>JANAVB010009994.1:8888155-9041274 GCA_029216955.1 Iris pallida
AATCCTGTGTCACGCAGGACACATCAACCTGACAAATTCCTAATCCTAAACTTAGCCCTAACCCTAAATTTACCCTGCCGTGCTCCCGGCCACCCGTCGTTCTCGGTCGGTCATCACATGTACCCGTCGACCATCCCTAACCCCGAGCTTGCTGCCCCCTCATCCTTTCCAAATGCCGGACCACCCTCGGCCACAATTGACAGATCACCACCATCACCATAATCAAACCCATCTCCAACCAATCACCCTCACCCTGTCACCCGACCCCGACAACCACCTGACCAGCCAGTCCCCGAGACCACCCAGTCCTCCGCCATATCGCCAATACTTCATCGTTCCCCGACCACCACCATAAAACAACCACGTCCACCACCACGCCCTACCACCCTCGGCCCTACCCCTGGCCACGACACCACAGCCACCGATAGCCCACGCCGCCACCACATTCAAAAAAAAGAAAAGAAAAAGAATTAAAAACTCTAACCCTAGGCTAACCTCGCCGTGGCCGTCGCCCCCCTTGCGCAGCGCCACCGCCGCGACCCCACCGCTGGCCGCGTGTCCCCGCGTCGGCGAGCGCGCCGCCCGGCGCCGATCCAGCGCTCCGTCGCCCTTTTTACTTCTCCTCCAACCTTCGCCGCGGCGTGCCGACGCTGATTCCCGTGCGTCGCCTCTCTTCTCCGACGTCTCCCCTCTTCCGCTCACCCCCGGCCAAGCTCCGATCACCAAACCCCCGCTCCTCCCTTTCCTTTCCGCCGCCTCACACCCCGTTCTTCCCCGCCGCCTCCTCGGCGTGCCCCGCCTAACCGCCCCTGGCGGGAACCCCGATCTCTCCGCCGTCAGCCACCGCGACTCCGAGCCTCACTCCTCCGCGTCCTTCCTTTCCCCGCTTCCTCTCCTCCCGCTCGCACTCTCTCTCTCTCTCTCTCTCTCTCTTCCCCTCTCTAACTCCTTTGTTTCATTACTTAGTGAAATGGTGGGTTGGACTCCTCGAGAGGAAGAGAACCACCCACAACATGTTTTGCTAATATTTTATTTTATTATTTTTTATTTTATTCAGTAGTTAATTATTATTATTATTATTATTATTATCTATTTTATTTTTATCATTGTTGTTGTTGTTGTTTGTGTTGTTGTCCCCGAGAGGAGAAAACAGTGGGGAATTGGAGTATTTGTTTTAAACTTTATTTTTCCTATTTTTATATGGGTATTTTAAACAACAGCAGAGCTCTCTGCTGATAGTAGTATTATTAGTATTATACTTTTTTGATTCCTTTGCTTTCTCTTTCCTTTTGACATTCTATTAATATTTTATTATTATTATTATTATTATTATTATTATTATTTTATTATTATTATTATTTTTATTATTAGTATTACTAATAGAAAAACAAATAAAGTAATTATTGTGTATATATAAATGTTTGTGTTTTTTTTGCTATTTGTTACCATTAGCTTTTTTTTTAAATATAAAAATAAATATATAGATAGTTATTTGTATTTCATACATAGTCGATATTTTACAATTAATTTTACAAAAGTTATTAGAGGGCTTGGCCTATAATTATTCTCAAATTATTTTTAGAAGCCTAAAATAATTCTATTATTACGAACTTGAAGTTTTTGCCTATAAACGATTTTTGATAAAATATAGTTTCAATTATTATAAATAGTTTTCTAAATCGTATATAATTTTATCTAAATTCCTCTTATTATCCTTCTGTCCATGACCAGCCCTATTACTTCCCGTTTTCTCACCAATTCTGTACTCCCATATGTCTACCCTAACTAATTTGACCCTTCTGGATCCAATGGAACTGTCCCGTGCCACCATCAGAGATCTTCCTTGTGCAGTTGTGAGATCGAAGGCAGATTTTGTGCCAGCATGATCATTGTACCACCGCGGGAGTCCTACCAGGCAAGACACCTTGCCATTTGTTGTTTATTTATTTTAGCTCATATTTCATATATTATTTTTTTTATGCAAAATAAACTGTGATACATGGCATAACCTGTTAGAACTTACTGTTCATTTATATTTCATGCTATGTATTATTTTTCTCACATTAAACCTAGATTTAAGGGACCACCTTGTGTGTTGCATTCATTGGCCTTGACACGTTGTAACACGAAGTTGTGTGTCGCATATAGGACACGGAAGTGCGTGATTGGCTGGCCACCAGTACGTACAAGCCGTGCGATAGGAATAACCGCTAATAGAGGTTGCATGCTAGTTTGACTTAGCGGTTATAGAGGTTACTGTTGTGGATACAACAGAGTAGGCATTGGGCGGGGAGGATAATTCCTTAGCGTATGGACTTAATGCACTTTTCCCTTGTGACCCGGACTCTCCGCTGGAGATACGGGATTGATGACCCATGATTACTCTCGCAGGTTTTCTAGCTCTAGCCGTTATCATCGCTATTTCTTCGAGGATGATTGCATTTGGATCGTCTTCGCTTCGCTCGCCAAATTTATTTCTTTACTCATGTATTTCCTTTTACTTGTTGGTAGTGGATTTGTCTCCGCCCAACATATTGTATCAAGACAATTCATTATCATTATATGATATCTTTTATTCATTTATTTGTGTGGATGAGATTAGTTATGGTTCTACAGCATTTTACAGCTTATGTATTCATACGAGGTTTTCATATATTAGAGTATACTTTGTATGTATACAGCTGGCATGTCTACGTTCCTACTTCTACGTATTTGGGACTGGGGCGTTACACCAATTTGGACATAGGGGCAAAACGGTAATTTCGGGCAAAAATGATGTCCGCCGTTGGACCCGCTTTACACCGAAAAGTGTGCCAGAGTCAATGGTCTCTAAAGTCGTCAAACTACATGTCTACGGATTCGGTTTTCCGATACGAACCCAACCGTATGTCCAGAGTTAGGATTCCGGCGGGCCGAGCACAAAATCACCCGTTGAGTCGGACCGTGGGGCCCACAAAACGGCAATTTTATCAACTGCCTCAGAATCGAACCAAACTTGGCATACCTGACCAGAAAAATGATACGGTCCTGTTGGCGCCAGTTTCGTCTTGATCTGACGAGCGTGCACAAAATAATTAAGAAATTTGCACAGAGGCCGATACGGAAAATTTTGACGGATACGCATCAAATTTGTCGCGCACACGCGACCAATTTGAATTCCGTCAAAGCCCACACGACCACGAAGCCGTTACGCACCTTTCGATGCATTCCGTTTGTGACCACGTCGTCCAGAATGGCGGGACGGACGTGGTATCGGAGAGTTTTCGATATTTTCTACAGTTTTATAAACAGGTTTTTCATGATTTTAAAATACGGATTTCTTTGTGCACTGTTAATGAAATCTGGATCTATAAGTTGCGTTCTGGTGTCCTATAGGTTGTCTTTAAATCTGCTTAACTAGATTTCGAAGAATCTATTTAGATTGGAAGATATGTGCCTTCCAAAAGAGGTCCCTGGGATCGAATTTCTATCTCGTTCGAGACAGTTTTTCGTCTACTTCGGGTCGATTTTTAATACGATTTTGGTTCGATTTAGTTCGAACTAAATACTAGGGTTTAAAGACCTATATGTTGTCTTTCTAAGGGACGAATTGGTTCTCGAATCGGTAGCGAGATGAGCGAGAAATTTTACCTGGAAGGGGCCCGTCGAGAACTGCTACTGCTGTTGTTGACCATCTCTGTGCGTGCGAGTAACCGCGCCTGGCCGGCCGGCGGCGGCTCGCGGCGACGCCCGTCGCCGGTGGCTGGGCAACGAGGTGGAGGTTCGAGTATTAGGGTTTTAGGTATTCTCTTTCTCCTCCCGAACTCTCCTCTCTGTTATATAGGGCTCGATTTCAAGCGAGGGATCGGGCTGGGACTCCCTCACGCTCGGGTCTCATAGAGCTTTGGTATGGGCCGGAAGGGATTTTGGATGTGGGGCTGCTGATGCTATTTATTCTTCTTCTATTATAATTTCTTTTTCTTTTTCTTTTCTTATTTATATAACTAATACATGTATATTATATATATATATATATATATATATATATATATATATATTATATATATATATATATATATATATATATATATATATATATATAATATATATATTAGATATATAAATACACATATACACATATATATCTATACACAAATATTTTTTTTATATATACACAAATATAAATACACATATACACATATATATCTATACACAAATATATATTTATACATATATTTATATATATATACACATGCACATACTTACCTATATATATTTATATACACATGCACCATATATTTATATATATATATATTTACACATATATAAATAATTCTAAATAACTCCATAATACCCTTTTCTAATCTAGACCCATTTAGCCCTATATAAATATGTACACCTATATTTTTCATATATCTCTGATAAAGAATTAAATAATATTAACTAGTAATAATAAATAACTTTATACTCAATAACCCAAATAACATTAATAATAATAATAATAATAATAATAATAATAATAATATAATTTCAGTAATAATAAAAATAAGTTAGTAGTAGTTTTAGGCAGGCATATCATACACCTCCATTACTGGGCTCCAAAAATCGTATCGATACTCTAAAATACCAACTGGTCCTATTAATATTCTATATTATAGGTATGATTTATATTTAGAAATTATCTGGCATTTTTACCAAAATATATACAAAGTGTTTGCACATACATAAATATGTTTACGCGGGTGTCTTTGGTCTCGCTGCATGCCTTCATGGGCTTGGTCCGGTCCGGGTCCAGTCAGGACTAAATTGACATAACCGAGTCTCTTATAAGTCAACGATATAAATAAATAAAACAACTATGGAGGTTAACTCGCAACTTAGCCGGGTTTTCCTAGTTATGCTATCACTATGGCTCGGCCTTCCCTACCAGGGCTAGTACACTTGTCAAAGCACACTAATGCACTATCCGTGCCATGACTTGTAGTCACCTTGTACTCCAAATTTAATCATGATTAAAATCATTTACCGTAATAATAACTAAATAATTAATTCTAAAATTCTAAAAATCATAATTTAAATCAAATAAATAATAGAAAAAAATTGATTCAAAAATGTTTCGGGAAGGGGAGCTACAGAGATGGAGAGTTATTAGAGGTTATGTAATCAATATCCCTCATGTATTTCTGTTACTACTTGCATCATAGCTTTACTATCGCCTCACGTAGGGTAAAGCCTGACATGCGTTACTACTTGCCTCATAGCTTTCCATTTTGGCCGGTCTGATTCTTGTTTTATTGTATTTTTTGACTCATAGCCGGTCAAATGGAAGAGCCTGATCATGTGTCCCAAGTCGATCACATAACGCCCTAATATCTCATGGCACCATTTTATGTTTACATTTATACATCATATATCCCTGTTACATTATACATTCCTGTATTTCATACCACGACATGATATTCAGTTTACTTATACTATTTATATTTCTTGTCTTGATGTTTTATCTTATTTTTTATTATAATTGTCTCTTATAGAATTTTTCAATTCATATGGAATTGCTGTTAGTGTTTGTACTTGCTCAAATCCTGACAGGATAACCTCGTTGATGTTTACAGATGATCTAGAGGTCGACTGCTCGACCTTCTATGGCTACAACATAGATGGCGAGTACGTCTTATATATTCGCAAGGAGGCGGTGCTCTTAGAGGACTCACCGTCTGCTTAGACTAGTTAGATAGGCATGCCTGGACTGTGATCCAGCTAGTACTTTAGACTTGTAGTATATATATTACTTGGGATTTCTGTTATGTTTTTAACTACTAACCTTGTGTGGGATCTTGCATCTATTCATGTTATTTTCCTTCTATCATATGTTTCATATTTCGTGCTATCTTCCTTAGATGTCTTGTGATTGAGTTGTGACATTATACACCTCCGTACGGAGATGACAGGTACTTTTATATTGTGTCTAGATGTTGTATGTTATAGACGACATATACAGCGTTCTACCGCCGATTCTGCGACGTAGGCTAGACGTACCCGCGTGCTCGTACCCCTACTTAGGGTGCGGGTCGCGACACCAGTACAAAGTGTAATGTACTGATCCTCGCTCTCCACACAGGTACCCCGAACCAAGAAGGGCGTGCCACTTAAGCTCAAGGCGACACAAGTATATTGAAGCCACGTTCGTGTGTTGAAGGCTTATTTTTGAATCCTTTTGAAGACTCCACATTCAGTCCAGAAGACATGGCGTATCGACTCCCCACTATTCCAGGTCCTAGGAAATGTTTTGTTTGTAAAAGGGGATGTAATGTATGGAACAACTATCTCATCAGTGTTCATTTTGTAATCGAGTCATGTTGTAGCCCGTGCGGCAATGATTGTAATGGAGTCTTGTAAATGAAGTTTTATTATCAATGAAAATAAAAGTTTCTCTCATGTCAATGTGTTCAATTTCTCTACGTACTCAATTTTATGTTGTGTTTCGGATAACCTTATGACTATGTCTTGTGCGATCGCATCTTAGGTTCGCACGGCATCACGTCCGGGGGACGACTATCGTTTCTTCGGAATCGGGACGTGACAAAGGATCTCTGTTGTGCACCTTCTTTGAAGTGTTCCATTGAAACGTTGTTTTTACAATCGTTTCATTTCTCAATTTTTCATCGAAAATTACATTCCGGGACTAACATATTGCTGCTTTGGCATTGTTCCTTCGAACCAGGATCTCCTATCAGCAGGTGATACATGCAAGGTTTTGTTGTTTTCCTGCATCGTATAAAGGTACATCACATAGTTTTGTTGGTATATGTTTTGTATGATGATGTAATACAATATAATGCAATGTATCGAATTGTGACGCTACATAATTCTTTTGATAAACTTTATCGTGCTAAGGCAATGTTTGGTTCACGGATTTAAGGAATTGTGAAAGGAAAGTTGTTCATTTCCTTTGTTTGGTAGGCACAAACTTGGAAACTATTTTCTTGACCGAGGGTAAAATAGGCGAAGAATGGTTTCCCTCAAAACCCATGTGATTGATTTTTTGTCCTCCTTGTAGGACGACAATAGTCCTACTCAAATATTTTATTGCCTATTTTACCCATTACTTTTGGATCTCCATGATATTATTTTTTATTTTGAAAATGCAAGGATATTACTGGAACATTGATATATTTCTTTCCTTCCATTTCTTGCATTAAGGAAGGGAAATCAAATGTCTTTCTTGAATGCCTTCCTTGTTTTATCAAACACAGGAAAAAAAAAATCTGACACGAATTCTAATTTTTCATCTCCATAAAAAAAAGGGAATTGGTTTCCCTTCCGAGAACCAAACATGGCCTAAATGTAAGGTCTTTCTCTGCTCAATTTGGTTTTTGTGATGATAAGTGTTTGCTGAAGGCATATTGGTTAGAAGGATTAAACCATAGAGATTGAATGTTTCATGGTCTTCTTCTCGCTATATGCCCCTTAAATCTTGTTGAGTTTGAGTTTAGATCTCCTAAAGATTGGTACTCGTTCCAAGGACATTGTTTGCCTGTCCTGATAACCATGAGGCGTAGTGCCTAACAAGAGACTGTGAAAGACTAAGTTGTCCTTACTTATCTTCTTCTCTTCAACTTGCCATTATATTAGAAGATTTAGCGAGGTGTAGAGACAAAGGACAAGTTGGAGAACAACTTGGCTGTGTGATTTCCTAGAACCATAGGATTTCTTTTCTCCAATTGAATATTACATAATTGTTGGAAAAATAAATGTATATTTGAAATAATAATAATAATAATAATAATAATAATAATAATAATTGTTTTCTATCGACGAATCTATGGTAACTAATCTCTGGAAAGGTGTACGAATCTATTTATTGAAAATGTGTGTCCTTTCCATTATGTCTCTTTATTTCTATAAAATTATAAATGTTTGAATAATTCAATCACTCAATCCATTCATCCATCTAGCATTAAGTCTAAGAGAGAGGGACTACCAACATTGCTTCGTCGAATTCCTACGGTGTGAAGTGTTGCTACCGAAGGAGAAGAACCGTTGTGTCCTGGAAGTGTAATGCCCAGATTTTGTAGCACGTATTTGGAATACGTGTACGTATTTCGACCCGTATTGCATGTCTCCCTGCTTGATTTATTTTGGCATTTCATTGAGTTTATCTTGGTTCGGTTCGGCTTGATGTGGTTAGGCTTGGTTCGGTTTTGGTTGGAGAACCAACCCACCCCACCTACCTCCACCATCACCATTTATTAACTCCCACCTACCACCACTCCCACCATAAATATCAATCCCACTCTCTCTCTCTCTTCCATTATTACTAATTATTCTTCTTCTTCTCCACCATTACTTCTCCACCAACCTGAGAGAGTGGAGAGCTTAGACAAGTGCATCTTGCTTCATGGAGGAAGTCCATTTTTATTGTTCCATTGTCTTTCTCATGTGTTTCTAACCCACTTTAGTACTTAACATTTTTCGTTTCTGTGGTTAGATTCTTGTAGATCTAGTTTTGTGGTATTTTCCGTTTTCATAAATTTTGATCTATCAAACTTGCATATTTTTGCTAGTTGATGGTCCCATATTGCAGAAAATTTTGTTTGGTCCAAATTTGACCTACGGGATTTTGCTGAGCCGCATGGACATTTTTAGCACTCAGCCGCATGGCCATTCCTTTTCTTTGGCCACACTAATTAGCTTGCACGCATTGGCATGCTACTTAAAGTATGCAGCATGCTAATCTATATTTTAATGCATATTATATTTAATACACTTTATTTGGAAGTCAGCCGCATGGATTATGGAAAATAATCCATTGTAGCCGCATGCATGAAGCAAGCACGTCAGCCGCATATTAATGCATTAGGTAATGCATTATGTAATGCATGTTTGTTTGCTATTCCATTTAATACATTACGTAATTGCTTGTGCTGGCAAGTCCATTTAATGCCAAGTTTGCTTGAAATCTCATTTAATGCATTTTGAAATGCATGTGCTAGCAAGACATCAATGCATGGTTCTTTAGTTGCATTATGAAATGCACGTGATGGCAAGCCTTGCTTGCATGAACACACAATAATGAGCCGCATATGGTTGCTTTCAAATAAAGGTATATTAATGCATGCTTTTTTTTACATTTGCTTTTGGAGCTTAAGCCAGCCGCATATGCTTGCCATGCAAGCATACTTTATATGCTTGCCACCAGCCGCATATGCTTTGCCATGCAACATATTTTATACGCTTTGTCAGGCGGTATATTTTAATACTTTAATGTGCCTTGCCATTTTACATATTTTATATGCTTTGCATTTTGCATGCTTAGCTATCAAGTGAGCCGCATGAGAAGCATATGGCCGCATGGCCATTCACTAATCAGCCGTATGGCCTTATATAATAATATTGGCCGCATGGCCATCCTTTGAAAAAATTGCAACATTAAGCGCTTGCATGAATATTTAATGAATAAAGTGCAATATTAAATGCTTGCATGCACATATTTAAAATTGGCACTCACAACGTGGGCTTGCATGCTTATACACAGTACTTGGCCGCATGGCCACATATATATAATATGTGCATGACCAATAATTTTTGGCCGCATGCATTGTTTGAGTGGCCACGTGTCTCTTTCTTTTGCTTGAGTGGAAGCTTGCATTTAATTGCGGGTTCCTCTCTCCTTGTCTTTTCTGGTTGCATGAATATTTCTTGCGAGCCGCATGGCCCCCTTCAGTTAATTTCTGGCCGCATAAGCTTTGGCTGGCCGCATGGGTGGCCTCCCACTCTCTTTGGCCGCATATTTGTTCTCTCACTTTTGGCCCGCATGGGGTCCACTTTGATTGTTTAAATATTTTATTTGCCTGAATTGTGGTCGGAATTTCTTCCCACTCCCAACATGAACGTTGTAGAGTTTCTTCTTGGCTTCAAGAATATATATATGTATATATATTATATTATTATTTAATTGCACAAGTTTCTCCCCTCCTTGATAAATGACATGACTTGATAGTGACCCGCCGTGGTGCACTCCCGACAAGATAACTTGACCTGACAAACTTGACATGATATCTTGACATGATAATTCTTGATAGTTGCCCGCCGTGGCGCACTCTTGACATGATAAACCTGGTATGATACTTCTCGAAATGCTGTTGCGACAGCTAATACGACTTGACAAGAATAAATGACCTGGACACCGTGGACGATTGTGCTTGTACAAATGAACCATTATTGTAGTGTCCCGCTCCGCGAAGGCACTAGATAAACAGAAAGATCGGATTGCTGGCTCTGCAACAGAAGACGATTAATCTGGGTGAGTGGACGAAGTCTCATTTGCTGATTCGCTTACGCCTTAATTAAGAATCTGAATTTTTGATTGAATGCTTTTGTTAATAACAAGATGGTAAATCCTTGAGTATGCTTTAAGAGAATTCACATGTTGCCTCGCTAAGATTTGAATGTTGCCTTGATAAAGAGAACCATGTCATGCTAAGAACAAGAAAAGAAATAATCAGCATGCTAATAAGAAGACTCGTTGCCTGCTAATAAGAACTGAAATAATGCTTGTCATGCTTGATAGGATAAGAGAAAACAAATGAATCGAATTGAATGCTTGATCATTGCTTGCTGCTTGTATGCTTGAGAATTATAGACATGTACAGACGGACTTGTACATGTTGACCTGAATAAAAGAAAGGCACGAATTGAACGTGTCGTATATCTGCAAAGGCATGAAAAGAACATGTCGTACATCTGATCTGAAATCTGTTTCATCTGATAGAATCCTGCTAGAGCATGCATATGGTCTCGGACAACTCGTGCACGAGTAAAATTTGTCTCTCGGGTGGTATCTGGGGGCACCTGGAACCGCTCGGCCTAGGAGAGATTATGAGCACACTGGGTGCAAGGACCCATGTTAAAAGTGTAGCCGTTATCTGTGTCCTTAGCGACGAGCTGAACCCAAGAGCGTCACAGCGGCTAATCATGGGTTTCCCATGGACCATCATATAGATAGGTGTGGATTGGTGCAAAGCTGAACCGGAGAGTCACAGCTGCCAATCGGTCTGCATGTGTCTATCATATGTTTTGCTAAGAGCTAACGATGCAGAGACGAACAGGGAATGACAATATTGGTTTTATAATGTTATGCTAATCCTTGTCTTGTGCAGGGATGGACGGTCGGCTATGGTAAGAATCACTAAAAAGTGATAAAACTGTATTGCTTGAGTTTGATATATAAATGCTTGCAGAGATTAATCTGTTACCAAGAAATGCTATGTTCCACTAAGAGAAAGGATGTAATATCATGCTTGTAATCTGACCCTAAGTTTGTCTTGAACAAGAGAAAAGAATGCTAAAGTTGTTGTCCCTAATGAAATGAATATGCTCATGAAACACGCTGCGCACTGCACATGAAAGGAATAGTCATCGTACTAGAATTGAATAGTCCCTTGTATGCTTGAAATAATATGAACTGTGGCTTTTCAAAGATGTGTTTTCAAAAGATATGTAAACTGACTCTGTATGCATGGAATGAATCTAGGTAAAACTAGCAAGATCACATCACAAGAAACGTTTTCTCACTAAATGAACAGTGATCGTTTCAGACAAATGTAGCTCTTTGTTCACACATTCACCAGTATGCTGATATACTGACCCATCATCAGTCTGCATGCAGGTGCACCATGCATCGAGAAGGATAGTCCGAAGCGATAGCCCGAGCCTCATCCTCAGGAGCCAGAAATCAGAAGAGATGCCAAAAGATGACATCTGTGCAAGAGTTTGGTTTTGTATATAAAAGGATGTAATGTATGGGAACGGGATCATTGTAATCTGCATTATTTCTGAGAGAATGTAACATTGTATCAGAGAGAATTGAGAGCTTGTAATCTGTTCAAATGAAATCAATAAAGAGAATTGTTTCTTGTTACCATTGTGTTCAATGCATGTATTCTGAAATATGTCCGCTGTTGCTTCAATTATCTGCGATACGTTCCGCTGCGTATTGTCAACCTTGTCTATCTTGTCTTGTTCCAGGTCTTGGCCTTGTGCAAGCACAACTTAGGCTTGCACGACATCACGCCTTAGCGAGGACGAACGGTCCCAAAAGAGTCCGAAGCGAGGACGAAAGGACTCTGCGGGATCGGGGCGTGACAGAATGGTATCAGAGCAACACGATCCTCTGGCCAATTTTGACTCAATTGAATTTGTACATGTCTTCTGATCGAAATTCCGTTGCCTACTCGATATCAATAATGAGATGAACATTCCATACAATAAGTCCGTAAATATTTTTATGATGCCGGCAATGTTTTACTGATTTGATTGATTGAGATTGAAATGCTTGATTGAACAAGAGTTTTGATATGATCTGAATTGTGATTTCATGGATTGATGATGGCGAAGGATGAGGACTATCGCTGCTAAGGATATCGTAAGTTTCTCCTTAAGTTTCGAGGACGAAACTTCTTTTCGGTGGGTAATTATGTAGTGCCCCGCTCCGCGAAGGCACTAGATAAACAGAAAGATCGGATTGCTGGCTCTGCAACAGAAGACGATTAATCTGGGTGAGTGGACGAAGTCTCATTTGCTGATTCGCTTACGCCTTAAGAATCTGAATTTTTGATTGAATGCTTTTGTTAATAATAAGATGGTAAATCCTTGAGTATGCTTTAAGAGAATTCACATGTTGCCTCGCTAAGATTTGAATGTTGCCTTGATAAAGAGAACCATGTCATGCTAAGAACAAGAAAAGAAATAATCAGCATGCTAATAAGAAGACTCGTTGCCTGCTAATAAGAACTGAAATGATGCTTGTCATGCTTGATAGGATAAGAGAAAACAAATGAATCGAATTGAATGCTTGATCATTGCTTGCTGCTTGTATGCTTGAGAATTATAGACATGTACAGACGGACTTGTACATGTTGACCTGAATAAAAGAAAGGCACGAATTGAACGTGTCGTATATCTGCAAAGGCATGAAAAGAACATGTCGTACATCTGATCTGAAATCTGTTTCATCTGATAGAATCCTGCTAGAGCATGCATATGGTCTCGGACAACTCGTGCACGAGTAAAATTTGTCTCTCGGGTGGTATCTGGGGGTGCCTGGAACCGCTCGGCCTAGGAGAGATTATGAGCACACTGGGTGCAAGGACCCATGTTAAAAGTGTAGCCGTTATCTGTGTCCTTAGCGACGAGCTGAACCCAAGAGCGTCACAGCGGCTAATCATGGGTTTCCCATGGACCATCATATAGATAGGTGTGGATTGGTGCAAAGCTGAACCGGAGAGTCACAGCTGCCAATCGGTCTGCATGTGTCTATCATATGTTTTGCTAAGAGCTAACGATGCAGAGACGAACAGGGAATGACAATATTGGTTTTATAATGTTATGCTAATCCTTGTCTTGTGCAGGGATAGACGGTCGGCTATGGTAAGAATCACTAAAAAGTGATAAAACTGTATTGCTTGAGTTTGATATATAAATGCTTGCAGAGAATAATCTGTTACCAAGAAATGCTATGTTCCACTAAGAGAAAGGATGTAATATCATGCTTGTAATCTGACCCTAAGTTTGTCTTGAACAAGAGAAAAGAATGCTAAAGTTGTTGTCCCTAATGAAATGAATATCACTACAAGAAAAATGGCTTTTCTTGACGGTTTTTCCCCGTCAAGAAAGACTTTTCTTGACGGTTTTGGATCCGTCATCTAGGCCCCCGTCAAGAAAAGTCGACACTTTTCTTGACGGTTTTTTGTTTGTATCCTTGACGGTTTTAAACCGTCAAGAAACATGCGTTATCTTGACGGTTTTAAACCGTCAATAAAACAAACAAAAAACCGTCAAGAAAAGTGTCGACTTTTCTTGACGGGGGCCTAGATGACGGCTAATAACCGTCAAGAAAAGTCTTTCTTGACGGGGAAAAACCGTCAAGAAATTGTTTTTTGGTGTTTGCAAGCCGTCACGAAATGAATTATTTTTTGACGTTTTTGCAACCGTCAAGTTAAAAACCGTCAAGGAATAAAAAAATTTGCCGTTTTACAACCGTCAAGATAAACATAATATATTCCAGAAATCCAATTACCAAATACACATAATTACACAGAATCCAATTCCAGAATCAATATATAATATCACAAGCATCACACAACTATAATACACAATTTTTATATTAAAAAATACGTTGTTCGTACATCCAAACATCCAACAAGTACATCCAACCACAAACACGTTCGTACACCATAAATATCCTAAACATTTATAGGAGTAAATTAACCAAAATATCTCTGAACCCAGAGCAGCATGCAACAAGTACATCCAACAAGTACATCCAAACGTCCAACCACAAACACGTTCGTACACCATATATACATATCCAAAACATATTTACAGGAGTAGATTAACCAAAATATATCTGAACCCAGAGCAGCATTTCCTTTAGGTTAATCTGCAAACAAGGTGAACATAACATTATAAGTCAGCAACACAACTGAAATTCAATCAAATTTTGAATGGACAGAACAATCTAGGGAGGACTCAAATGTTGCAGTAGTTTAAATGTGCAGGAAATCAGTTGGGGAAAAAAATACAGAAATAGAAAGACAGTTCAGTTTAACATTCAATTCCCAATTAACATCAACAACAACCCCCAACCATCTCAGATATCACAGCATAGAAAACAACTAAGGTTAAACCCAGTTGAGTTATAACATTCAGTTCTTACTGAAAACTCAAATTATTTAGCAATTTCAAACCCAGACTAAACCCATATTCCCAGATTTGCAGTTCATAATACCCCCATATACTAGTTAACATAGGATACAATCTCAGATTTATAAAATGGAACCCATTCTCAGGTTGGGGTCATATCTGTCAATACTCAGTCCATTAGAAACCTATGATATCACAAACAAATGCAATGTATAAAACTCCCAATTCTGGAAAAGCACAACTAATATACATAGGTAACAGAAATCAAGCAAAAGTATCATGTTAGTTTTGGAAATCAAGAAAAACATGTGAGTATCAGAACTCTACATCAGAAAACCCAAGTATACATATGAGTCTCAGGCATGGTTGCATGTTACCATATCAATTTACATTTAGCAATCAAGTAAATTTAATGAACATTAAAACTCAGAAATGGTTCAGTTAAGCACTCAGTTTAGCACTCTTAACATATTAAGCAATCCCAACACCAATCTCAGGTTTTAGACATTCATTAAGAACCCAGTTATATTCAACAAATCAAAGACTCTATTTCTCAGTTAACATGTGAACTCAGGTTTCAAGCATACCAAATAAACCCAGTTATATTCAACAAATCAAAGACTCTTGCTATTAAAACCCCATTACTTGTCATGCCACAGGGCTATACCAACCAAGGTTCACAGTATCGGTATCGGACTATTCCTATGAGTATTGGTATCGGCAATATCGGTAGTATCGGCTGTATCGGATCGGAGTATCGGATTTTTTGGTATCAGAAAACAGACAATTATTAATAAATTATTTACATTTAAAAACATATATTTTATACATTTAGGCATAATTTTAAGTATTTTCAGTGTTATTTCTTAGTAGTTTTGAAACTAAATAAAATATTAGTCACCTTACCGATTGGCTTACATACAATAGATTGATTTTCTTCTTTTACATGCTTTTACAACCTTATTATGCTTTAAACCCTTGTTGATTTGTCTTTTTCGTTTAATTTTTCTTTGCCGAATTGTCCGGAAAAGAGACCCTCATTGTCGGTATCGGCCAGTATCGGGTATCAGTCGGTATCGGATCGGGACATGCCAAACCGTATCGGTATCGGCCGTATCGGATCGGTATCGGCCGATACTTTAAACCATGATACTCACTCTCTATTAACACACAGAGAAACACATGACACTCCTGACACTAGCCAACCCTCTACTACAAACACTCGAGACACTACTTCTTCCCATACACTCACTCACACATGCCGTACATCACTTCCTAAGCTCAGACTAAGGGGGTCAAGCCCCTGCCACTGAAGCTCACTCTGCTGCAATATTGGTCAAGGCACTGCCCTCCTACTGCAGACCCATCAAGGCCTGCTCCTTACTGCAACTGGCAGTTCCCCCCCTGCCTGCAGGGGCATAAACCCCATCCATTGACCTGCCTGCACTCCAAGGTTAACTGTTATTCTAACAGAAAGTAGGGAGCAGTCCCCAACTGATAACAACAGTCCCAATTGTTAACTGCTACAGCTATGCTCCATTATCCGAGCCCCCTCTTTATTACATATACTGATACACTAAACTCCAACCCCTTCCTCTACACAACTGATATAATGTCAAGTGTAATTGGTATAAGATTGAGCTATAGCCCTATATCACACAAACGTACTTATATATAGCAGTCCTTATATAAATGTTGTTTCCTAATGGACATGAACTCATCTCCACACTCACAAATACCATAAACTCATTTCACATTCACTGTGGAGTAAGGAACACAGACATACACACACACACCCCAAATGCATATAACAGTCCACTCTAATCATATTCTTAAAATAGTCCACCATTTCCCCTCTCTTAAGAGATGCTCAAAATCTTGTCCATAAAGTAGATAAAGTCCAAAAATTACCTCAACTGATTGCTTAGATTAAGAACTGCGAAACATGATCCATCCACTCCGTACGCACTTCATTGATTTCATCAAATGTGTATACACACTTTTCATTATACTGTTTAAAAATAGGAAGAAAAAATGAAACATAAGTGATAATATATAAATATATTATAAACATACATGTTGATTAAGAAGAACATCACCTTGGGATTAAGCAAGCTTCGATCATATGAGATCTCTTTCATATATCTCATAACGTAGTAACCACATTCGATGGAGCCGGTTTGATTCGGTACCTATGCATAGAAAAGCAAAGATCTTACACACTTGTTCATTTTTGATTTATATATATATTAACGAGAAATATATTGAGAGAAATATATTGTACCTGAATTGCAATCCAGTTCAATTTAAATTTTTTCACTTGGTTACCACATTGAGCATGAAACATACGAAGCCCGCTATGCAAATTAAAGTGGAAAATATTATTTGTCATTATTAAAACATCTAACATTGACTATAGTTGTGCGAAGTATTGGGACAGATATATTCATGCATACCTTGTTACAATGTGCTTAAGATCATCACAGATGCAACTTCCCAAAGAATCCAAATAGTATGCTCTCATTAGTAAAAGATCAATGACTACCAAAACCCAATGATCACTGTAACACCATATAACACCAAGATATATACAAGTTATTGAGTATACAACCAAACAATTGCTAAATAACACAAGTTCAAAGCGACAAAGCATGTCAAGAGAAATAGTCGACTTTATTTGTGACTGTGAAGTGGTTGATTATTGGTCGTGTGGTTTTTAAGTGAGGGAGGACTGATTTGAGTTACATATGCATGGTACAAATTGGAAAAAAAAAAGGAAAACTGAAACATAAACTGAAACTGAGACTAGCCCAATATGGAAACTGGAAACTGAAACTGGGTTTCAACAGGGAACCCAACATCTCAAAGAGTATCCTATACTCTTATTTGGTTTCCAACAGGAACCCATCATCTCAAAGAGTATCCTATACTCTTATTTGAATATACATTCATGATTTCTTGAAAATGGGGAAAGAATGAAATATGAATATACATTCCAGCAAGTTATATGTTCCAGAATGTTATAAAAGAAAATAAGTAAGAAATGTATCACCTCGGGTTGTATGGCAAGAAAAATAGTCGACTTTCTTTTCGAGAGTTCAGACTATTACAGATATGCCTTGCCCTTCTATCCTGTGATGCCAAAAATTCTTTTATCCCTGACTTGTTTGATGGTCTTGGATCAATGAATGAAACATTCTCGTCGGAGTTTAGGTCCTTCAAACGATAGTACAATGACCTATAGTTTGTAAATAAGTTAACTCAACTTATTAATGTAATAATAAACAATTTTAACGAGCAAAGTATTCTTGTACCTAATGTAGATTTGTATGCAATTTACTGAGAGAGGACGCATGTTAATGAAATTCTCAAAATCCTCTTGGAGAAGAGTTGTAATTGTTGGGGTACCAAACAAGTCACTGTCAAATGGAACCCGAACTGACGTTTTTTCAGTTACCAACCTTTGTGCGAGTATAGCAAAGTATTCCATTCCCGGTGGATTTTTAAATGACCTTGTTATTCTTGTAGAAGCTCTCGTAGGTGATTTAACTTTACTTGGTGTCTTCGTTTTCTCTTTAGGAGCTTCCTTCACCACCATGGATTCCTAAAAAACGCGAGTTCAAAGTGAAAAAGCATGACAAAAATAAGCATGTATTCATTCAAAGGGAACTGACATGTACCTTTGTTTTATTCTTCTCGCATTCAGGTTGTTTTTCAGCAAGAACCAACTCTACATTAGTTTTGATAGGGGAGTGTGCATTTATAACCTTTTCAGAAAAGTTGGAACTCGTATCAGAAATGTTCAAACAATAGAATGAAGAGAAAAGACACTTATAATGGAATGTATACAGAAGTTCATAATGCTAGAAACGGGGATAAAAAAAGTTGGCACTTAAATTCATAATGCTAGAAATGGGGATGAAATTAAACCTTTTTCATATGACTTGGCCTCCGCGATCCTTCGGAAGGAGAACTCGGTGCATTCATGGTAGGGATTGGAGGAATTGAGGCAGTTACAAGCTTTTCCGGAAAGTTAGAACTGGTATCAGATATTGGCGTACCACATAAACCTTGTGAAAGTAAGTTATTTATCATCTTATTTTTCATCTCAATCTCATCAAGCAACTTTTTTTTCTCCTCCTCCCAACCAATCGGAGCTTTAGGAGTGTGGAAAAAAGATCTTGGGGTGACATATTTTCCCATGGCCGTAACACGACCAGTGTGCTCGGGCCTCTCCATTGCATAACACAAAGCATCACGATTCTCAGGAATAGACAACTCTCCAGAAGTAATTTTTTTCTTCACTTCATCCTATAAAAATATGGAACTTATGTTAGTATATCTTAATATGAAGTGCAAAAAAGAATGTTATGAAAATGAACTATAGTAATTGAGACTTTCTTACAATCTTATCCACCATCGCTTGTGTGACTGGATCATAGACCAATGTAGAAGAATCGTCTTCTTCAACATGTTCATTAGAACCCCCTTTAGCCCTTTTTTGTTTTTTCCGAGCTAGCTTCCAAAAAAGGCAACGGTCTACATCTTCCTCAGAATATGTACCATCCTTCTTCTATTTTTCAATGTTAAAAATGAACATTCTCTAAAATAATTACTTAAAATTCCAAATGAAATATATAAAACTCATTATAAGATTACTTACAATTTCTTCTCTTAAACCTGCATAGCCTTTTCGGCTTAGCCTATGGTTGTACACATGTTTCCCTCTCCTGTTTTGTTGCTCTATGCGACGCTTCTGAAATCATAATAGAATTTATTTCTATGATTAGTAAGAACTCATGAAGTGGCAAAGTTAATCAAATTCTCTAGACCGATACCTGAAAGTCCTCGGAAAGTCGAGACGTCACAAACTTGGACCATTGATTTGGATTGATAAAGCTATAATTTGGAGGTGGATTTTTCAAATGTGCAAGGTTGTCCATATTGGCAAGAACATAATCGGTTAAGGCATGCCTAAACGACTTAGTTGCAACACCCATCGTTTGCATTAAATTTCGTTTAGCTCTTGGATCTATAATAAAACTTTGCTGCATATTAAGTAAGATTAATATATTTTAGAATATAAGCAATCAATAAACTCAAAATAATTTCTCTTCAATAAAATTTACCTCAACCGAGGCCCATGCATTATCTTTAATATTTGTAGGAACCTTTCTCCAATCATCATAAGTGATTGGTATCATACTGCGTGCAATTACCCCAAGAAAACTAACACATTCTGCCCCAGCCTCCCCAATAGGCTGACCTGCCTCGTTGAATGTGACTATTTTTTTCATTCCATCACTTCTTCTTTTTATAGTTCGCTCCAACATTGTTGGGCCTCTTGTTGCTTTTTTCGAGGCGACATATTCCACGTGGGGAGGGTTCATCTGTAGAACCTGTGACAAAAACAAGCACATAAGTAAGATATGTAAAAAAACTAGAGAGTTTGATAAGTTGTATCTTAAGAAGCAACTGTACGAGCAACAAAAACTGCAGGATATTTAGCCTTATGTATCAGACTTGTGCAGAGATACTCGAGTTTCTCTTAATTTCAGTATCAGTAGCAACTATCCATAAAACTTCTTGACTTGTCACACTGTGCCATGCATTTACTCCTTGAATAAGGAATTAGATATAAATGGTAAGTTCTAACGTAGTTCAGGTACTGTCAGTATTCTAATGCCATCTTAGCAATTGACCCTCGGAAGTTGGTTGTTCAAGTATCAGTAGCAACTATCCATGAAGTTACATTTTAACAAGTCTGCCAACTAATCCAGAAAATATTTATATCATAAGAATTACCTGATTACTACTCTACATGTGCATAAGAATTACTCATATCCATGTTAGTACGTAGTGACAGGGAGGGTACTAGTAGATAGAAAAAATATGATGCAAACCTCTTTTGCTTTCCTCTTCTTGCTATTGTTGGAGTGGCTAATATTATGCACATTGGATGTCTGCAAGGTGGCCAAAAATAAATTAGTAGCTTAGTAACAGATATCACACTATTAAAGTCAAACAAAATAAGTAGCTTGTATAAGTAAAAAAGAGACAATGAAGTAAAAGTAAAAACAGACCTACTCCAAAAGTTGGCAGATACAAATATAAATTTACTTATCACCAGAAACATGTTCATATGCCGCATTGACCATTTCTACAGCATCTGCAGCATCTTCAAAGGAGCCACCTTTATAGTTAGGTGCTTGTTCAGACCTTGATGCAAAGCTTGTCGATCCTCTGATAGGGTGTTCCTCACCATGACAAACCCATATTGTATAACTTCGATCGATACCCCTACTAAACAAGTGTTTTCTGACGTCCCCTGGATTTTGGAATATCAAATTTCCACATCTTTCGCATGGACATCGAATAGAATTAGGATTATTTGAATGGAGTTTTGCAAACTCAAGAAACTCTTCCACTCCTTTCTCATATTCACTACACATTCTATCCTTCGACATCCATGATTTATCCATTTTGGGCTAGATTAGAAAAAAATACCTACAAAGGTCAATATAACATGTTAGCCATAATTTAGACATGGTTCACCTTGTCTCAGAAAGTAATGATGACGAACTCTACTTAGCAATATGCAAAGTGCAACTACAAAAGTTTTGGAGTAAAATAGAGGATACAAGGAACAAATGCAATATAAAATATTGTAAAAGTCTACCTGGGCTTCAGCATTCGATGACCGTAATCTCGTCCTCAAGCTCTGTTGTTCTTCCTTTCCTGCAATAAGAATGTGAGTGAGAAGGATGAGTGTCTATAAGGAGTATAACTGGACTCACTATTTGATGGTCAATCACGTGTTGGATTTGCAGAACCTACTGATTAAATTAGGATGATCGAAAAACCCTAAGTTGGCTGACACAAAAAAACCCTAAGTTGACACAAAAATCGAATTGTAGAGAGAAGAAATGAAAGATATTATACCGCATGGTGAAGATCGAAGTTGCCGCATGGTGAAAACGTCGGGGACGTCGTGTAGGCCGTCGAAAAGAGGGTTTTCTCGAGGGAGAGGGGACGTTGCGTAGGACGTTGGGTAGGCCGCCGAGGAGAGGGTTTTCTCGATGGAGAGGGGACGTCGTGTAGGCCGCCGAGGAGAGGGGACGTCGCGTAGGACGTCGTATAGGCCGTCGAGGAGAGGGGACGTCGCGTTGGACGTCGTGAAGGTCGCCGAGGAGTGGGTTTTACTGTTTGGAGGGAGAGGGAAGAGGCCGGAGGGATGGAGGTTGATTTCTCATGGAGGAAGAGGGCGGAGGGAGGCTTTTCGAAGTGGAGGAAGAGGTCGGAGGGAGCGATTTCTCGAGGAAGAGGCCGGAGGGAGAGATTTCTCGAGGAAGAGGTCGGCTGGGGAGAGAGGGTTTTCGAAGTGGAGGGGGGGTTTTGTTATGTGCGAAGGGTTTTTTCAGATCTGCTCTATTTGGTGCGAAACCGTCAACAAATTAATATTTTTAAAAGAAATTACGATAATGGCAGCTGAAATAGCCGCGGGAATTTTCCCGCACAGACTTTAGTTGACGGTTATTATCAAAACGTCAATAAATAGATTTGTATTTCTTGACGGTTTCACTAAAACCGTCAACTATTATGGTATAAATTTGCTAAATTAACACAAAACGTGTGTTTCCTTGACGTATGTCTAAAATCGTCAAGGTTACCCATTTTAATGACGGTTTTCCACGACCGTCAATAAATAAACCGTCAAGAAAAGCAATTTTTCTTGTAGTGTATGCTCATGAAACACGCTGCGCACTGCACATGAAAGGAATAGTCATCGTGCTAGAATTGAATAGTCCCTTGTATGCTTGAAATAATATGAACTGTGGCTTTTCAAAGATGTGTTTTCAAAAGATATGTAAACTGACTCTGTATGCATGGAATGAATCTAGGTAAAACTAGCAAGATCACATCACAAGAAACGTTTTCTCACTAAATGAACAGTGATCGTTTCAGACAAATGTAGCTCTTTGTTCACACATTCACCAGTATGCTGATATACTGACCCATCATCAGTCTGCATGCAGGTGCACCATGCATCGAGAAGGATAGTCCGAAGCGATAGCCCGAGCCTCATCCTCAGGAGCCAGAAATCAGAAGAGATGCCATGAGATGACCTCTGTGCAAGAGTTTGGTTTTGTATATAAAAGGATGTAATGTATGGGAACGGGATCATTGTAATCTGCATTATTTCTGAGAGAATGTAACATTGTATCAGAGAGAATTGAGAGCTTGTAATCTGTTCAAATGAAATCAATAAAGAGAATTGTTTCTTGTTACCATTGTGTTCAATGCATGTATTCTGAAATATGTCCGCTGTTGCTTCAATTATCTGCGATACGTTCCGCTGCGTATTGTCAACCTTGTCTATCTTGTCTTGTTTCAGGTCTTGGCCTTGTACAAGCACAACTTAGGCTTGCACGGCATCACGCCTTAGCGAGGACGAACGGTCCCAAAAGAGTCCGAAGCGAGGACGAAAGGACTCTGCGGGATCGGGGCGTGACAATTATTGTCCTGCATCATGTCTAGGATGGGGACCCCAGAGTACCACGGTTGGGGGTACCCACTAAAATCAACTAAGGCTAACAACTAGAATAAATCCAGTAGTCATGAAGAGATTTTCCAGCTACAGGCAATCCCGTTATCTGGGCGCCCCACTTGGGATTTGTAGCCTGCCGACGAGTAGGGCACATTTCCAGCACACTGTCATGTGTTGCACCCTTATTGTACTAATATTCGACCTGGATAACCTGGATGGTCTGCAGGACTTGTGGCTGTAGAATAATCTCGCTGCATCTTGCTAGTAACTAGGCCTGTGATAACCCTAGTTAGTTAAAGTATCAAGCCGTACTTATTGCTTGGCCGTGAAATATTGGATGGAGTTCAATCAGTCTAGTCTTGTCTTGATCCTGTACAAGATTGTTACATGTCCTTATTTCTTATTTTATCCTGCCGATAAATGGTGGGAGAAACTAAGTTCTGTTCAGACGAAGGTTACAACCCCGGTCCTTGTTTGGTTTATGGTTGTAACCTGGTTATCTGAATAGTCCCATGGTTATCTCATCGTATATCACCTGTCATGCTTTTCCTTAATTACTGTCTTTTATTTTAAAATTATACACTTGTGCTAATTGCTGGTTTTAGTTCCTAAGTGAAGCCTCCTTTGTGGCACTTGCTCTTTCTGGGGTCTGACCCAGCTGGTTTTGTATGACCAGATACCGGAGCAG
The DNA here is from genome assembly GCA_029216955.1 of Iris pallida. Classification (NCBI taxonomy): domain Eukaryota; kingdom Viridiplantae; phylum Streptophyta; class Magnoliopsida; order Asparagales; family Iridaceae; genus Iris; species Iris pallida. The sequence goes on from JANAVB010009994.1 coordinate 8,912,077, forward strand.
CACCAGAGGATCTAACGACCTTCCAGCCACATGGTGACCACTAGACAGAATTCTGGCAACGAGTGGGTTATTTTTGGCTCTCCCACTCTATTGTAAAATTATTCTTTTGAGGCGTTTAGCCGCCGAGCAAGTGTTAGCTCGTGTACATTTTTACTTACAGTCTTCCTACGGGCCGTAACATGATTGGCAACCTAGGGTTGATCATGTATGACTAAACTCTTGCTAGTCCTCATATTTTGTAACGACTAGCTTCATGATTAGCTGAATATGTAATGTTTGGGACGCCTTACTATTGTATATTTGGTGATCTTACATCTTGTAACATTTACTTATTTGCTTGTGATTGATACACTAGGCTGGTTATTGACCATAAGAGACTGATGGCTTGTAGATAAATCCTCATATATCTAGACAGCCGTGACTGTATAGTGGAGTGGATCCCATTTCATTATACGTAGCTAGCTATGTCTGCCCCCCGCTCTCCAGTGTTCTGGTTCTGGGGCGTGACATGGTTTAAGTGGTGGCCCATGCAGGTCTTGTAAATCAAGATATGTGAGGGTTTACCGAATAGATGTCTCAATCAGTACTCGCCCTTGATCTCTGCTCGTATCCTCTTGATTCCTGAAATCCTTGTCCTGATCACATGTTTGTATCATTGATCTGTCCTGGTCCTTCCTTATTGTTCCTATGTCGTCTTCTTCAGCGGTATTGTACCTGGACCTGCCGATCAGTAAGGCGGAGCACCTCCCATGGACCAGCAGCAACCCGGAGATCCAACTCAGCATTCAGGAGTAGCTTCCAGAGTTGTGCCTACTGAGGGTCCAGAGCCACCAGTTCAGCCGGTTCAGCCTGCAGAGCCTGATGATGGCACTTTGGTGGGTCTCATCAGGTCATTATTAGCTTTCCAGGATCGTCGTGGAGATGCCTTGCACTAGGCAGTGGAAGATGCTCTGAACAGAGGCAGTCGTCATGGAAATAGTACAGCCAAAAGTTTCATGCGTCTGAACCCACCATTCTTCGATGGCAGCAAAGATGCTATCGCTGCTGACGCATGGATTCAGGACACAGAAGTGATTCTAGAAGCAGCCAGGACCCCAGAAGACGAGAAGGTGGCCGTGGTGCGCCTCAAGTTACTAGATCTTGCCCGCAGCTGGTGGGCGGCCTACGTGGGATTAGTGGCACCTATTGCCTGGACAGTATTCCGTGAGTGGTTTCGGACCAAGTATTTTGATGCTGTGGCTCGGTACGATCTATAGACCATGTTCACCAATCTGAAACAGATAGAAAGGACGGTCTACGGATATGCGGCCGAGTTTTCTCGGCTTAGTCGGTTTGCTCCCACCTTGGTGGCAACCGAGTTTGACAGAGCTCAGCGATTTCAGCACAAACTCCACCTAGAGATTCTTTTGGCAGTGGAGCAGTTTGAGCATCAGACTTTTGATGCAGTATTGAGAGCAGCCAGGAGGCATGAGTATACCTCCCACATGATAGTGGACAGGACCGGAGGTCGAAAGCAATCTCACGGCCAGATGACCCAATTGACAGCACCAGCCCCGGCAGTCAGGTCTTTGACAATTGGAACTCTGAGGCAGACGGCCTCAGTGACGTCGGTCACGTCCCCTCAGTAACAGAAGTAGAAGCAGTCTTCTGCAATGGGCTGCACTCATTGTGGGAAGCCAGGACACGTTATTTCAGAGTATCGCAGAGCGCAGGGTTTGTGTTTGGCTTGTGGAGCACCGGACCACAAGATAGGGTCCTGTCCGAATAGAGCCGGTTCCTCCTCATCGGCCCAGACTAGTCCCTCGGTAAGGGGACCAGCACCAGTGCAGCAGCAGCAGTACCAGCCTCCGAGGCCATTGCCGCCTCAGGCACAAGTCTTCCAGTAGCAGAGACCCCAACAGTATGTCCTGGTCCAAGCTCAGATTCAGAACCGGCAGAGAGATTTCTAGCAGGATATCTTTTCTCTTTCTCGTGCCTTCGATTTCCTTGTTTACATACATGATTGCATGATTGATTGCATAGTATAGCTTGCCTGAGATTAGTATAGCTTGTCTTTGCCACTCTAGCCTCTTGATTAAATTCCGAGGACGGAATTCTTTTAAGGTGGATAGAGTTGTAATGCCCAGATTTTGTAGTACGTATTTGGAATACGTGCACGTATTTCGATCCGTATTGCATGTCTCCCTGTTTGATTTATTTTGGCATTTCATTGAGTTTATCTTGGTTCGGTTCGGCTTGATGTGGTTAGGCTTGGTTCATTTTTGGTTGGAGAACCAACCCACCCCACCTACCACCACCATCACCATTTATTAACTTCCACCTACCACCACTCCCACCATAAATATCAATCCCACTCTCTCTCTCTCTTCCATTATTACTCATTACTCTTCTTCTTCTCCACCATTACTTCTCCACCAACCTGAGAGAGTGGAGAGCTTAGACAAGTGCATCTTGCTTCATGGAGAAAGTCCATTTTTATTGTTCTATTGTCTTTCTCATGTGTTTCTAACCCACTTTAGTACTTAACATTTTTCGTTTCTGTGGTTAGATTCTTGTAGATCTAGTTTTGTGGTATTTTCGGTTTTCATAAATTTTGATCTATCAAACTTGCATATTTTTGCTAGTTGATGGTCCCATGTTGCAAAAAATTTTGTTTGGTCCAAATTTGACCTACATGATTTTGCTGAGCCGCATGGACATTTTTAGCACTCAGCCGCATGGCCATTCCTTTTCTTTGGCCACACTAATTAGCTTGCACGCATTGGCAAGCTACTTAAAGTATGCAGCATGCTAATCTATATTTTAATGCATATTATATTTAATACACTTTATTTGGAAGTCAGTCGCATGGATTATGGAAAATAATCCAATGTAGCCGCATGCATGAAGCAAGCACGTCAGCCGCATATTAATGCATTAGGTAATGCATTATGTAATGCATGTTTGTTTGCTATTCCATTTAATACATTACGTAATTGCTTGTGCTGGCAAGTCCATTTAATGCCAAGTTTGCTTGAAATCTCATTTAATGCATTTTGAAATGCATGTGCTAGCAAAACATCAATGCATGGTTCTTTAGTTGCATTATGAAATGCACGTGATGGCAAGCCTTGCTTGCATGAACACACAATAATGAGCCGCATATGGTTGCTTTCAAATAAAGGTATATTAATGCATGCTTTTTTTGCATTTGCTTTTGGAGCTTAAGCCAGCCGCATATGCTTGCCATGCAATCATACTTTATATGCTTGCCACCAGACGCATATGCTTTGCCATGCAACATATTTTATACACTTTGTCAGGAGGTATATTTTAATACTTTAATGTGCCTTGCCATGTTACATATTTTATATGCTTTGCATTTTGCATGCTTAGCTATCAAGTGAGCCGCATGAGAAGCATATGGCTGCATGGCCATTCACTAATCAGCCGCATGGCCTTATATAATAATATTGGCTGCATGGCCTTCCTTTGAAGAAATTGCAACATTAAGCGCTTGCATGAATATTTAATGAAGAAAGTGCAATATTAAATGCTTGTATGCACATATTTAAAACTGGCACTTACAACGTGGGCTTGCATGCTTATACACAGTACTTGGCCGCATGGCCACATATATATAATATGTGCATGACCAATAATTCTTGGTCGCATGCATTGTTTGAATGGCCACGTGTCCCTTTTCTTTTGCTTGAGTGGAAGCTTGCATTTAATTGCGGGTTCCTCTCTCCTTGTCTTTTCTGGTTGCATGAATATTTCTTGCGAGCCGCATGGCCCCCTTCAGTTAATTTCTGGCCGCATAAGCTTTGGCTGGCCGCATGGGTGGCCTCCCACTCTCTTTGGCCGCATATTTGTTTTCTCACTTTTGGCCCGCATGGGGTCCACTTTGATTGTTTAAATATTTTATTTGCCTGAATTATGGTCAGAATTTCTTTCCACTCCCAACATGAACGTTGTAGAGTTTCTTCTTGGCTTCAAGAATATATATATATATATATATATATATATATATATATATATATATATATATATATATATATATATATATATATAATATTATTATTTAATTGCACAAGTTTCTTCCCTCCTTGATAAATGATATGACTTGATAGTGACCCACCGTGGTGCACTCCCGACAAGATAACTTGACCTGACAAACTTGACATGATATCTTGACATGATAATTCTTGATAGTGGCCCGCCGTGGTGCACTCTTGACATGATAAACCTAGTATGATACTTCTCGAAATGCTGTTGCGACGGCTAACACGACTTGACAAGAATAAATGACCTGGACACCATGGACGATTGTGCTTGTACAAATGAACCAGTATTGTCCTGCATCATGTCTAGGATGGGGACCCCTGAGTACCACGGTCGGGGGTACCCACTAAAATCAACTAAGGCTAACAACTAGAATAAATCCAGTAGTCATGAAGAGATTTTCCAGCTACAGGCAATTCCGTTAGCTGGGCGCCCCACTTGGGATCTGTAGCCTGCCGACGAGTAGGGCACATTTCCAGCACACTGTCATGTGTTGCACCTTTATTGTACTAATATTCGACCTGGATAACCTGGATGGTCTGCAGGGCTTATGGCTGTGGAATAATCTTGCTGCATCTTGCTAGTAACTAGGCCTGTGATAACCCTAGTTAGTTAAAGTATCAAGCCATACTTATTGCTTGGCCGTGAAATGTTGGATGGAGTTCAATCAGTCTAGTCTTGTCTTGATACTGTACAAGATTGTTACATGTCCTTATTTCTTATTTTATCCTGCCGATAAATGGTAGGAGAAACCAAGTTCTGTTCAGACGAAGAGTTACAACCCCGGTCCTTGTTTGGTTTACGGATTGTAACCTGGTTATCTGAATAGTCCCATGGTTATCTCATCGTATATCACCTGTCATGCTTTTCCTTAATTACTGTCTTTTATTTTAAAATTATACTCTTGTGCTAATTGCTGGTTTTAGTTCCTAAGTGAAGCCTCCTTTGTGACACTTGCTCTTTCTGGGGTCTGATCCAGCTGGTTTTGTATGGCCAGATACCGGAGCAGCACCAGAGGATCTAACGACCTTCCAGCCACATGGTGACCACTAGACGGAATTCTGGCAACGAGTGGGTTATTTTTGGCTCTCCCACTCTATTGTAAAATTATTCTTTTGAGGCGTTTAGCCGCCGAGCAAGTGTTAGCTCGTGTACATTTTTACTTACTGTCTGCCTACGGGCCGTAACATGATTGGCAACCTAGGGTTGATCATGTATGACTAAACTCTTGTTAGTCCTCACATTTTGTAACGACTAGCTTCATGATTAGCTGAATATGTAATGTTTGGGACGCCTTACTATTGTATATTTGGTGATCTTACATCTTGTAACATTTACTTATTTGTTTGTGATTGAGACACTAGGCTTGTTATTGACCATAAGAGACTGATGGCTTGTAGATAAACCCTCATATATCTAGACAGCCGTGACCGTATAGTGGAGTGGATCCCATTTCATTATACGTAGCTGGCTATGTCTGTCCCCGCTCTCCAGTGTTCTGGTTCTGGGACGTGACATGAAGACTAATCGCCATTAAAACCATAAGCACCAGTGCGAGACGAATATTGTCTTAAGGATAATGAACCAAGTTCAAGTCTCGGTCTCGATTAGATTATTATTTTATATTTTAATTTTAGAGTCTATATACAGAGTTGTGAATTTCTACTAACAATAATACTGTCCTAAAATCAAGGGATAAGATTACAAAGGAAAGAACGTACAAGGAAACCTCTTGGAATTTCAAAACGTTACCATTATTTTTTTTTGGTTTGATTTCGAAGAAGATGATGATGCTAGCTAGCTGTGTTTGTTTTCAGAATATTACCTATTTTCGGAAAATTTTATGAGAAGTAAAAAATATTTGTAAAAATTGCGTAAAAGATACTAAGCTTGAAAAAATAGCAAAATGAGCACAGTCGCGCCCAAAAATAGGGCGTAGAAAATTTTCACGTCCTTCTTTTGGTCGTCAAAATTTATTTCTTCTTAATCCAACCCATTTAACTGGATGGAAAAATTGCGCCCTAATAAAGGACGTGAAAATTAAAGTCCAAAAATCGACGCCGTAAATAATAGCGTGGATTTTCTCAAGTGAAGAAAAATATGTTATAACACTGCATGCAAGTTGCCATCCAGTTTAATTGCTGCAGCCCTATTTTTGATTGCTGCAGCGCTACTTGCATCTTAGATTGCTGCAGCTACATGCAACATGCACTGTAGCTACATGCACTGTGCATGGGACCATGCATTTTTGAAAATCCATGTAGCTACATGCACTGTCCATGGGACCATGCATTTTTAAAAATCCACGCCCTTATTTAGGGTGTCGATTTTTTGGCTTTAATTTTCACGCTCTTTATTAGGACACGGTTTTTCTCCATCCAGTTTAATTAAGAACGTTTTTTCTCCATCCAGTCTAATTAAGAATGGATTAAGAAGAAATAAATTTTGACGACCTAAAGAAGGACGTAAAAATTTTCTACGTCCTATTTTTAGACGCAACTGTGCTCATTTTGCTATTTTTTCAAACTTAACGTCTTTTACGCAATTTTTACAAATATTTTTGCTTCTCATGAAATTTTCCGATTTTTGTTTGATTTCAAAGTCTTCTCGTCTATCTGGTATTTTTCAAAGTCTTGCTAACTCTGTTGATTTCAGGGCCTGACTGAGTCCAACAAAGGAGAGGCAGCTGGAATGTCCAATGTGAAGTGTGAACCACCAGTGCTATTCCAACCACTAAAATTCAGACTTCACATTGCACCCTATAAATACACCAATAACACAACCAGCCCAATCCTCAACAAGAGAAGAAGAAACATTTTCTACTGGTCATCCCTGTGAAGAAATCTTAGTCTGACAAGCTTGATCATGGCAGGAGGAGTTGCAGGGGATGTGAGGGTGCTGGGGGTGTCGCTAAAATATGTCGCTAATATAGTATATTTTAGTAGTGAAATAACTTTATAACTTACTCTCGTAAAACTGTTTTTAAAATGAAATTTCAGAAAGACTATCCAAACGGACCCTAAGTTTCTGAACCAAATTCCGACCAAATCTTTGATTGCCTGATTTTGAGTTCTGGATCCAAACCCTGACCAAGTCTTTTATGGCTTTGAAGTTCTGTGGCCCCAATATGATAAAATACTCTATTTTGGCTTCAAAACAAAGTATATCAATAACTGTTAAATATTGAGATTCAAACCTTAATCCACCGTCGGTTGGCTGTCACGTATCCCTCTAACAATCAAAACTTGTAACAACCATCGGTAATCGTTGAGTAGAGTCTGTTGAGTAGTCTCGTATCAAAATAAAAATCCTTGCCGAAGATAACTAGTTATAATTGGTGGTAAGGACAATACTTCTAAAGTATGTTGCATGGATATGGATACGACAAGACACTAGAAGGAAGGGGTGACACGGACACAACATCCGTTTTGGTGTATCATGGTGAATTTTAGAGTGTCCGATACGTGTCTCAAGATCTAAAGATAAACTTAGACATGCACTACTTGTTACATATTTCTGAATCATCATCACTCATTTTTTACTGTTCCATTGCCTTCTCCAGTGGTTCCCGTCCTTGACTGGGATCGTCAAGGCGGAGACCGCGGAGGCCAAGGCGGAGGCAGTGGCGCAAGTGTTCGCGGGGCTGCAGCTGCTGGAGGAAGCGTTCCAGAAGTGCAGCAACGGCAAAGGCTTCTTCGGTGGGGACACAGTTGGGTACCTGGACATTGCTCTCGGGAGCTACTTGGGATGGCTCGGCGCGTCCGAGAAGATGACCGGCATCGGGTTCCTGGACGAGGCGAAGACGCCCCTCCTGGCGGCGTGGGCGGAGCGCTTCAAAGCGGACGCCGCGGTCAGGGAGGTGATGCCGGAGACCGACAAGTTGGTGGAGTTTGCCAAGGTTCTTATGGCTAAGTGGAAGTCTGCAGGCCCTCCTGCCAACTGAAGTGTGGTAGAGAGTGAGAATAATAAGAGGATGGAGAGACTAATGAGAAGAGACTTTGAGTTGCCAATCATTTATGCATTACTAGTTAATGAGAGTGATTTGCACGAATAATAACGTATAATAAAAATATTATTCACTTATAGTTAAATGTTTTTTCTAATTCAAGTGGTTAAGATGAGAGGTATTCTTCTTGTTTGGTTGAGTTCGATTCCTTACGTTAAATATATATAACAAATTTAAACTTATTTCAACATATTTTTACATAATTTTTTTAAAAAAATAAAATGAACCATGATATACGTACGATTTAGACGGCTCACTTTTGAGCCGTTTTGAAGCCTCATTATATAGTAGAAGATTATGGTCCTTCACTACTAAAAATCCAAATTGATTGCTTTTTTTTTAAAAAAAATCAAAACTTATTTACACCACAAAATAAGAAAAAGAAAAGAAAAGAAAAAGTAGCAAGAACGTTTCACAATTTTCTATTTGATTAAGGCAAATGTTAAAGTCACTACAAAATTAGGGATCACAAATGTCGTATATTTTGAATACCAAAAATGTAGTCAAAAAAATTGTTAGAGAACAACACAACTTTAAATATATAAAATTGGATTCTTCCTCTTTCTTCCCAATTTCTAAACTATAATTTACATTTTTTTTTTTGCATAGTCTCTTAATAGATAGTTTTATTTGGGACTATTTATAAAATTTTGAACTCTATTAATGGAGTTTCGAAGCTTCAGAATCAAACCAGCTTCGTTTGGGACGACAAAGAACAGTAAAAAATTTGGCAGTCATAGATACTTTTAGTACTGGCAAATTTTTGGCAGTTCTGACTATTGTTAGGATGGCAAAATTTTTGACAATCGTACCTCTAATAGGGGTTCTAAAGTTTCATCTAATAGGGGTTCTAAAGTTTCATTTTGGACATTAGGGTTGGAGGAAGAAGATGAAAGGAAGATGGGTGTTGTGTTAGAGAAGAAAGAGAGTGGAGTTGTCCTCTATCAATTTTTTACGGTCCCTAACAAAAAACTGACTTCAGTGTGTTGCCTCCTAATAATTTTTGTAATATCTTTAACATTTGTCTCGGTTAGCTTGAGTTTGGTTCAATGAATTGGAATTATTCACTGAAATGGGAATCATGAAATTGCAATGCATATCAAGATGTTCGTTCATACAACACAATTCATCGTATTCGAGATCCATTGTAAGAATTTTGTTGGTATGAATTGTAACTCGAATAGCCTTCTTGTTTTGAGAGGTAAGCTAGCTCTCAAAAATTAAGTTAACGATTGCTTCGTTCGGTTCGCGAAATGGAAGGAAAAATCAATTCCTTGGCATTTTTTTTTTTCCTTTGAGATATCCAAACAGCTAAAGTCTGAAAGAATATGTATTATGTGTTACAATTGTCTTAGGTATGGGTTTGGCTTTCAAGCAAAGGATTCTAAGATTAACCAATTTTTTTGGCCAATGAGGGTATTTAAAAAAGGGATGATATGATTAACACTAGCATTGAGAACACAACAAGGCTACGTTAAAAGAAAAGTACATTATATATTTGTGGTACAAGGGGCGGTGCCAAACATTTTAAGTTTTTACCGAAAATGAAACTTGACCAGATTTAGAAACCATAGTTCGTGGTACCGGCCGATATCGATATACGATACGGCCGATAAATATCGGTTTTGGCGTGTCACCGATCACTATTGATACCAACCGATAACAATAATGGGGTTTCTTTTTCGGTCAATTTTGTAAAAAAAAGTTAAACGAAGAAGATAAATTAAAGAATGAAAAATAGTGTCAAACAAAATGATTAACTTGTGTTAAACATTGACAATCTTACAGTATGTCGATAAGATTCCTTATCGATAAACTACTATTTTTTTGATTCAATTGAAAAATAAAAAAATAGCCCAAACCAATTATTAATGAAATTCAATAACCAGTATCATTTATCGAAGTTGTATATCTATAAATTCACAACATTCATCCATATTAATGTTATTTCATTGAAAACTATTTATTGTGGCCTATGTCTAAAGACAAGTAAATAAATAATAATACTTATTGCAAGCGGAATATTATTTCATTTAAAATTAATAAGAAATAATATATAATATAGTAAATTATGTCCAAAAATATAACATAATTTTGTTAGCCTTTTAAAATGCTTTATATCATTTTTGGCTTTCCGGAAACGATGAATCCGATACTCCGATTTAAAACAGCCGAAAGTGTCGATACCACCGATATCGCTACTCATAAGAAGGGTCCAAAATCGATTCCGATATCGATATTGTGAAACTTGTAGAAACTAGTTCATATGGCTGGTAATGTATCATGGGAAAATATTTGGTGATTATCAAACCAATAGTCAAACTCTCAATCGTCAATGGTTGACACCTAATACCACTAGTTGTTGCAAAGTGATCCATAATATGGCTTACCATCATTATTCAGATTCTTTTTTTTTTCTTCTACTTTGGTCTGCCCTAGACAAAGTCCTGTTTAGCTCTCCCTTGCCCATCAAGGAGATATTGTGGTAATGTAATTTGTAATAAACTTTTTCGCACATTGATGGCTATGCAAATGCTTATTGATTTTAGAGAAACCTATGTGACCGTTACAGCTAGTATAGTAGATATTTATACTTCAGAAGGTGCTGATTCTATGTTTCTCTTTAGAGCTTTCTTAGTCTAAGTGGAGCAATACTAATCCAAACATATCAAAGGATGTACATTTATCAGAGGTGATCTAAGGGATTCCAAGCTTCTTTCAGAGACTTCGTGCCGAGGAACGATACTGTTGACAGATGAGTCTGATAACCGAGACAATATTGTGCAGATCATAGGCGAAACATGAATTTATTACAGGGCCATGAGAACATCTGAGTTATGGTTATTGCTTCTTGCTAGTTGCTATGGCATGTGGTACTCAGGTTTGGCCGCAGTTAACAATGTCAGCCAGATTGGAGTATATGAGTTTTTCTTGGTCGTTCGCAACTTTCGCATGGGCTGTCACCGCAGAAATATCTGGCTTATGACATTTTGGCATCCGATCCTACATATAGGCTATATATACGACATGGAAGCATCATAATCCGACACGGGGATGTGTATCGGTAAGCATCACTTCATGCTATCTTTCCTGATTATGGCAGCCGTTTGCGTATTGGGGTGCATTGTGTTGGAGCTTTTCCTTGACGTGTAGAGAGTTTGCTCTCGACATGCCTATTAAAGTTTAGTCCCACATTGGAAGAGCATCATGAGATATCTCAACATATATATTTGGTATGTGTTGTTGGGATATGCAGATGGGGTGGTGACCCTAAGAAGGGAACCATGTGGGTGATTTTACTAGGAGGTAAGGATAAGACTCCATGGTAAGCTTAATGTTTTTTGCTCTTGGAATGTATTCCATTGGAGCTAAGCCGACTCGGACTCGGACTCATGAGGCGTAATGTGGCATTTTTTTGGCACACTTTGCACTTAGCACATCAGCATCGTCGCTAGGTACATAGTGCACGTGTTGCGCCTGTGCACGATTGAACAGTTACAGCATGTTCGGGACGGTTTCTTCCCACGTCCTGAACATGTTGCTAACTGGACGGTTACAGAACGGAACTATAAAAGCTTCTCTTCTCTCTCTCTCTCTCTCTCTCTCTCTCTCTCTCTCAGCACACAGAGAACACAAGTGTTTCTTAACACAATTCCTTACGAATTCCAACAGAGTTTGAGAGAGAAGAGAACCAGTGCACTAGACCACTTAGCGCAGGAGTCTGTGCGCCATCCGAGGAGTCAAAAGAGCGGAGTATTCCAAAGTTTTCTGTCGAACTTGCTGGTTCCTGGAAGTGTTCGTGTGGGGCGAATCAAGCTTTGAGCAACGGTGATCATTCACCCCAGCAGGCTGTTCTTTCATCCATCGCCTGTCGTCGCTGCTGCTGCTAGCAATTCGATTAGTACCTTCTTTTTAGAAGTACTACATTCGTTTGTTGCTGTTACGAAATCTTTTTAGATTTTCGTAACCCAGAATCCTCAAAGGATCTCTGTTGTGCACCTTCTTTGAAGTGTTCCATCAAAACGTTGTTTTTACAATCGTTTCATTTCTCAGTTTTCCATCGAAAATTACGCCCCGGGACTAACACATTGCTGCTTTGGCATTGTTCCTTCGAACCAGGATCTTCTATCAGCAGGTGACACATGCAAGGTTTTGTTGTTTCTCTGCATCGTATAAAGGTACATCATATAGTTCTGTTGGTATATGTTTTGTATGACGATGTAATGCAATGTATCGAATCGTGACGCTACATAATTCTTTGGATAAATCTTATCGTGCTAAGGCAATGTTTGGTTCACGGATTTAAGGAATTGTGAAAGGGAAGTTGTTCATTTCCTTTGTTTGGTAGGCACAAACTTGGGAACTATTTTCTTGACAGAGGGTAAAATAGGCGAGGAATGGTTCCCCTAAAGAACCCATGTGATTTATTTTCTGTTCTCCTTGTAGGACAACAATAGTCCTACTCAAATATGTTATTGCCTATTTTACCCATTACTTTTGGATTTCCATGATATTATTTTTTATTTTAAAAATGCAAGGATATTACTGGAACATTGATATATTTCTTTCCTTCCATTCTTGCATTAAGGAAGGGAATTCAAATGTGTTTCTTGAATGCCTTCCTTGTTTTATCAAACACAGGAAAAGAAACCTGGCACGAATTCTAATTTTCCATCTCCATAAAAAAAAGGGAATTGGTTTCCCTTCCGAGAACCAAACATGGCCTAAATGTATGGTCTTTCCCTGCTCAATTTGGTTTTTGTGATGATAAGTGTTTGCTGAAGGCATATTGGTTAGAAGGATTAAACCATAGAGATTGAATATTTCGTGGTCTTCTTCTCGCTATATGTCCCTTAAATCTTGTTGAGTTTGAGTTTAGATCTCCTAAAGATTGTTACTCGTTCCAAGGACATTGTTTGCCTGTCCTGATAACCATGAGGGGTAGTGCCTAACAAGAAACTGTGAAAGACTAAGTTGTCCTTACTCATCTTCTTCTCTTCAACTTGCCATTATATTAGAATATTTAGCGAGGTGTAGAGACAAAGGAACAACTTGGCTGTGTGATTTCCTAGAACCATAGGATTTCTTTTCTCCAATTGAATATTACATAATTGTTGGAAAAATAAATGTATAATAATAATAATAATAATAATAATAATAATAATAATAATAATAATAATAATTGTTTTCTATCGACGAATCTATGGTAACTAATCTCTGGAAAGGTGTACGAATCTATTTATTGAAAATGTGTGTCCTTTCCATTATGTCTCTTTATTTCTATAAAAGTATAAATGTTTGAATAATTCAATCACTCAATCCATTCATCCATCTAGCATTAAGTCTAAGAGAGAGGGACTACCAACATTGCTTCGTCGAATTCCTACGGTGTGAAGTGTTGCTACCGAAGGAGAATAACCGTTGTATCCTGGAAGTGTAATGCCCAGATTTCGTAGTACGTACACTACCAAAATACACTCATTTAGCGACGGTTTTTTAGCGACGGACATTTTTCGTCGGTATTAGCGACGTTTTCGTGGCCGCCCAGCGACTGATTTCCGACTATACGCATTTGCCATTTTTATTTTAATTTTAGGGGGAGGAAAGGTCGCACATCTGTCGCTAGACTGTCGGTGTTATAGCGACGGATTTACCGTCGTCGCTACACAGTCGATTATTTGGCGGAAATTGTGTAGGAAATTGGCGGGACATATTTGCGACGACTTAGCGACGGATATTCAGTCGGCACTTACCAAAATAGGCGACGGCTGGGCGACGGTCTTTTACCAGTCGCTCGTCCGTCGCTATATAAACGTTCCAGACTTTAAATGGAACAGCGGGGGGAACTTTTCGCATTCCCCCCAAATTCACTCTCTCTCCTCTCTCTCTCTCTCTCTCTCTCTTTCGCCGGTGTCGGCTTCGGTGATCGGCGTCGGTGTCGTCGTCGGCGTCGGCGTCGGCGTCGGCGTCCTCTCCTCTCTCTCTCCCGAAGGTAACCCCCCCCCCTCTCTCTCTCTCTCTCTCTCTCTCTCTCTCTCGCGGTATAGGGGCTGGGCGGCACGCTTGGGGCTGGGCCGTCCGGGGCTTGGCGGCTGGCTTGGGTCGGGGGCTGGGTGGTGGGCTTGGGGCGAGGGCGTCGGGGGCTGGGCGGCGGGCTTGGGGTTGGGGCGTCGGGGGCTGGGCGGGGGCGTCGGGGTCTGGGAGGCGGGCTTGGGGTTGGGGCGTCGGGGGCTGGGCGCTGGCTTGGGTCGGGGTCTGGGCGGTGGGCTTGGGGCGGGGGCGTCGGGGTTTGGGAGGCGGGCTTGGGGTTGGGGCGTCGGGGTCTGGGAGGCTTGCTTGGGTCGGGGGCTGGGCGGTGGGCTTGGGGCGGGGGCGTCGGGGGCTGGGCGGCTTGCTTGGGCCGGGGTCTGGGCGGTGGGCTTGGGGCGGGGGCGTCGGGGTCTGGGAGGCGGGCTTGGGGTTGGGGCGTCGGGGGCTGGGCGGCTGGCTTGGGGCGGGGGCTGGGCGGTGGGCTTGGGGCGGCGGCGTCGGGGGCTGGGCGGCTGGCTTGGGGCTGGGGCGTCGGGGGCTGGGCGGCTGGCTTGGGGCGGGGGCTGGGCGGTGGGCTTGGGGCGGCGGCGTCGGGGGCTGGGCGGCTGGCTTGGGGCGGGGGCGTCGGGGGCTGGGCGGTGGGCTTGGGGCGGCGGCGTCGGGGGCTGGGCGGCTGGCTTGGGGCGGGTGCGTCGGGGCTATTTGCAACCGACGCACACCCATAAGCACTCTTCATATATATATATGCAACCGAACTACTGGGCGGCGGGCTTTGGTTGGGGGCGACGGGTGGCTTTGCTTCTCAAATTCATTTGAGTTTATATATTGGCTAAATAATGTGTTATCCATATTGGGTGTTCCATTAGTTTGGTGGTGTTTGGATTAGTAAATATGAATATATATGGGGTTTGGATTCATGGTGTATATATATGTTCACTGTCTCAAGGACAGTGCGAGTTCTATCAGTTGTGTGCTTCTGTATAGATGTATATATCTATACATCTAGCTGTGATATACATATGTGTATGTGACAATCTCAGTTAGCGACGGACTAGTTACCGGTTAGCGACGGATATTTCCAGCTCCATTAATTGCATTAATCTACGGTACGACATGGTCATCAGGACATTGTCCCTGCAGCCATTCGAATGGCGAGGCAGAAACTATGTTGCCATAGATAAAGTTGCCTGTCCTCCGACCCTCATCCCTCGGCAATGATGATACGACAACCTATCACTATATCTTATATAGTAGTAGATGATGTCTTAGTATTACATTAGTGAGTTCATCTTGATTCTGTTACGTACGTCCTTCAGATAATAGATACGATAAGGTTAACATATACTACACGATATGTATACAGAATATAGATGATTCACACTAATATATGCTAGAATGAATCTTGGGTTGTGTTCTGAGCCATCCGTTCTCACACTTAAAACACATAGGAATTAGTAGTGTGACAGCGCCGGAGAGAGTGAGAGCGCCGGAGGGTAGGGGAGGAGAGAGAGAGTAAAATGGTACGACATGGTGAAGTAGTACTGTATTTTGGCTCCAGTTCCAGCTCCATTTGATCTACGGTACGACATGGTGATCAGGACATAGTACCTGCAGCCATTCGACTGGCGAGGCAGAAACTATGTAGCCATAGATAAAGTTGACTGTCTTCCGACCCTCATCCCTCGGCAATGATGATACGACAACCTATCACTATATCTTATATAGTAGTAGATGATGTCTTAGTATTACATTATGTGAGTTCATCTTGATTCTGTTACGTTCTTCAGATACTAGATACGATAAGAACATATACTACACCATATGTACAGAACATAGATGATTCACACTAATGTATGCTTGAATGAATCTTGGGTTGTCTTCTGAGCCATCCGTTCTCACACTTGGCAAAAAATTGAATTTTTTATACTTTATCGGCTTTCGAAAATGTACTCAAATTACATGATGGTTCCTTTAGTTAGCTTGCTTATGTTACAATTATATTATTTGTGACTATCGATCTTACCAGATGGCACCCATGACCCGAGGAGCGGCACGTCGTTTGAGGAAAACAGTGAATGCTGAGGTGGCTCCTCCTACAGTTAAGAAGGAAGTGGCACCGGTTGCTAGTGAGACCGGGAGTTCTATTCATCCAGCACCAGTAGCTAGTGAGACCGAGAGGACTCTTCATGCAGTCCTTGCAAGGGACGACAGCTCTCCTCGCGCCAAAAATCTTGCTTTTTCGAGGTGGTTGCGTGAACGTATCACTGAGCGTTTGCGTGAGCAGCGTGGTTCTCATTAGCTATTAGTACTTATTTGTATTGGACTATTTGTATTGAGTTGTTTTTGTATTAGACTATTTGTATTGGACTGCATATATGAACTAGAACTCTGTCAATCTCTGGATTGTATTGGACTACGACATGGTGATCAGGACATATATAGTCCCTGCAGCCATTCAACTGGCGAGGCAAAAACTATGTATCCGTAGATAAAGTTGACTGTTCTCCGACCCTCATCCCTCGGCAGTGATGATACGACAACCTATCACTAGAGGATACTCTGAGAGATCCATCTGTGTAGGATGTATACTCTGAGATATCACCTTTACAAGAATGATATCAGTAGTGGGATCGAGTGTTGGAGGAGATACTATCAGAGTATACGTCCTACTCAGATGGGTCTCTCACCGTTAATATTTTTTTCTGACAGCAAGGTGGATGTGCTCCGTCAACAGATTCTTTCTTCGAGCCAAAACTTTGCCCCGGAGCTCAAGTGAACATCCTTCGTGTAGAGCTCGAGTGAGAGGTTCCTGACAGCATGGTAGCCTCCTTTGTCAAAGTATCCGTGCTCATCCAACATTGGTTGTGGGACGAACACGGATACTTTAACAAAGGAGACCACCATGCTGTCAGGAACCTCTCACTCGAGCTCTACACCAAGGATGTCCACTTGAGCACCGGGATAAAGTTTTGGCTCGGAGCAAGAATATGTGGACGGAGCACATCCACCATGCTGTCAGGAAAAAATAGTAACAGTGAGAGACCCATCTGAGTAGGACGTATACTCTGATAGTATCTCCTCCAACACTCGATCCCACTACTGATATCATTCTTGTAAAGGTGATATCTCAGAGTATACGTCCTACACAGATGGATCTCTCAGAGTATTCTCTCCGGTTGGGTTGTGTTTTGAGCCATCCGTTCTCACAGAGGGTCCTATTTTGGATTCTATATTTTGTATTTTGGTTTCTGTATTTTGTATTTTGGTTTCTGTATTGTGTATTTTGGTTTCTGTATTTTGTATTTTGGTTTCTGTATTTTGTATTTTGGTTTCTGTATTTTGGCTCCAGCTCCATTTGCATTAATCTACGGTACGACATGGTGATCAGGACATAGTCCCTGCAGCCATTCGACTGGCGAGGCAGAAACTATGTAGCCGTAGATACGATAATTGGTGTGCATTAAATTCGTATGTGCATATTTGGTCTATGTGATTCTTGGATAATTGGTGTGCATTATATATTGGTTTGGTTTATGCATATTTTTGTGAACAGGGAAAGTGCTGCAATTTTTTTTTTCAAAAAAATTCTAAGTTACCGACAGACTAGTGACCGGTTAGCGACGGATATTTCCAGCTCCATTTGCATTAGTCTACGGTACGCCATGGTGATCAGGACATAGTCCCTGCAGCCATTCGACTGGCGAGGCAGAAACTATGCAAGTAGCCTTAGATAAAGTTGACTATCCTCCGACCCTCATCCCTCGGCAATGATGATACGACAACCTATCACTATATCTTATATAGTAGTAGATGATGTCTTAGTATTACATTAGTGAGTTCATCTTGATTCTGTTACGTCCTTCAGATACTAGATACGATAAGAACATATACTACACCATATGTACAGAACATAGATGATTCACACTAATGTATGCTAGAATGAATCTTGGCTTGTGTTCTGAGCCATCCGTTCTGATCAAGCATCTTCCTTCTCCTCTCCTCCACCATGGCTCTGAACAAATCTGCTCCTCCCTCTACTTCCCTTCTTCTTATTTGACTCTCTCAGCCACATATGACATCCAGCTCAAGTGTAGAGTCGGGAGAGAAGAAGTGGACAGGAAGAGGAGGGGGAAGCAGCACAGCCGGCGGCATGATCCGGAGGAAGTACAGAGGTTTTCTTCAACAGCCGTAGGAGAACTATAAGGATATATCTTTTTACAACATGTCATCTTGTCAAAGACCCTTCATGTGAATAACATTAAGGGTCTTTGACAAGGTGATATGTTGTGAACAGATATATCCTTATAGTTCTCCTACGTCTGTTGAAGAAAACCTCTATACTTCCTCCGGGTCATGTCGCCGGCTGTGCTGCTTCCTCCTCCTCTTTCTACCCACTTCTTCTCTTCCGACTCTACACTTGAGCTGGATGTCATATGTTGCTGAGAGAGTCAAATAAGAAGAAGGGAAGTAGAGGGAGGAGCAGATTTGTTCAGAGCCATGGTGGAGGAGAGGAGAAGGAAGATGCTTGATCAGAACGGATGGCTCAGAACACAAGCCAAGATTTATTCTAGCATACATTAGTGTGAATCATCTATGTTCTGTACATATGGTGTAGTATATGTTCTTATCGTATCTAGTATCTGAAGGACGTAACAGAATCAAGATGAATCACTAATGTATGCTAGAATGAATCTCGGGTTGTGTTCTGAGCCATTCGTTCCGATACTTGGCAATTAAGCCATTCGACTGGCGAGGCAGAAACTATAAGGCTACTTGCATGTTCTTCCAACTTTAAATTACAAGATTACTATATTAGGTTAAATAAATCACTAACCTCATCACGGTGAGTCTTGGTGTAGCACTCAAATGTGGGGCACCTGTAATCTATGTGAGTTCATCTTGATTCTGTTACATCCTTCAGATACTAGATACGATAAGAACATATACTACACTATATGTACAGAACGTAGATGATTCACACTAATGTATGCTAGAATGAATTTTGGGTTGTGTTCTGAGCCATTCGTTCCACTACCAAAATAAGTGGTTTTAGCGACGCCCAAAAACGTCGCTAAAACAATAAAATCCGTCTCTAATATGAAGCACCGACGCAATTACCGACGTTTAAGTTTTGTCGCCGTTTCCTTAGTCGCTGATTACAAAAACGTCGCTGAACGTCGCAATTACCGACATCCAGCGACGTAACTGTACGTCGGTGAGTTATCGACGTCTACCGTCGTGTCGGCGGTATATTAGTGACGTATATGTCGTCGCTACACGTCGGTGAAGTCCTGGAATAATTCCCGACGTCTACCGTCGTTTCGTCGGTAATATAGCGACGTGAATGTAGTCGCTAGACGTCGGAGACCTGTACATTTTTTTGCAGCTAGTCGTCGGTAAACGTCGGAAAAGCGTCGGAGACCTGTACTTTTTTTGCAGTTAGTCGTCGGTAAATGTCGGAAAAACGTCGGAAAAATGTATTTTTTGCAGCTTCTCGTCGGTAAACGTCGGAAAATGACGTCGATAAACGTCAGTAAGCGTCGCTAAACGTCGCTAAAATTGTAAAAAAAATAAAAAAAATAAAACACAGATTCTATATTACCACTCACAATTCAAGATGCTACACATATAGGTACACATTCAAATCCCCACTCACAATTCCAAATCACAGCGCATTCAAACCTCCACTCACAATTCAAGATGCTACACATATAGCTTTAATCTAAGTTAATTAACATCCAATCCAAACACAATTAACATTTATCGACGAAGGAATTAACATCCAATCCAAACATCCAATCCAAACAAGTCACAAGTCAAATCGATGCAAACACAATTAACATCCAAATCCAAACATCCAATCATAAGTCACAAACATATGATGATACAAACACAAACAAAAGTCCTAACTAGGACTACTAGTGATCTGGTGCAGGAGGGGCACCGCCGCGACGAAGGGATAACAACTCCTCATACTTCGCAAGTGAAATCGATACAGATGGAGCGCCAGGCTGTGACGTCGGTGGAGTCGGTGTCGAAGAAGAAGGCGGTGGAGGCGGCGGAGTCGACGACGATGAAGGCGCACCCAGAGTACCAGCATGCTCCAACGCTGTAAGTCGCTGGTTGTATGAATCCATGATAGATAACATTCTACCACTGCTCTGGACCATCGAATCCTGCGCCAATCTCACCGTCTCGGCCATGGTCACCTGTCCTGTCTGCAACTCCGTCACCGTGCGCTCTAACCCTCCAACGGTGCGCTCTGTCCTCTCAGTCGTCTCCACGAGCCCCATAATGCCGCGGTCGAGCGCATCCAATCGTGCTATCAGCACAGGATCGTCCGTAGGGTGCTGAGACTGCTGCTCGATCCGTCGTAGCAGGTCGTCACGGAGAGACTCCATTATCTGGTGGACTCGGGCAGACTCCTGGGACGGCTGTGGACCATGCACACTAGCAGGAGATGTCCTAGAGGACTGGGTCGCAACTAGGGTGCCATAGGATCCCGTACCGTAGTACGTACCCCTATGGAGGCCACCAGCGGTGGTCATCAACAGCTCGTCCTCCGACAGAGCTTGAGTGGGCTGCGAGGAAGTACCGGCCACTCCTGCATCAGGTGCACTAGCAGTCGCCCGTTCCCGCAGCCTCTGATACTCGGCCTAGAAAGTATGGATAGTACTCTATGATTTCTAATTTCTAATTAATGTACTTATTTTTACTAACTTTATGAATATTTATTTGCATCATATTTACTAAGTTATATTAAAATTGACACGAAGTATTAAATTAAGATAACGTATTGTAATACTTACATAGGTCTGCTCGGCCCTCTCGTCAATAAGGACTCCGCCCTTCCGATGGGTGGCCAGGAAGACGGTCACCATGTCGGCGTTACCGACCTTCCTTACCTGTAATTAAATATATTATCTTAGTAATAATTTATCGGATTTGTATTAAAATAATATTTCTAAAAGAGAAAGACATACCAGACGACGGAAATGTTCCGTCATCGGAATCGACCCACCGCACCACTTCGAGGCATGTTGCCTAGCCGCCTTAGCCTTCTCCGACTTCTCCTTGTACCTTGGCTCGTTGAATCGAGCCTTCATCGCATTCCACTGATCAGGGGTGATCCAACCTTTGATCGGCTTTCCGGCACGATCACGTTCCTTCTGATCATTAATAGAGTCGCGGATCAGCTTAGCAGCGACGGAAGGAAACATCCCCTCGATCAGCTCGGCCCGGTGCGGTGGATAGTAAAACATATCCTAGAACAGTACGAAACCAAATATTTATCAGTTATATATAATATACATAAATTAAATGATTCATGTTAAAAACAAATCTATTTTAACCTTGAAGCGCGTAAACCAGTAGTTCTTCCTTTCGTCTGGAGCATCAGAGTAGTTAATCCAGGGACCACTATAATTATGCCTCAGCATATCGCCTAGGCGTCTCTGTACCCCTGGAGGACGATATCTATACAGACATATTATATTCATGAAAAAAGTTAATTTATGATAAAAACAGAAAAAAAAATCATAAACCAAAATACCTACTTTGTACCGTCGGCCCAGATCTCCGTCCTCCTCTCCTCCGGAGGTGCGCAAGGAGGATCTGCATGATGTTGGTCGGCCGTCGGCACATCCTCCTCGGCCGTCGGCGTAGCCTCCGCCATCTGCTCATCCGTCTCCATCGTCGTATCAGCATCAGAAACGCTAGACGGGCGAGCACTCTCAACAGGCCTGGAACTACTCGTCCCAGGAGATATGCCATGTGATGTCGTCCCAGTAGGCCCAGCTACTGTCCGATATGGAGGAGTAATCGGCGACGAAGATCCAGAGCCGGTACCAGTAGGAGGTACCGAAGGAAAACTCCGTCCTCTAGCAGTACCTGTAGGAAGTACTGGAGGATCATGTCCTCGTCGTGTCCCTCGTAACGCTCTGCGACGACCTGCCATACCTGATAACAGTATATGATAGTACAAGAAATAATAGAGACTAGAAATATAAAAGTACAACAAATAATAGAGACTAGAAATATGAAAGTACAACAAATAATAGAGACTAGAAATATGACAGTACAACAAAGATAATAACCAAGGTAACATATGATGATACATTCTACAATAAATATCTAAGTCCAGATAATATATTCTAGAAGAAACATCTAAGTTCAGATAAGTATATCTCTCTCAATCATCTTCAGAATAATCATCTTGTTCGTCTTCCTCGACCTCATCTTCCTCTTCCTCCTCATCTTCACTTTCGTCTTCACCTTCGTCGGCTTCGTCTTCCTCTTCGGATAATTCTACATCTTCTACATTATGTGTCGTGTAATGCGTAACTTCCGTGGAGTCCACATCGACAATATTGGTTACAGGAGGTAGCTCGTCCTCCTGGTAAGCTTTTTCATCAACATCAAAAGTATCTCTAGCTTTAGTCTTGCATACTGCCCACCAGTCAGACTTCGTTGCTCCCCGTCTCGGATAAGCTGTGAAGTACACGAGCTGAGCCTGAGTTGCTAGGACAAACGGTTCGTAGCCTTGATATCTACGCTTGTAGTTTATATCCACAAGACCATGCTTGTCAATTTTCCAGCCTTGATTTTCAATCGGATCGAACCATTCACACTTGAACAACACGATCTTTGCAGGTTCTCTGCCATAATTATATGACAACTCCACAATCTCTCGCAAGATGCCAAAGAAATCATTTCCTGGATCGACGTCTTTGTAGTTCGAAGACTTGATACACAAACAACTGTTCTTCGTGGAATCAAGATCCAGGAAGCTGTCTCTGATCGGAGCATTTGTCGACTTGAACCGAAAGCCATTGACACAATAACTTGGCCATGTTTTAACAAAAGTAATTGGTCCCTTGACAAGAGTTCTAATTAATTCAATCTCGGGTGAAATTAGACGATCGACCTGAATATCAAAGAAGAGATAATAAGTTATTTATTGCGCAGTTGCATTAGAAGAGGCCAGTAAATATTACCGAGCTGCTTACATATTCGCTCAACCAAGAAGGAAAATGACATCTCATTTCTTGTTCTAATGCTTCGTCTGTTAGGCAGGGTCTAACCAGCCTCAACTCATCATTATATGTGCTGGAAAACAACGAAGCATTAGAACGATTAGTACAATAATATTAGCTTATACTATTACATTGAGATGACGTAAACTCATCATTCCTTTCTTTTTAGGTGATTCAAATATCGCTCGAACGGGTACATCCATCGATATTCGACGGGTCCACCAACACGTGCCTCGTAGGAAAGATGAATCGGCAAAACCGAAAGTCCGAATAGGGTAAAACCGTCAGAGCAGAGACCCAATCTAACATTACGCGGATCAGAAGCAAAATCTGGATACTCTCGATCAAAGTGCTTCCATGCTTCTCCATCAGATGGGTGATCCAACACTCCTTCGGTATGTTCCCGCTTATGCCAACTCATGTTTTCTGCAGTTTCCTTCACCATAAACAACCGCTGCAAACGCGGCGTCAACGGCAAGTAGTGCATCGAAGAGGTAGGCTTCCTGTAGCGATCGACACCACAAAATCTGCAGGCGTCTTCATCCTTGTCGTCTTTGTAGTACAACATGCACTCGTTGCGACAGGCATCGATTTTTTCATATCCCATCCAGAGCGATCTAACCATCCTCTTAGACCGGTAGAAGTCTTTAGGCAACTTTGCACCCTCAGGCAATATTTCTATAAGCAACTCCATAATACGGTTGTAGCAATCTTGCGACATGTTAAAATCGGACTTGATGCTCAATAATCTTGTAACCACCTCCAACGGTGAATGATCCTCACAACCAGGATATAATGGAGTCCTTGCATTCTCCAGCAACTCCATGAACTATGCAGCATCGGGGTTCGGTGCCTCCTCAGGTGCATCATGATCATCCGGATCGAAACTAGGCCCGGCCGCGTCAAAAATCATGTTCACCAACCCATCGTCGTAAGGAGCGTTGTTGTGGACATCCATATAAGGCTCGTACTCCGATGCTAAAGACACAAGTTCTCCGTGCTCGCTCCACTGATAGTAATTCGACGTGAAACCCTTCGAGTACAAATGATACGTGACATCCACTTCTGGATGATATTTCAAGTTGCGACATCTCACACACGGACACTTAATTTTGGTACCGTCCATGTACTGAGGGAACGCCTTGGCAAACTGCAGGAACTGGTGTACACCCTCTATGAATTCATCCCGCACACCGTACATGTCATCAGGATGACGGTTGTACATCCAAGTACGATTCCGCAGATAGTAATTCAGCTCCATAATTCTGTAAGATAGATACATCAAGGTAGTGAATGATATGCAAGTGTCAAAGCTTTTTCGATGGATTGCATTTATCTTTTCATCCATTCATTCATGCATTGCATTTATCTTTTCAGTTTTGCATATCATTACCTACTATTTTACATGCATACTTTATATATACATCAAGGTAGTAATACTAGTTGATGTTCTGAAAAGGAGAGTGCGATGTCTAGTAGAGGATTCTTTTTTTTGAGGAGTTGTCATATCATGGAAGTCAATATAAAATAAAAGAAGTCTACATGCAATTCTATATGATTTCTAGGCCAATCAAGGTCAAAGTCAACTATTGGTCAACTCGATCAACAATCTAGTAAAACAAGGCTAAACTAGATCAATAAGACAACATCTTGGGTTACATTGGTCAACTGGATTACATTGGATGTGAAAATCTGTATCGTAAGACAAACAAACATAATTAGTATATAATCATGTAACTGGTGGATCCGCTAGCTAGTAAGCCGGATGTACTTAATATCAGAGAGTATCAAATTAGTATCAGTATATAGGTTAGGTAGACCGTATCAAACGCATATCGGAATAGTAGGCCGAATAGGAGGCCGAGATAGTCGAATGAGAAGAAGGGAAGAAGGGAGGAGCAGATGGGTCCAGAGCCATGGTGGAGGAGGAGAAGTAACATGAGAGCAGTTTCCGCCGTAACATCTCCTGGCTCTGCTGGCAACTGAAGTCCAGATGCTACAAAGGACGATCCTTCGCTGAAATCGACTACAACATCCATCAGTTCAAGTTCATTCCTATATGAGTATATTCCAATGCCATAGAGGAAGGTCAACAAACTGATGGCTTCTATGGCATTGGAATCTACTCATATAGGAATGAACTTGAACTGATGGGTGTTGTAGTCGATTTCAACGAAGGATCGTCCTTTGTAGCATCTGGACTTCAGTTGCCAGCAGAGCCAGGAGATGTTACGGCGGAAACTGCTCTCATGTTACTTCTCCTCCTCCACCATGGCTCTGGACCCATCTGCTCCTCCCTTCTTCCCTTCTTCTCATTCGACTATCTCGGCCTCCTATTCGGCCTACTATTCCGATACCGATACTTTGAACCTTGATCTTAACACAAACCTATATACTGATCGATACTAATCCGCTACGCCCGATACTAAGTATATACGGTCGATACTGATAGCAATAGTCCGATACCGATAGCGATAGTCCGATACCGATAGTTCGATCGATACCGATAGTTCGATACCGATAGCGATAGTCCGATACCGATAGCGATAGTTCGATACCGATAGCGATAGTCCGATACAGATACACATGGACCTACATATCTATATATCACTAGTAGCCATACTCCTCTACATACTACTCTACACACTAAGACTAATTTCTTAGACTGAACCCACAATCTTTAACTTACCATAAGTCACTATACTATCCTTTATATATACAACCTTTATAGATACAATCGATATATAGCCATCACTCCCTTCTTTTATCAAATCTGATACACCCTACCATCTTTGTGAACTCTCAATGTCACATACTAACTTTCCCTCTTCACACTCCACTCTAAACTCTGAACTCAACCCTTAGGTAACCCAATATATAACTAAATCCTAACCACTGCAACCAAACACAAATCGAGATACACATATATATACAAAGCTAATCAAATATATATACTAGACTTCACATTCAAGGATTGGTTTAAGTTCAAGGACTGAACAAGGATGAGAAGGGTTTGACTGAATATGGGTTAAAATGGGGCTTAATCTCTGCTTGGCCTATTGGCCTGTTGCCTAAGGCCCTCTCTCATCTATTACAGTGCTCTACCCTTTCTATACTAACACCCAAATCCTAATCTAAAAGATACTATGGTTGACTATGGCTGATACTAGTAACTTTGGAACTGATACATGTTCATAAGTTGAACAAGGACTGAACACTTATGCCCCCTCTCCCTTCCATCAAATGATACATCTAAGAAGTGGCCTTTACCTACCTAGAAGTCGACTGAACAACTAAGAAAGGGGACTGAACAATATAGAGGGCAGTTACTCAGTTTCAATGTCCTACAGTAAATAACATTACATTATATGAATTAGCATCTTAATTATCAATTTTACTCTTGAAAACACAAAGAACAATACATGTATCAGAAAATTCCTTTTTCGAACCCAAATTTGAATAAATACAACCCAAACTTGCATTCCATGAACCTCGGCCATGTAAACTAACATCTCAGATATTGTATACATCTTAAACATCATGAATCTACATTATTTAACAATTTAATTTACTTAAAAGATTTTAGAAAATGCTCAAACTGGACAGTTTCAGAAAATATGTGAAGAACCCTCAATTCGAATCAAAAACCCAAATTCATATCAATTAATGTGTGCACAAGGTTTATACATATGTCAGGGGGGTGTCTCGTGTCTAGCAAACTAGACACGAGGTGTCCAAACAAGAAACGTGCACAGGCTCGTGTTGAGGTGTCGAGCCGGTTAGAGTTAGGGTTTACCTGACCGTGACGACGAGGGGGAGCGACGACGGCGAGGGGGAGCGGCGGTCGAGGTGGCTGGAGCTGGCTCTGGCGAACGGCGAGGGGGAGCGGCGGTGGAGGTGGCTGGAGCTGGCTCTGGCGAACTGGAGCTGGCTCTGGCGACGGCGAGGGGGAGCGGCGGTGGAGGGGGAGGAGGGGGTCGACGGTCTCCGGAGGAGGAGAGCGGCGGTCACCGAAGGTCGGTGGGGGTCGGGGGCCGAGGGGGTGGGGGAAGCCGGCTCGGGGTCGGGGGGGAAGAAAAATAATTGGGGGGAAAATAATGGGGGGAATGAAAATCGAACCTGACCTATATTTACAAGTTAGCGACGTCACACAAAAACGTCGGTAAACGTCGCTAGTATAAGTGATATTAGCAATGAATTAACATATACGTCGGTAAACGTCGCTAATATCACTAATATTAGCGACGTTTACCGACTTATACACGACGTTATCTGTTTAAAACGCAAACGTAGTTTAAATACGTCGCAGAACGTTGCTGTCCGTCGCTAGTAACGACGTTTTGCGACGTAATAAAAAAACGTCGCTAAATTATTTTTTTCCTGCGACGTTTTCTTAAAACGTCGCTAATTTCGTCGGTAATATGACTTATTTTGGTAGTGTTCCCATACTTGGCAATTAAGCATGTGAAATAGAACTGATTATGTTTAGTTTGTCTTAAGATACAGATTTTCACATCCAAATTGAAATGGATCGTTACTTCGTTGTTCGTACATGGATGTACTAGCGGATCAACCTCCTGGACCGTAGGTACTTATAAGTATTGACCGTGTCGGATTAGTATCGATCTATCATTTTGGTATGGACCGTATCGGTTGGTATTGGTCTTAGCGAATTGGTATCGTCCTATCCGATATGTATCGGCCGTATAGCCATTAAGTCATATTGGCCTTATCGATTTGGTATCGGTCATATCCGATAGGTATCGGCCGTGTTGGATTATTATATACCATTTCGGATTAGTATCGTGGAAGGTTTAGTAACAACTGTACTTGGATTTCTCTCTTCTAGAGCTAGATTACCATTGCAAGAGAGTCACGAGAGCGTAGATGGCCAGTTACAGAACATACATACTTCCTTTTCAATCTCGCTTTTCCTGATGGAAAAAGAAGTATGTATGTTACTGTAACTGGCCAATCACGATCTGGTGATTCTCTTACAATGGTATTTTAGCTCGAGAAGAGAGAAATCCAAGTACAGTTGTTACTAAACCTTCCACGATACTAATCCGAAATAGTCTATACTAATCCAACACGGCCGATACCTATCAGATATGACCGATACCAAATCGATAAGACCAATATGAATCCTAGCTATTCGGCCGATACATGTACATATCGGATATAGGACGATACCAATTTGTTAAGGCCAATACCAATATGATACGTCCTATACCAAACCGATAGACCGATACTAATCTGATACACTAGATACTAAGTACATCTGGCCTATACCAGCGGATCCACAAATTACTGCACGATAGGCCCAACGACTCCAGTTACATCCGGTTATTGGTGAGTACATGATTACATAGTAATTCTGTTAGTCTTGTGATACAGATTTTTACTCTCTCATGCTACCAACGTCACAACGTTTCCAGTGCTGCTCCCTCTAATGATGATGAACGCAAAAAACCAACGTCACAACTTTTATAACTTGAGTAAATTTCTTTACCCTATATGAAAATTTCTGTTGTCAGAAAGATGGCTCCTAGGACTCGTCGAGGTGGTGCTGCTAGTCGAGGAAGGGGTTGAGGCAAGAAACCCTTGGAGGTCGACACGGAGGAAGTCTCCGTCGTCAAACAAGAGCCGGTGACTGTTAAGGAGAAGGTGTTACCAAAGGTCGAGGTCAAGGAAGAATCGATGACCATCAGGGAAGAGATTGCTCCCAAGCTTGAAGCTAAGGAGGAGCCACCGTCAGAGAGTAGTAGCATCGGGAGCGACCCTCCTATCCCTACAGAAGACCTCAACCAGATTGAGCCTTCGTATGCAAAGTGGCTGATAGAATGGTACATGCCTCAACGCAACTATCATCCCTGGCTGTGAGGATTCATCGTCTGACTTGTGGTCTTTGTTGAGGCCAAAGTCGATTTTCCTATGTGTTTTGGAATATTTGTGAAAATTTTGGAATATTTGTGCTATGATCGGTCGTTAGGATTGGATATTAGGTTACTGTAACTGGCCAACTCTTTCCTATGTGCTTTGGAATATTTATGAAAAATTTGGAATATTTGTGCAATGATCGGATTATAACGATGGATATTAGGTTACTCTTCCGGATAATTGATGTCTATTTTATATTAATTTGGTTTGGTGTATATGATTCTTGGATAATTGGTGTGCATTAAATTCGTATGTGCATATTTGGTCTATGTGATTCTTGGATAATTGGTGTGCATAATATATTTGGTCTATGTGATTGTTGGATAATTGGTGTGCATTATATATTGGTTTGGTTTATGCAAATTTTTCGAACAGCTAAAAAGCTGTAATTTTTTTTTCAAAATATTCTCAGTTAGCGACGGACTTGTGACCATTTTGCGGCGGTTATTCCGTCGCTAACTGGATATTTGAAAATTTTTCCCAGGTAGCGACGGATGGTCGACGGACTATCCGTCGGCATGATATATTGTTCGACGGAATAGCGACGATCTATCCGTCGCCCGTGTTCTGGAAATAACAAGAATTTCCAGAACAAGGTCGACGGTTAATCCGTCGCTATTCGGTCGATACCTTTCGACGGCAAAGCGACGACTTATCCGTCGCCAAGTTGCTGAAAATGACATAAATTTCCAGAAGCTGGTCGACGGCTTTTCCGTCAGAAAACCGTCGCTAATCCGTCACTTGATACCGAAGCTGTCGACGGATTAGCGACGGAACGATACGATCTGATACGCTATTACGACGGGTTACCGACAGAAATTTACGTCGCTATAGCCTACACAGTTCAGTACTTAAAAGCTGAAGTGGACGACAGTCCGTCGGAAATGCGTCGCTAATGCTTCGTATTGTGACGTCGAATATCCGTCGCTATTCCGTCATGTGACGACAACTTAGTGACGGAAGGTTATTAGCGACGAGCTGATTGCCGACGGATATTTTTGGCCAATATCCGTCGGCAATCGGTCGCTAATAGTAATTACCGTCGTCTTAGCGACGGATGTGGCCGTCGCTAAAACGATAAATTTTGGTAGTGGTATTTGGAATACGTGCACGTATTTCGACCCGTATTGCATGTCTCCCTGCTTGATTTATTTTGACATTTTATTGAGTTTATCTTGGTTCGGTTCGGCTTGATGTGGTTAGGCTTGGTTCGGTTTTGGTTGGAGAACCAACCCACCCCACCTACCACCACCATCACCATTTATTAACTCCCACCTACCACCACTCCCACCATAAATATCAATCCCATTCTCTCTCTTCCATTATTACTCATTACTCTTCTTCTTCCCCACCATTACTTCTCCACCAACCTGAGAGAGTGGAGAGCTTAGGCAAGTGCATCTTGCTTCATGGAGGAAGTCTATTTTTATTGTTCCATTGTCTTCCTCATGTGTTTCTAACCCACTTTAGTACTTAACATTTTTCGTTTCTGTGGTTAGATTCTTGTAGATCTAGTTTTGTGGTATTTTCGGTTTTCATAAATTTTGATCTATCAAACTTGCATATTTTTGCTAGTTGATGGTCCCATGTTGCAGAAAATTTTCTTTGGTCCAAATTTGACCTACGGGATTTTGCTGAGCCGCATGGACATTTTTAGCACTCAGCCGCATGGCCATTCCTTTTCTTTGGCCACACTAATTAGCTTGCACGCATTGGCATGCTACTTTAAGTATGCAGCATGCTAATCTATATTTTAATGCATATTATATTTAATACTTTATTTGGAAGTCAGTCGCATGGGTTATGGAAAATAATCCATTGTAGCCGCATGCATGAAGCAAGCACGTCAGCCGCATATTAATGCATTAGGTAATGCATTATGTAATGCATGTTTGTTTGCTATTCCATTTAATACATTACGTAATTGCTTGTGCTTGCAAGTCCATTTAATGCACTACAAAAAAGTGACCTTTTGGGACAACAAAAAACCGTCTTAAAAACTGCAATTACCGTCCCAACAAATATTTGGGACGGCCTTTGGGACGGGAATGGACGGTCCCATTAGGGTGGCGTGGCAAAAACTTTATGGACGGATATTGCCGTCCTAATTACTGTTAAAGGACGGTTAGGCAAAACGTCTCAAAAGTTTTCAAATTTATGCTTTTGTGTGACGGTTTATTAATTTGTCCCAAAAAACAAGTTTTTGTAACAGATATATTTCGTCCTAATAAATAAGGGACGAAATTTTAGAAAGTACTGTAATCGTGTGAAAAAACTTAACAATTGTTTAAATTATTATGGAATTACTAAATTCATGTTTATATATAAAATATATAATTGAATTTTATATACAACAAAAATTCATACAGAACTATTTTATTTAATCGGAAATGCATATGGTAGCCGCAACATTAACAAAGCGTAGCCACAACATTAACAAAACGATTTCTATAAAACATATTTAAAGGTAATATCCCATTGTTCACAAAATGAAATCCAAGTCTTACATCACTTAGAGTGTTCCCATCAAGTTTTACATCAGTAAGCATTCACTTAATTTACAAAATAAAATCTACGACTTTTTACACAAGTCCCAAAACATATATATTTGATTTCCCACATCCATTGACAAACCGATCCACACATCCATGGCTGCCAGCAGCATTGCCTACCTGGAAACACATGAATAAGCCAAAAATATGGTTAGTTATAAGTAATTGGAACCCTTGGTACATGAATAAGCCAGAAATATGGTTTAATTAATCAATTAGAAGGTTAAGCAACGCTAACCAAAATTGCATAACATACCATTTTAAGATACATATGATTACTACTAATTTATAGTTGCTACTGCTTTATAGCTTTTTATGGAAATTTATCAATATAGGTATAACTTACACATAGGTGCATTCATCATATAGATTTGCTAATGTTCGAGGAGTTCATTAAAGTGATTTATTAATGTTCGAGGAGTTAAAGCAGACTATGCTAAAAGTATTCGGTCTATTAGAGCACCATTGCCACATCTTTCTTTGACTAGTGCACATATCACAATGCCCTGAGATTTACTGACATACATACTACTTCTTCCGCGACCGATACTAGCATGCATTAATAGGAAACAAAAAATGAGCTTCCCCTACAAATGCTTGAGTATTGACATCTCTTATTTTAAAGTTTGAGTATTGTAGTCTTATTCATGAGCTTCCCCTACAAATACTATGATACCAATGACAAATGTTATATTAAGCAATTTTTTTATGCACCCGGATCATGGCTCATTACAAACTAATTGGATGATGTTTGCAGTAGTATTTCCTACCATTGTCACTAAAATTAAGATGTTGAAAAATATATAAACTGCACATAATAACACTTACCTGGCCATACGCAAACATTCAACTATTGTATCCAGACATACAACTTTCAACCATTGGCAAACTGGCCACCCGAAAAAGCTCCTGACAATATATTACAAAAAATGAATCATATCATAAAAGCTAAGTCAAATCCAATACTTCATGGATCCATTTTCTTCCCTATCCTTTTCATTCTTTACCAAGAAAAAGTTCTTCAGATGATACATTATTAAAGGTTTTAACCTCAAATTTCTCCAGCAATTCCAACACAACCATCAAAAAAATTTAGGGGCACAATTCAACTATAAAATCCTTGTAAACTGGATTGTGTGAACAAGAGCTATATGAAATGCATAGCACTTTCCCAGGTCATATTGGCGAAGAAATCAAAATTAAGCTGCTAATGAAGTTCAAAATAATGACTAGGTGATGTTCAAGTATGAGTGTACCACAAATAATTAATACAAAATATAAAAGCAATCATCCAAACAAGTAAATTTACACAAGGCAGAAGAAATTGTTTACGGAGAGGGCTGAAGGTTTCAACTGGCTACATGGAAAGATGGTGCCACTCAGATTTTATTTTCAGGAATTTTGCCATGGCCACTCAGATTTTAGATGTTTCTTCATTAACCTTATAAATTTCTCCTCTAGTTCTTAGTATCATGGTTAACAAAAATAAGATGCACCTAGTGATGCAGTATACTGCTTTTATAATTGCTTCTGAGATACCTTAAATCATGGTAAATAAAAGGAGGAAAGGAGAAAACCAGCAAACCATGGCTTCTATAATTGCTTCTGAGATACAATTTAACATGAAAAGACATAACATACAGTAAAAAGTAAAGTGGGGAAGAGTTCACTAGCAAAAAAACCATGGCATTGTCTCTATGTTACCTCTAGGACTATTGTAACTACCAAACTGGAAATAGAGCCTGCACTAGGTTTTCCCACCATCCTCCATCCATGTATGCCTAGCATGTACCCTGAAAACAAAGTCAGGAAGGAAAACCAAATAAGGACATTTAAAACATATAAGACAATTATGAATATAAAAAATGTAAGTATTAACAAAACCTTTTCCCCTACAAGCTGCTCAGAAATACATGTTAATAATATCAACATGCCTTGGTCCAAGTATCATCAGAACATGTAGTACATCTATAAGACTAAAAAGCAAGAAAATGCCCCCCAATCATTCCGTAAATAGTATTGATCATCTTTCACTAATAGGATTTTATTTTATTTCAAATATATACATAGTAAAATGTTCAGGATGAATCAGAACTAAAATATTGTTTCTAAAGCAGAGAAAAGATGCCTCACCCATCCATAAAGACCAAAGGGAAGAAAATAAACAAGTGGCACATCTGACAATTCAAATTCACTCATGAGATCCAAACAGAAAGAAGAGGCTTTATATTATGTTTTTTCTTATTGTGAAAAAATGGACTTTATCCATTATACACAGAGTTGACAGTTTATTTCCTTTTTTTATTTGAACACTCCTTGTTGTTCAATGTGCTTACAAATGGGAAGAGGGAAAGGAGAATTCTACTCCCCTTCAAATTTTCTGAGCAAAGTTTGAAAAGAAAAGAAAAATTAATGGCATCGGTAAAAGTAATAACTATACTGCAAACAATGAAATATATGAAACATTGCCAAGAACATAAAGTCGAGAGATGAACAAGATGAAGATTATAATGAAACAAATCATAGATTATTGTTGATACCTCATAGAACCTCTTTTATAGGAGCAAGTGTTTTGAACAAGATCTGGCACTTTACAGGTATCCTCGCAGTTGGGGCCTCCTCAATTGGGAACGACACAGACAAGTAATAAGCTTGCCAACACACAACAAAGCAAAGCATGTTGCCGATCAACAAAAAACAATGGTTGTTACAGGAACAATATTCCAGGACAAGAATAACGTATATTGATACTGTATATTGCCAAGCATCCGTTGTGAAGTTTTCAGATGTAATCAATGAAAGACAAGGGTAGAAAGCTTATAAATTTAAAATATGCAAGCCTCCACTTTAAATACGAGGAGATGTAAAAACTACAATATTCAATTCATAACGAAAAATGGAAGGATTGCCTGGAGGGGTTGTTCCTCTTGCATTATTTGCTTATCAGATGCTAAATCCCATTGGCTAGGGGCAGCCAAACCAGTGTTAGACTCTTTGATTCTTGTATGTTATATTTGGGGAGTTATGTATAGGATGCATAAAACGAGAAAATCAATAGCCAGTCACAAATATATCCATCAAATTATATATGGAGAACCTCGAGAGCTTCAGTTCAAGGTGTTATCTGGAAAGGAGCTCAAGTCTTTGTATACGTTGACAAATTCTTCAATTGTTTTAACCACAGAAGCGAGTATGCTAGCCTTTTCAGTGGAGATCCAAAATAGAAATAAGAAAGTAAATGTTACTGACCTCTCATTATTAGGAAATAAATAGAAAGGACTTACTTGAAATTATCAGATGCAAAGAAAGGAGAGTCCGCTTCCATGCCCATTATAGTTAGGAAATTCATAGGTTCTACCTCACTGAAATTATCAGATGCAAAGAAAGGAGAGTCCGCTTCCATGGCCCTTATAGTTAGGAAATTCATAGGTTCTACTTCACTCACTTAATCACATACGGAGCCATGGTTTTGTTGTTTGCTACTCACTTGATCACATACGGAGCCATGGTTTTGTTGTTTGTAACTCTATTAAATCGTAACCCTGTTATAAGAGTATATTGTTAGGCATCTATAAAATGTACAACCAAATTAGATGACAGCTGATAACCATAAAGTTCAAAGCTCCTCCAGCAATATATACAAATTACAATAGGTACCTGATAATTTTTTTTGCAATTTTGGTTCCATCTTCCTGCTGGATATTAGAAGAGTTTGCAGAAAGATGATAGACTCAGGGCAGAACTTATGAGATTGCTTAGCAACCTATAAGTTCAAAATGAAACCAGACATTCAAGTGCAATGATGAGAACAGTAGGCATTGGCTTCTTCCCATAATAGATTGTGATGACGAATTCAAAAAAATATATATACAATAGCACATCAGAACTTTCTATAAAATGCATTCATGGCACAGACAATTGGCTCATGAAAACAAGAGTCCAAACGACAACCAAGTGCTACGACCTATGAGGCTCCCACAATACAGGGCTTGGGAAGGATCAAGATGCGAGGTGTCGTGTCTTACCCCCATTTATGGAGGGCTGTTTCCATGAGAAAAAATAGATTTTGAAGCTTTAATTTGTAGATAGCAAATGAGTATAATTCCCACAGTAGGAAAATATAAGCTTTCATCTCAGACCCAATAAACATCTCAAATCAATAGTAATTATAGGCTAGGGTACACACTATTGGTACTCCAGGAAAGATTTTCTCATGAAAATCAGGCATAGAAGCCCCTGTCCATGTCACTGATGGTCCTTACATATGAGCAATTTGCAAAAACAGTTGTGTATAACAGTAATCTACAAACATCTACAATTCTATTATATACTAATAAAAAATAGAAACCGTGCAAACAATGCACTAACCCTTCTGAGACGCCAGAGGCAAAGCATGTTGAAGAACACATAAATATGAGTCGGACGAGGAAGTATCTTGTGTGCAAGTTCATTGGGGATACAGGAAAGAAGATTAAGACCAAACCAGCTCTTGATATACTTTGAGGTTATCAACAACTGTTCATCTACTAGAAGATAAGTAGCTCTGTCAAGATACACCACGTGGAAGGTCAAGCAGATGTAAATGAAGAAAAATCCATTTACAATGTTGTATGCAATGGCCAGAGCCCCCTTGGTTTATTGATGAAGCCAACTCGAAATAAGAAACCTGGGCAATATATGCCACCAAAAATACCAGAAATGTTTCCCAGGCTCTATGTTACAACAAAATAAAAGATAACAACTGAAGTCAACAACCAAACAATACCAGTCTGGCCATTACAACAATGATGTCAATAAGAATTGATAAATCTGCAACTATTTGTCCCAAAAGCACCAAATTAGATTACCATTAAAACATAGTAGTATAGAATGAACAAAAGTATGAAGAAAATGATCAGTTAAGGTTCTAGTTAGAAACATGACACTCAATACAACACTAAAGCCTTTATCGCAAAAATTAGCAAAAAATTTGGGTCGGTTATTTCTATATTTTTCTTCCATTAGCTTTTTACGAGCTATGTTGCACGAATATGGAGTAAGGGCGTAATACCAATATGACAATAGGAATTTTGTGGTTCCGAGGGGCCCTATCACCTCCTCATCATCATGGTCGTCCATCCTTTTGACTGCCACGTGTGCAACGACCACCAAGATCCATCATGTCCATGCAATGAAGTCTACGACAATCATCCATATGCAATCTATACATTAACACACTAATAAATCATAGAGCTCTATGAACTTATACGCAATAAGATCAAAAAGTACCTCTATAGAAACAAAAAAATTCAACTTTCATCCAATCCCAAGTAGTCTGTTAACATAAATGAACTTATACGCAATAAGATCAAAAAGTACCTCTATAGAAACAAAAAAAATTCAACTTTCCTCCAATCCCAAGTAGTCTGTTAACAAATTTATGACCAAAATTCTCACTTACTAGCCATGTCCACAAAAGCAACTCGTTAAAAGAAAATCAAACTATACACAGAAACAACAAATTGGCACCTCTATTTCAATTTGTAGACAAAGAAAGTTGCCAGCTTTCTTCAATCCTCGGCAAAACTAGCTAAACAAAGAAAAATCATGCTTAAAAACATAAACAAATGTTTTTTGATGAAAATTTGGTACTTTTGATCATACCCACAAAGGAAAATCAGTAATTTATTTACCAAATATGAAGACAAGTTGTAATAATTAAGGGTTTCTTAAGGTTTTCCTGTATTGGCCAGTAAAGGAGGTGAGGACCTGGATGGCAACGGTGATGGCGGTGCCAACGACGTCAGCTCGGCCTGCCGTGAACCGAGAGGGAGAAACGTGTGTCCCTTGCCGTCGTGAATAGAGATCCTTCCCTGATGACGCCTCGAGATGGTGGTGTGGCACTGGTGATGGCGCCGGTGAGGTCGTGAGGGTGGTGGTGGCGGATGCGGCGTGAGGGTGTGGTGGGAGTGAGGAGAGAGGGATTGAGAAGGGGAAGTATGCAGGTTTGGGGGTTTTGAGAAAATGGTTCCAGCTAATGGGCGCAGGATTTTAGAGAGCCAAAATTTTCAATGGTTTTCTTATACTCCAGGAGCACACGGGAAAACTTTTGGGGGGAACTCTGAAAATTTTTGGGGGGAACAAAATTTATTTGGAACGAAAATTATTAATAGTTCCAAATAAGAGATCCATTTTTCAATCTGTCACCAATAAATTCATTTTTTGTTAC
Source organism: Iris pallida (assembly GCA_029216955.1). Taxonomy (NCBI): domain Eukaryota; kingdom Viridiplantae; phylum Streptophyta; class Magnoliopsida; order Asparagales; family Iridaceae; genus Iris; species Iris pallida. Next base: position 8,949,892 of record JANAVB010009994.1, read on the forward strand.
AAAAAATATAGCAGTCCCAAATAATAATTTTTTATGACGTTTAAAACTAGAGTTCTTAAAAGTGTTGTCCCAAAAGCCAACTTTTTTTGTAGTGATGCCAAGTTTGCTTGAAACCTCATTTAATGCATTTTGAAATGCATGTGCTAGCAAGACATCAATGCATGGTTCTTTAGTTGCATTATGAAATGCACGTGATGGCAAGCCTTGCTTGGATGAACACACAATAATGAGCCGCATATGGTTGCTTTCAAATAAAGGTATATTAATGCATGCTTTTTTTTGCATTTGCTTTTGGAGCTTAAGCCAGCCGCATATGCTTGCCATGCAAGCATACTTTATATGCTTGCCACCAGCCGCATATACTTTGCCATGCAACATATTTTATACGCTTTGTCAGGAGGTATATTTTAATATTTTAATGTGCCTTGCCATGTTACATATTTTATATGCTTTGCATTTTGCATGCTTAGCTATCAAGTGAGCCGCATGAGAAGCATATGGCCGCATGGCCATTCACTAATCAGCCGCATGGCCTTATATAATAATATTGGCCGCATAGCCTTCCTTTGAAGAAATTGCAACATTAAGCGCTTGCATGAATATTTAATGAATAAAGTGCAATATTAAATGCTTGCATGCACATATTTAAAACTGGCACTTACAACGTGGGCTTGCATGCTTATACACAGTACTTGGCCGCATGGCCACATATATATAATATGTGCATGACCAATAATTCTTGGCCTCATGCATTGTTTGAGTGGCCACGTGTCCCTTTTCTTTTGCTTGAGTGGAAGCTTGCATTTAATTGCGGGTTCCTTTCTCCTTATTTTTTCTGGTTGCATGAATATTTCTTGCGAGCCGCATGGCCCCCTTCAGTTAATTTCTAGCCGCATAAGCTTTGGCTGGCCGCATGGGTGGCCTCCCACTCTCTTTGGCCGCATATTTGTTCTCCCACTTTTGGCCCGCATGGGGTCCACTTTGATTGTTTAAATATTTTATTTGCCTGAATTGTGGTCAGAATTTCTTCCCACTCCCAATATGAACGTTGTAGAGTTTCTTCTTGGCTTCAAGAATATATATATATATATATATATATATATATATATTATTATTTAATTGCACAAGTTTTTTTCCTTCTTGATAAATGACATGACTTGATAGTGACCCGCCGTGGTGCACTCCCGACAAGATAACTTGACCTGACAAACTTGACATGATATCTTGACATGATAATTCTTGATAGTGGCCCGCCGTGGCACACTCTTGACATGATAAACCTGGTATGATATTTCTCGAAATGCTGTTGCGACGGCTAACACGACTTGACAAGAATAAATGACCTGGATACCGTGGACGATTGTGCTTGTACGAATGAACCAGTATTGTCCTGTATCATGTCTAGGATGGGGACCCCTGAGTACCACGGTCGGGGGTACCCACTAAAATCAACTAAGCTAACAACTAGAATAAATCCAGTAGTCATGAAGAGATTTTCCAGCTACAGGCAATCCCGTTATCTGGGCGCCCCACTTGGGATCTGTAGCCTGCCGACGAGTAGGACACATTTCCAGCACACTGTCATGTGTTGCACCGTTATTGTACTAATATTCGACCTGGATAACCTGGATGGTCTGCAGGGCTTGTGGCTGTAGAATAATCTCGCTGCATCTTGCCAGTAACTAGGCCTGTGATAACCCTAGTTAGTTAAAGTATCAAGCCGTACTTATTGCTTGGCCGTGAAATGTTGGATGGAGTTCAATCAGTCTAGTCTTGTCTTGATCCTGTACAAGATTGTTACATGTCCTGATTTCTTATTTTATCCTGCCGATAAATGGTGGGAGAAACCAAGTTCTGTTCAGACGAAGGGTTACAACTCCGGTCCTTATTTGGTTTACGGATTGTAACCTGGTTATCTGAATAGTCCCATGGTTATCTCATCATATATCACCTGTCATGCTTTTTCTTAATTACTGTCTTTTATTTTGAAATTATACTCTTGTGCTAATTGCTGGTTTTAGTTCCTAAGTGAAGCCTCCTTTGTGGCACTTGCTCTTTCTGGGGTCTGACCCAGCTGGTTTTGTATGGCCAGATACCGGAGCAGCACCAGAGGATCTAACGACCTTCCAGCCACATGGTGACCACTAGACGGAATCCTGGCAACGAGTGGGTTATTTTTGGCTCTCCCACTCTATTGTAAAATTATTCTTTTGAGGCGTTTAGCCGCCGAGCAAGTGTTAGATCGTGTACATTTTTACTTACTGTCTGTCTACGGGCCGTAACATGATTGGCAACCTAGGGTTGATCATGTATGACTAAACTCTTGCTAGTCCTCACATTTTGTAACGACTAGCTTCATGATCAGTTGAATATGTAATGTTTGGGACGCCTTACTATTGTATATTTGGTAATCTTACATCTTGTAACATTTACTTATTTGCTTGTGATTGAGACACTAGGTTTGTTATTGACCATAAGAGACTGATGGTTTGTAGATAAACCCTCATATATCTAGACAGCCGTGACCGTATAGTGGAGTGGATCCCATTTCATTATACGTAGCTGGCTATGTCTGTCCCCGCTCTCCAGTGTTCTGGTTCTGGGGCGTGACAGGAAGACTAATCGCCATTAAAACCGTAAGTACCAGTGCGAGACGAATATTGTCTTAAGGATATTGAACCAAGTTCAAGCCTCGATCTCGGTTAGATTATTATTTTATATTTTTAATTTCAGAGTCTATATACAGAATTGTGAATTTCTACTAACAATAATACTGTCCTAAAATCATGGGGATAAGATTACAAAGGAAAGAACATACAAGGAAACCTCTTGGAATTTCAAAAACGTTACCATTATTTTTTTGTTTGATTTCGAAGAAGATGATGATGCTAGCTAGCTGTGTTTGTTTCCAGAATATTACCTTTTTTTGTTTGATTTCAAAGTCTTGCTAACTTTGTTGATTTCAGGACCTGACCTTGCCTGACCGAGTCCAACAAAGGAGAGGCAGCTGTCATTGTTGGAATGTCCAATGTGAAGTGTGAACAACCAGTGCTATTCCAACCACTTAAATTCAGACTTCACATTGCACCCTATAAATACACCAAGAACACAACCAGCCCAATCCTCAACAAGAGAAGAAGAAACATTTTCTACTGGTCATCCCTGTGAAGAAATTTTAGCCTGACAAGCTTGATCATGGCAGGAGGAGGAGAGGTGAGGGTGCTGGGGGTGTGGCCGAGCCCGTTCGTGATGCGCCCGAGGATCGCGCTCAACCTGAAGGGGGTGGAGTACGAGTTCCTGGAGGAGAAGCTGGGGAACAAGAGCGAGCTGCTGCTCAGGTCGAACCCTGTGTACAAGAAGGTGCCCGTGCTCATCCACGGCGGCAAGCCGATATGCGAGTCGATGGTCATCGTGCAGTACGTGGACGACGCCTTCGGAGGGGCGGCTCTTCTTCCCTCGGACCCGTACGACCGTGCTGTCGCCCGCTTCTGGGCCGTCTACATCGACGACAAGGTAGCTATACGACACAAAAAAAAACTCAATTCTATCAAAGGCGGAACAAATAAGATTTTGTCTGCTGTTTCGAACACTCAATTTTATTATAGAGTAGATGTTGAAAATTTTTAAGTTTAACCTGGGCATAACCAAAGCAAAGATCTGTGGGATAGGTACAGAAAATTAAGTTTCTGAACCAAATTCTGACCAAGTCTTTGATTGCCTGATTTTGAGTTCTGGATCCAAACCTTGACCAAGTCTTTTATGGCTTTGAAGTTCTGTGGCCCCAATATGATAAAATACTCTATTTTGGCTTCAAAACAAAGTATATCCATAACTGTTAAATATTGAAATTCAAACCTTAATCCTCGAAGAAGTGGACCAAGTCTAAAAACTTCCATCCACCATAGATGGCTGTCATGTATCCAAGGTTGTAAACGACGGTTGGTGAGTGCGCGGCGAAGAGAGTCTGCCTACCGTCTAGGCGCTGCCTAGACGATTGATACATTTTAGACATTTTTACTATTTTATTTGCATAATATGCATATTTTAAGGGTGTTCCATGCATAAATGAGTTGTAGAACGAATATTTATGAAGTATTAGTTCTGGAAAAGTGAACCATAGGTCGATAATGCTTGCAAAATCTTTTGGCCAAAACATCTTGTTAGGTATTGCTCCGTCTAGGCTTCCGCCTACGCCGTCTCACCTCCGCCTATACCACCAAACCTTCATTGGCTGCCTACTGCACCGACTACCGCAAAAACGGTACGGAAATAGACCGCCTACTACGTAGACAGTCGCCTCAACCGTCATTTAGAACACTGCACGTATCCCTCTAACAATCAAAACTGATAACAACCATCGGTGATCGTTGAGTAGAGTCTGTTGAGTAGTCTTGTATCAAATTAAAAAATCCTTGCCGAAGATAACTAGTTATAATTGGAGGTAAGGACAATACTTCTAATGTATGTTGCATGGATATAGATACGACAAGACACTAGAAGGACGGGGTGACACGGACACAACATCCATTTTGGTGTATCATGGTGAATTTTAGAGTGTCCGATACGTGTCTCAAGATCTAAAGAAAACTTAGAGAGGCACTACTTGTTATATATTTCTGAATTTCCACTCCTTTTTACTGTTCCATTGCCTTCTCCAGTGGTTCCCATCCTTGACTGGGATCGTCAAGGCGGAGACCGAGGAGGCCAAGGCAGAGGCGGTGGCGCAAGTGTTCGCGGGGCTGCAGCTGCTGGAGGAAGCGTTCGAGAAGTGCAGCAACGGCGGCAATGGCTTCTTCGGTGGGGACGCAGTTGGGTACCTGGACATTGCTCTCGGGAGCTACTTGGGATGGCTCGGCGCGTCCGAGAAGATGATCGGCATCCGGTTCCTGGACGAGGCAAAGACGCCCCTCCTGGCGGCGTGGGCGGAGCGCTTCAAAGCGGACGCCGCGGTCAGGGAGGTGATGCCGGAGACCGACAAGTTGGTGGAGTTTGCCAAGGTTCTTATGGCTGAGTGGAAGTCTGCAGGCCGTCCTGCCAACTGAAGTGTGGTAGAGAGAGAATAATAAGAGGGTGGAGAGACTAATGAGAAGAGACTTTGAGTTGCCAATCATTTATGCATTACTAGGAAATGCAAGTGATTTGTACGTATATTTTTTATTAGCAATTACCCCAATAAAATGCGTATTATACGTGAATTTTTTTCGTACCTTACATAAACGTATAATACTTACGTAGCTTTGAAAAATTCGGATTTGTACGCAAATTTTAAGCTTGTGGCATTTTAAACGCGTACCGTACGAATTTTTAAAAAGTTTAGCCAAAAAAATGTGACCAAGAAACCCAAAAGTCTTAACTTTCTTGACACTTGTTGCTATTAGATATTAAGACCGGCACAATTCTAAAAAATTATCAAAAGAAAAGAAGAAAAAGTCTCACAATAATCAAAAAAAGAAACCCAAGAGTCTTTGCACATGTTGCTTGCAACAATCAAAGAAAAACCTTTCGATTTTTCATCATCCAATCTCTTCTTATTCTCACACTGAATCCTTGTTTATGAAAGTGTAGAGGTGGGTGGGCCCTATATATATGCCAAATTTTTAGTGCTGAATTAGTTTATATGAAACGTACTAAACACGAATTAAATCTAATCCGAATGTTTTTCGTTAGATGAATTTTTTGACAGAATTTTTGACCATATTTTATTAATATTGTGCCGATTTATACTCGTACTTTTGCCGTTCCGAATTTTTTCCATTTGCCGAATTGCTAACAAGGGGTATAATAACGTGTAATAAAAATATTATTCAATTATAGGTAAATGTTTCTTTTAATTCATGTGATTAAGATGGGAGGTATTCTTCTTGTTTGGTTGAGTTCGGTTTCCATGTTGAATATATATAACAAATTTAAACTTTTTTTAACATTTTTTTAAATAAAATAGACCATGATATACATACAGCTTAGACGGCTTACTTTTGAGCCGTTTTGAAGTCCCATTATATAGTAGAAGATTATGGTCCTTGACTACTAAAAATCCAAATTGTTGCTTTTTTTTTAAAAAAAAATCAAAACTTATTTACACCACAAAATAAGAAAAATAAAAGAAAATAAGAGAAAAAGTAGCCAGATGGCTTTCATATTTTTCTATTTGATTAATCCAAATGTTAAAGTCACTACAAAAATTAAGGATCACAAATATTGTATATTTTAAATACCCAAAATGTCAGTTAAAAAAATTGTTAGAGAACAATACAACTTTAAATATATAAAATTGGATTCTTCCTCTTTCTTCCCAATTTCTAAACTTTAATTTATATATTTTTTTTTTTGCATAATCTCTTAATAGATAGTTTTATTTGAGACTGTTTATAAAATTTTGAACTCTATTAATGGATAGTTTTATTAGAGAAGAAGGAAGAAAGTGTAGTTTTATAAAAATTTGAACTCCATTAATGGATAGTTAAAAAAATTGTTGTATATTTTTCTTGTATATATTTTTTTTGTGCATAATCTCTTAATAGATAGTTTTAGAAGAAGGAGGAAAGTGTAGTTGTCCTCTCTCAATTTTTTTACGGTCCCTAACAAAAACTGACTTCAATGTGTTGCCTCCTAATACTTTTTGTAGTGTCTTTAACATTTGTCTTGATTAACTTGAGTTTGATTCAACGAATTGGAATGACTCATTGAAATGGGAATCATGAAATTGCAATGCATATCGAGATGTTCGTTCATACAACACAATTCATCGTATTCGAGATCCATTGTAAGAATTTTGTTGGTATGAATTGTAACTAGAATAACCTTCTTGTTTTGAGAGCTTCGGGAGCTCATGTATGATCTTTCAGTGGTTGGGGCACAAATACCTGGGATACCGATATACTACGACAACCAGGCGACTGCGGCGGTGGCATCAAATGACCTCTTCAACGGAAAGAAGAGGACTATGCGGTTGAAGCACAGGATAATACATGATCTCATCAAGAGGGGTGTTATTGCAGTGATTGAAGTTCGAAGTCAGGAGAACCTGGCGGATCCGTTCACCAAGGGCCTCAAGCGCCAGCTGGTCGATGACACAGCTTGTAAAATGGGCTTGAAGGTATTCTGATATTGTGTTATTACAATCCTACCATAAAGTTTTATGCTATTTGTTCAAAGAGAAATCTACTAGGCATCTAGCTTTTAGTTCAACGGAGGACTATTAACCAGAAGAATATCAGGAACGGTGGGTACTTGTCCTCTATGACATGGAGAGGTTACGGACCTACAACCACCGTTGTCTACTATTGTTTTCTGCGAAAAACGAATCCTGTGGGAAGGTTGGCTTAAATGCCTTAATGAGTTCTCAGACAGAGTGAATGCCTGGAGTGCTTTACAGGAAGCACGGTAGCGCAGCACTACAAGGAGTGTAACTCCATACTATAGTGGCGTGACTCCACCATGAGGTTCCTAGGTAGGGGTAATACATCGACTTTGCAAGCCAAGTCACAGCGAAGTAGCACCGCAAATAGGCAGGTAGCCTAATGCGGTATGATAATCATAATAAAGAGAGGTAGACAGCACTACAAAGAGGACGATGTCCTCATGTTACAGTGGCATGGCACCACGAAGAGGTACCAGGTAGGGTAAAACCTCGACTTTGCGAGCCATGTCATAGCGACGTAACACCGCACGAAAGCGCAAGGCTTCATGCTAGGTAGTTTGCCACTACAAAGAGGCCTGTGACCTCATGCTATAGTAGTATGACACTACGATGAGGTACCCAGGTGGGATAAAGCCTCGACTTTAAGCCATGTCATAGCGGCGTAGCACCGCAAAGAAGCGCAATGCTTCATGCCATGACTCTTTATAAAGAACTCACCTATAGTGTATGGACAGAGATATCAGGCCGTCTCTTGAGGATAAACTTGTAGACGCCCAAAAATTATACACTGAAACCAGGCTGGCACAAGGTCTTTAATGTGCAGCCAGAAGCACAGTTGATGTTATTATGTGAGTAGAAAGAATTGCAGTTATGGTGCAGAATTTAAGGCTTAGTTCATTCTTGTATCATGCTGTTATTTAACCTATGCGGGAAAATTTAAGTCGTAGCGATATCTCTCCTAATGCATGATGGGCAGTCACTGTGGGGAACGCTCAACCCATATATTGAAATCTGTGGGAGATTGTTGGTGTTTTTGCCTTTGGACTAGGAAAGATAGTCCTACATCGACTACACCAAATGGTGAGTATCTCAATATAATGTATTGCTTGTGTTGAGGTGTGCACATGAGGTGTGGTGGGGCACAAGTGTGTGCCATGTGAGAGTATTTTCCTAGAAGAAAAAATGATTAATTCCAACAAGGATGCAAGTTGATTTTTGTTGTGCGGACTCGGACTCAGACACGGACTCCAGGATGTCTCGTGCATGCACGGGAGTGTTCGGGGGGGTAGGCGTGGACTGTCACACTTCTATGCTGATTGTGGGATGATCTAAAATATCACTCTATTTTTGAGTATTGGTATTTTAGTCCCACATCGGATAGGAGAAGAGGTGAAGTCTCAACTCCACTATATAAATAGAGCCCGGCCCTTGGCCTCCTTTGAAAGATACACCAAGAAGAAAGTTAAAGGAAGTCCGTAAAGTCCAGGAAGCCCGTTCAAGTCTCAAATATTGACTTACGAGCGTTCCAGAAGTTCTTCGTGAACTTGCTGGTTCCTGGAAGCAGATCGTGATGGGACGAATCTTACTTTGAGCAACGGTGATCTGAATCACCCCCGCAAGAACCTTTACTCTTCTTCTTTCTTCTTTCTTCTTCTTCATCTGAGTTGTAACTCAGTTATGTCCGTCTGCAACTGCGATTGCAATGAAGAACGTGAGATTTATTTTCTGAACTCAGTTCTGTCCGTCAGCAACTGCGATTGCGAGGAAGAACGTGAGATTTATTTTTCTGATTATTGTTGATTTTGTAATCTGCAGATTCATATTATAGTGTTCCTCTTGGATCTCGAGAATTATCAGAAGGTGAACGTTTGTTGAACCTCTGATCTCGACATAGAGTCTATCATCTTTGGTCAAGCCCCGAGACTAACACATATTGGTTAGAAGGATTAAACCATAGAGATTGGATGTTTCATGGTCTTCTTCTCGCTATATGTCCCTTAAATCTTGTTGAGTTTGAGTTTAGATCTCCTAAAGATTGTTACCCGTTCCGAGGACACCGTTTGCCTGTCCTGATAACCATGAGGGGTAGTGCCTAACAAGAGACTGTGAAAGACTAAGTTGTCCTTATCCATCTTCTTCTCTTCAACTTGCCATTATATTAGAAGATTTAGCGAGGAGTAGAGACAAAGAACAAGTTGGAGAACAACTTGGCTGTGTGATTTCCTAGAACCATAGGATTTCTCTTCTCCAATAGAATATTACATAATTGTTGGAAAAATGAATGTATATTTGAAATAATAATTGTTTTCTATCAACGAATCTATGGTAACTAATCTCTGGAAAGGTGTACGAATCTATTTATTGAAAATGTGTGTCCTTTCCATTATGCCTTTTTATTTTTATAAAAGTATAAATGTTTGAATAATTCAATCACTCAATCCATTCATCCATCTAGCATTAAGTCTAAGAGAGAGAGGGACTACCAACATTGCTTCGTCGAATTCCTACGATGTGAAGTGTTGCTATCGAAGGAGAAGTACCGTTGTATCCTGGAAGACTACTCGTCATTAAAACCGTAAGCACCAGTGCGAGACGAATATTGTCTTAAGGACATTGAATCAAGTTCAAGCCTCGTGCTCGGTTAAATTATTATTTTATATTTTAATTTCAGATGTCTATATACAGAGTTGTGAATTTCTACTCACAATAATACTGTCCTAAAATCAAGGGATAAGATTACAAAGGAAATAACATACAAGGAAACCTCTTGGGATTTCAAAACGATACCATTATTTTTGTTTCCAGAATATTACCTATTTTTGTTTGATTTCAAAGTCTTGCTAACTTTGTTTGATTTCAGGACCTTAAGTCTTGCTAACTTTGTTTGATTTCAAGGGATTGCTAACTTTGTTTGTTTGATTTCAAAGTCTTGCCTGAATGAGTCCAACAAAGGAGAGGCAGCTGCCATCGTTGGAATGTCCAATGTGAAGTGTGAACCACCAGTGCTATTCCAACCACTAAAATTCAGACTTCACATTGCACCCTATAAATACACCAAGAACCCAACCAGCCCAATCCTCAACAAGAGAAGAAGAAACATTTTCTACTGGTCATCCCTGTGAAGAAACATTTTCTCCTGACAAGCTTGATCATGGCAGGAGGAGGAGAGGTCAAGGTGCTGGGGGTGTGGCCGAGCCCGTTCGTGATGCGCCCGAGGATCGCGCTCAACCTGAAAGGGGTGAAGTACGAGTTCCTGGAGGAGACGCTGGGGAACAAGAGCGAGCTGCTGCTCAGGTCCAACCCGGTGTACAAGAAGGTGCCCGTGCTCATCCACGGCGACAGGCCGATATGCGAGTCGATGGTCATCGTGCAGTACGTGGACGACGCCTTCGGAGGGGCGGCTCTTCTTCCCTCGGACCCGTACGACCGTGCTGTCGCCCGCTTCTGGGCCGTCTACATCGACGACAAGGTAGCTATACAACACTAAAATACTCAAATCTATCAAAGGCGGAACCAATAAGATTTTGTCTGCTGTTTCGAACACTCAATTTTATTAGAGTAGATGTTGGCATGACCAAAGTCAAGATCTGTGGGATAGGTACAGAAAATTAAGTTTCCGAACCAACTTCTGACCAAGTCTTTGATTGCCTGATTTTGAGTTCTGGATCCAAACCCTGACCAAGTCTTTTATGGCTTTGAAGTTTTGTGGCCCCAATATGATAAAATACTCTATTTTGGCTTCAAAACAAAGTATATCAATAACTGTTAAATATTGAGATTCAAACCTTAATCCACCGTCAGATGGCTGTTGTCACATATCCCTGATAACAACCATCGGTAATGGTTGAGCAGAGTCTATCGAGTAGTCTTCTATCAAAATAAAAAATTCTTGCTGAAGATAACTAGTTATAATTGGAGGTAAGGACAATACTTCTAATGTATGTTGCATGGATATAGATACGACAAGACACTAGAAGGACGGGGTGACACGGACACAACATCCATTTTGGTGTATCATGGTGAATTTTAGAGTGTCCGATACGTGTCTCAAGATCTAAAGAAAACTTAGAGAGGCACTACTTGTTACATATTTCTGAATTTCCACTCCTTTTAACTGTTCCATTGCCTTCTCCAGTGGTTCCCGTCCTTGACTGGGATTGTCAAGGCGGAGTCCGAGGAGGCCAAGGCGGAGGCGGTGTCGCAAGTATTCGCGGGGCTGCAGCTGCTGGAGGAAGCGTTCGAGAAGTGCAGCAACGGCGGCAATGGCTTCTTCGGTGGGGACGCAGTTGGGTACCTGGACATTGCTCTCGGGAGCTACTTGGGATGGCTCGGCGCGTCCGAGAAGATGATCGGCATCCGGTTCCTGGACGAGGCAAAGACGCCCCTCCTGGCGGCGTGGGCGGAGCGCTTCAAAGCGGACGCCGCGGTCAGGGAGGTGATGCCGGAGACCGACAAGTTGGTGGAGTTTGCCAAGGTTCTTATGGCTGAGTGGAAGTCTGCAGGCCGTCCTGCCAACTGAAGTGTGGTAGAGAGAGAGAATAATAAGAGGGTGGAGAGACTAATGAGAAGAGACTTTGAGTTGCCAATCATTTATGCATTACTACTAAATGCACGTAATTTGCACCTATAATAAAAATATTATTCAATTATAGTTAATATTTTTTTAATTCATGTGGTTAAGATAAGAGGTATTCTTCTTGTTTGGTTGAGTTCGATTCCTTGTGTTGAATATATATAACAATTTAAACTTATTTCAACATATTTTTACATAATTTATTTTTTTTAAAAAATAAAATGAACCATGATATACGTACGATTTAGACGGCTCACTTTTGAGCCGTTTTGAACCCTCATTATATAGTAGAAGATTATGGTCCTTGACTACTAAAAATCCAAATTGATTTCTTTTTTTTTTAAAATCAAAACTTATTTACACCACAAAATAAGAAAAAGAAAAGAAAAAGTAGCAAGAACGTTTCGCAATTTTCTATTTGATTAAGGCAAATGTTAAAGTCACTACAAAATTAGGGATCACAAATGTCGTATATTTTGAATACCAAAAATGTCGTCAAAAAAATTGTTAGAGAACAACACAACTTTAAATATATAAAATTGGATTCTTCCTCTTTCTTCCCAATTTCTAAACTATAATTTACATTTTTTTTTTGCATAGTCTCTTAATAGATAGTCTTATTTGGGACTATTTATAAAATTTTGAACTCTATTAATGGAGTTTCGAAGCTTCAGAATCAAACCAGCTTCGTTTGGGACGACAAAGAACAGTAAAAAATTTGACAGTCATAGATACTTTTAGTACTGGCAAATTTTTGGCAGTTCTGACTATTGTTAGGATGGCAAAATTTTTGACAATCGTACCTCTAATAGGGGTTCTAAAGTTTCATCTAATAGGGGTTCTAAAGTTTCATTTTGGACATTAGGGTTGGAGGAAGAAGATGAAAGGAAGATGGGTGTTGTGTTAGAGAAGAAAGAGAGTGGAGTTGTCCTCTATCAATTTTTTACGGTCCCTAATAAAAAACTGACTTCAGTGTGTTGCCTCCTAATAATTTTTGTAATGTCTTTAACATTTGTCTCGGTTAGCTTGAGTTTGGTTCAATGAATTGGAATTATTCACTGAAATGGGAATCATGAAATTGCAATGCATATCAAGATCACTACGCCAGAATTTTCGATTATCGACGGTCCAAAACAGTCGTAAATTTTTATTTCCAACGGTTTTAGACAGTTGGATGGTCCGTTGAAAATATTACCGCAGTAAAAATTAACGACGGTTAGTACCCTTCGCTATGCACTAAATTAAACGACGGGTCAAGTCTATCTTTTATTAATCGACGGACTGTAACCGTCAAATAAGCTGTGAATCTTTTTCACTCTTTAGAACTAATATAATCTGTCGTTTTTCTGTAAATATAATTTTAAAAAAATATGCACAAAGCATACAAAGATGTATAAACTCCAATCATTCCGTAACCTCCACTGTTGATATAAATAATTCCAATCATTCCGTAACCTCCACTGCTGCATATAAATAATTCCAATCATTCAATAGCTTGAACTGAGATTGCATATAAACAAACTCCAATTATTCAGTATATAAACAACTCCAAGCATTCATTATAGAAAGAACTGATATTGCATATAAGTAAATAATCATCCTCTGTATCTATACAAAGATTTGGTGTTTTCTTGTACACAACATTCAGAAAGGAAAAAAAAATACTACATAGTTTTGTTTTGTACTAAAACTAGAAAAAACAAAAAACTAAGTGCATAACTTCACACCCTAATAAGTTGAACAAATACTTTTGGCCAATTAATCACGTCACCAAGCATATCTCCAAGCTTCCCATCTCCATCAAACAAATCTGCATCTTTGTCAAAAACTTCGTCGATAATGATATTATAAACATCTTCGTTTGGTGGAGCATCAATGTTCAAACGTCCAAAAGCAACATGTTTCCTTTTGAAGTCTTTTAGAAAACATGTTCTTGGAAAGATAGATTGATCAGGTGCCTGCATCCATCAAAACAAACAATATAAACAACATTAAGTATTTGAAAATATAAAAAAGTAAACTTGTGAGCATAAACATGACATGTGAAATAATTAAATTAGAAATTTTCCATATAATTAAACTTGTTAGCACCAAATTCCAGTTGTCTGCTCCTGGGCATTCTGCAAATTCTTGAGCACTGCCCTACCGATCAGAAAATACCCTTCAGTGCTCAAGGATCCCTGGTTGGAACAATAGAAGCTACTTTATTACATGACAAAATGTATGTTATTGTATATTAGGTAATTGTATTTTGCAGAGGTGGGCATCTCATAATTTTCAGGCCTCTTGGTTCTAAAGAAGTCCACAATTTTCTGTTTTTGGAGTCGCTCTGAGATTGCAGTTGGGCTCTATTCAGAACTGTATGTAGCCAACTAAATCTTGGAGATTTTCTACCCAGATGTTAACATATTTATGTCTGTATTTTTTTTACTGAACCCTAATTACCTGGTAGATCAGCGTTCCGGATGTTTGTTGGTAATATAAATATTCTTGTAGTGCTTATACCTCGACGAAAATTAGCTGATATGCTACACATGTAGTAATTAGACAATCAGACCCCTTCCCTGGAATCATAGAGGCACTTTTAGAACAAGGACTGATAGCAGAGCCTACTGTTTCTTTGTATTTTTTAGATGCTGCTGACATGCCAGTATGCAAATTGTTAATTACGCAAGCTTGAATTGATTCTAATTGATATGACTACCTATTGATGTTATATATGGATCTTTTCTTTAGGTTTGGTGAGCAACCTTGGTATTTTGTAACAGTTACGGAATGTGCTATGTATTATTTATTGAATTATATGCTTGCTCTGATTGTCCTCTTTATCTGCTGATAATTTATTCCCTACCCTTATTGTCCTTCCAAAATAAGACTTTGATACAAATGAAGTCTTGGAGGTAACATCCTTCAACTGTTATGTCATTTTCAATAGCTCTTGTGACAACAATAGGTTTCTGTTTCGAGCCTAATCAATCCCTTTTCATTTATTTAGAAATTCTACCAACTTACTGCAATGTCACTGCAAGAAGTTGCTCAAGTAATTTGACATTCTCACGAAGACTATGTAGCTAATAAGTACCAAGCAGTCCCAACTAGTGATAAAAGGTCTAGAAGACATAATGGCACAATTAGGCCACTAGTCCTATGTCACTGTGCTTTACCCTTTCCACGACGTTATTGTTTATGATCAAAATATACTTTGATTTCCCCTCTGTAGGGCAAAAAGTCGCTCCTGTTTTCCTAATGCTCGAGTCACAATTTACAAAGTGCTGACCATCTCATTGGTCTTCATAATTCCTCATTTTGAAGTTTGAAGGGATTTTGTATCTGAAAAGATACATTGTTTACTTGGCACTCGCTAATTAGTGAAATAAATTTAGCAGATGTGGAGACGGTAGTCATCCGCAGTCGACAATGGAAGAAGAACAAGCATACAGTTGAATCTAGAATTTTGTTGAGAGTTTGCTGTTTATTATATTTAGTAAGTTTATATATGCTTGAAATTTTTTTTTACTGTCAACGAGCAAGTAGGACATCAGAAAGTTGTTGCAGCATCTGACTGTTGCAGTTCTTATTGGCGCTTGCGTAACCCAGTCATAGGTACTTATTTCTAGCAGTACTGCAGAATTTTAGCACTTACACATATTTTTCATCCTTCATCGACCTCAAGATGTGGCATTCTGTCCATGATTTCAATAGTTTATAATTGCATATTTTACACATATTTTTCATTTATCGACACTGTTTTGTATATCCATCTTTAGACATGTACTGAGGAGGACGTCCTAATCCTTTGAATAATCAAAGTTAATGTGTTCATTAGTGACGTTTATGTAGACAAGCTATATCGCTAATGATGTTAGGGAAAAAAAATCAGATACGAGTAAAAATTATCGTTTAGTGGTACATATTAATTTTTTTACATTCTTGTCTTATTAATTGTTAATTGGCCTAAGAAAAGATAGGAAGATTACTAATAATCATGTATGCTTTCATAAGATCGCTGTGTTGATTTTTGGTTAATTATGTCATGGGTATCCTATTATTGATCATACATTTTCACTTTATGTCATTGATACATATTTCTTCAAATGTAAGAGTATCTTCTAAAAAACTGTGAAAATTTGATTTGTATATATAGTGGCAGTGTAGATAAAGGAAGACAGAACAGAGAAAGAGACCAAAGACAGCAACATAGTCTATATCAAATAATTTAAGTAATCACATATGGACATTTATGTATATATGCAAGGGCATGGTCAAGCAAAATTTGAATGTTAGGCTAGATTACAATGTCACATCGAAAGTAAAGAATTCATGTGCAAATCTTATTTTACCTGAGAAGTATTACGAAGCTCTGATGTAGACTGACTTGATGACATAGCATTAGCCTTTTGCATGAGTGTTGCTACTTGTTCTTTGAGTGTACTTATATCAGTCTCCATAACCTTGTTTTTTTGTATTTGTTGACGAGCAATCTCTCTACTTGCCGCTGAAGCATGAATCTCAGTCTTTGATACACCTCCACCCATTCCACGAACAAAACCCTTTTGATCACGCCCGCATACCTAAGAAAAGATTCATCTGAATTAAAGATATTTCACTAGTAGTTTATCAGAGAGGATTCAATTTACAAAACATATACTAAAATTTTAATCTCACAAACCATTGCCACAGGATCGTTGTCCAAATCTTTTTGTCCTAAGTATGGATCATCCTCTATAAGCCTTCTAATTTTGTCCTACAAAGAAAAAAAATCATATATAAGATCAAACAAAATAATAATAATTACCATGACTAATAGGACTTACAATGTTTTCATTCGAGACAGTTGAGGATTCAGGATCACTACTCTTAGTTATATGTGTAGCCAAGTATAACTCAGTTCTATTCACCTCACCGGTAGGACTCTCCTTTTTCTATATCAAATCACAAAAATTTAGCATTTTAATTTTCGTTGCAAATAAAAAAATCTTATAGAAAAATCGTATAAAGAAGATAGAGAAGTATATAAATCAATTACCATCCTATGTGCTATCCGAGCGCATCCGGTCCTACCAGTTGTGTGTTGTACCTTAATATTTTCCCTAGCTTTCTTACCGGCTTCACGACGCATCTTATCTTCATTAGTAGAGAAGAAGTCAACAAAATCTTCCCAATCTTCTTTTTTCACAATTATCTTGTTTGGCATATTTCTTTTTCGTTCAGCAACCGTATTATGTTTATCACAAGCTCGTCGAAGGGAACACTTCCAATTTTTCCAAGAAGTGTTAGCGTACTTCAAAATCTTAGCCTTATAAATTTTCGGTACTGTATATTTACCCTACAAAGAAAATTTTCATGTCACATGTATATAAACATTTTACATAAGAACTTGAATAAATCGAGTTTACTCACAACAACACTTCTCCATATGTCATCTTTGATGTCTTGTGGAACTCTTTTCCAAGAACCAATTGCAGGTCGACAATGTGCCCTTGTTATCTTTCCAATAGTCGACGAAAATTGTTCTGATCCAACATCAACTGGTCGCCCATATTCATCGAAAATAATTTGATTAGTGTTACCTAAATATAGAAAATACAGATCATTATAGCAAAAAATATGATACTACCACCAAGTCCGAGATGATTACCGCAATATAGAAAATACAGATCATCGTTGCAAGAATTTGATACAAATCATTACTATTATCACAATAGTAGACGCAAAGTTAATAATGGTGATTATCGTACACATGTTATTTCATAAAAATATTTGGAAGGTAAATGTACACAGGTTCCTATCTAACACTAATTATCGGTATAACACTAAAATCTGTACACAGGTTCCTGTTTGCTTTGCTAGTAGAGTTTCCAGCCCTTGTGGGCAGCCTGCAGTTGGTACTGCAGTAGTCATCCTACTGGAATTTACTAGAATTTACCTGAGAGTTCAACTTAACCCTTACCCTTTATCCTAGCCAATTTCCTATCCTAAAATTCCTATACTAACTGCTATTGCTCTCCTTCATATTACAAGTCCATTTGACTTATCTTACTGCTTATAATTGGTGAAGCCCCTAACTTGACTTTTAACTGATACGCTCTACTGCTAATCCATCTACTGTTCTAGCTGATACACTTCCTACTGATACCTATAGGTTACTCTCAACCCGACCACACCACTGTCTACACTACACTCACCCAAAATCCAAGGTAGCCCCAAACTCTCACAAAAAGTCCCCCTATGCTCTGTTCACTACATCAGGGATCCTCTAATGGGTTCCTGATAGAACCTGGTACCTTGTGCCTTGGTATTCACTAAAGCATGGTTGCTACCTGTACACTGATAAGCTCTTACCTATACTGAAAACTTATTACACAGAAAAACTTTCCCTTTTTCTTCATATGGGCCACAACTCCCCTGCATCACCTAGGTGCACATGGCCACACTATTTTGCCAACAGCACCCTCGTACTCTCGCTGTCCCAAAATTCGACTGATACACACCCCTAGCTCAATGATCACTGATACGCATATGTATCAGTCCAAGGCCTATCACTCAGGCATAAACACGAGCACCTAAGCCCAACCAACTACTTCTATTGTCCAACTCTTAATTTCTAGTCACCCATACACTCAACACATCATCATAGGAAAACCCTTAACCTGCCTAACAGGAAGGCACACACCCTTGCCTGAGACCCCACACATATCCCTACATACTAGTGAAAGTGTACCCACATGAGCAGGGCAACACATCCTGGTCCAGTTTACTAATAACTAGGAAACCTTCCAAGTTCCTGCATACTCATAATCACCCGACTCCTACAACTGATACATCCTACTAGAATTTACCTCTATGAGATGTAGGCCAGTATCTAACTAAAGGGCAGGACATGATGAGCTTACATACCAACTGAACCAAGAATCTGAACCTGTGATATCCTGAGGCTGTATGAAGAGGTATTTCTTTTCAAATGTCTGATACATAGAGTCATACTCACATACTGTCCTGCACAGATCTGTACATACAAATATAGATGGTATAACCAATCAAAATAAGGAATAACTGAACCAAAGAACATACTAACATAGGCAATGTAGAATAGTCTAACACTCTAACCCCTCATGCCTTGATCAATTAGGACAAGGCATCATACTGATACTCGAAAGTAAGGTCCTGCACAAGCCTATAATAGACATGTCAAGATGATTGGTCAGAAATTTGGAGCAGTGATCAGGACAAGAATGTTCAAGTCTGGACCTGAACACTTGGTATGATGTGACGGATGATCTACTATGCAGGATACCACATCTACATGGAGGGCATAAGAGCAGTAGGTATATGAAATACAGTGAAGTGTATACATGTCCTGCACTCTTGTATGGACTGAACACTATTGGACACTACCGATACCATAAATGATGATTGACACATCAAAATACAGGGCACTCACTAAACAGTCACCACCTCAACATCTCTAATATCTAACATTTCAGATATCTAACATTCCAAATATCTAACATTTCTAACATCTTAACATTTCTGATACTCAACTAACACTAATACACTCTAACACTACTCAGATTTTTTTAGATTGGAGTCAATTTATGAAACACGAGCTGAGTTTGAGGAAGGTGTATCCACCAGATTCTTGTATCCTGTGCATTGGTTCAAAAACAGTTCTTCATATCAACTCATTTAATTACGGTAATATCACAGAAACTCAAATTGGCCATTCATGTATTCATATTTTTCTATAGGATGTATTGAGATTGAACTTGCAGCCGCATTGTTAGATAATTGTCTACCCTTTCGTAGCCCGCCCTGTCTCCTGTCATTGCTGCATATGCTATTTTTCTATCACAGACAAAAAATTATAATACTGCACACAAGGAATTGGCTCCTAGAAAAGAAAGCTAGAAATGACTTTTTTTTGGAGTCCAAAAATCTCATATGCTAAACTGAATCCTTGGTATAAAACAAACTACATATCAACAAAGCCGATCAAATCGGAAAGCACTAGGGATATCTATGTGAACCAGCAATGATAGGAAGAAAATGAGCACAACAGTGAGGCTCATATTAAATAGCAAAACTCTCTATAGTATATGCTAAAGACCATCATCATCAATGCAGACATAGAGCTTTAAATCAAGGTCAAGAAGAATATCATCTTAGGCGCATCTCTAGGTTTCTTTTCTTTCTTTTTTTCCCATAAAAGTTGGACTGGTAAGCTAAACAATTAAAAGTTCACAAGAAAACTAGAGAACATTAGTAATAAACCAAGGTAACAGAACTGATAGAACAATTAAAAGTTCACAAGAAAACTAGAGAACATTTGTTCCTTTAATATTGACATTACCTACATCAGAAAATAAACTTGATATTAGATGTCCAAATTGGTAACTCATTAACTGACAAATGATTAATGTATTGGAGATTAATCTTTTTAATTAGTTTGTTTGAAATTTCTTTATCTTCATGATCTCCATTAAATGTTCACATGCAGGATATTGATGGTGCTCGTGTTGAAAAAATTCTGGACATCAGTTCAATCACACTCAACAAGAATCCAGTTCCAGGTGAGAATCTGTTGCTGCATGCACATTTCATTTCCATCCATTTCTAACCCCCAACACCTTATTTTTGTATAAATTGTTTATAAAGGTGATAAGAGTGCCTTGGTCCCTGGAGGCATCTACATTGGGACTCCGGCAATGACTACCAGAGGATTCAAGGAAGCGGATTTTCGTCTTACTGTTGACTAGATTGATGAAGGAGTTCAACTCGCAGGATATGGCTAAGTCTTGTGACAAGGGGACCGATCTTAAAGACTTCATGGACTTTGTAGTCTCTCCAGACTTACCACTCAAGGAATCCGTATCAGAACTCAGGAGGAAGGTTCAAGCTCTTCCAAGACGACATTTACTTGAAAGTACTCAATTTAATGGTAAAAATTGAACATAAATCAATTTATTCCAAATTTTTTATCACCATTCAAATGAGATATTCCAAGACCATGAATGACAAAAGAAGAAGATATGTTCCAGATTCTGACAAACCAAGAAAATGTGGCTCAAAATTAAACACATAAACAATTGCATGATACGGACAAATACTATTATTAAGAATGCTAGTAGACCTCTGTAATCCAGGTGTGGTTCAGAGCTAGGTCTCAGAGCATCGTGTTAATCAAGAACCAAGTGGACATGAGGCTTAATATAAAACATATAAAGGTCCAAAAGTACCTGCATGGGACATAAAGTAAAGGAAACACAATAGAAACTCTATAGAGCATTACCTTGTTTCATTTCCATGTTCCAGTTTGTACAAGTTGAAAGAGTAAGCTATTATTCATATGTTCTTAAATCTTAACATGTTAAACTGCTAGCAGTAGACTTCATTGGCTACAGTAAAGATCCAAAAGCATCATAAAACTTTTTAGAGATTATTGAAATAATTACCCGATGGATTAGAAGTGCTTCCTTGGCACCTACTAGAATGAACTTCATTATTAGACTCATCATCCATGTCAACTTCCTCTCTATGAACTTCATCTCTACTAGATGGAAATCCATCTCCTGACATCATGAAACTAAAATACAAGACACATATGTCAAATAAGAACAGACTATAAGAGCATCAAATTTCAAATTATGTAAGCAATATTGTTTAAAAATAGGAGAGAGAAAAAGCAGTAGTACAAAAGATATTATTAAACTTTTCCATGAGAAGTCAATATGGAACTACATAACATCAAACAATAATAACAAAGAAACTTATAATTCAATACAAGATAATCAATCTTCTTCATCTTCTAAATTATCAACAAATTGATATAATGTAGCTTCATCGGCAGCTCCAATGAAAACAAACGGATCCTCGTAAGCATCGACATCATGACTTAATTTTTTTGGAGATTCTAAAACAACATGCCAATTATCCCTGGTTTCATCTTTGCAATAGAAAACTTGGGTCGATTGAGAAGCGTGGATAAATGGCTCGTCCACTTCACTTGTATTTCTCTGGAACCTTCCAAAATTGACAAAAACCAGATTTGTTTCAGGATCCACCACACATCCATTTACCTTGTCTTCTATACGCACCCAATCACAATAGAAGAGTGTTTCTTTGAAATCATAATAATCCAATTCTAGTATTTGTTTGACAATTCCATAATAAGTCATGTCATCATCTTTTAAATTGGTATCACTAACTCTTGAACTAAAAGTGCCTGTAGCCTTTAAAGCGACCCCACTATTTTGTGTGGTTAAATTCATTTCTGAATCAGCTGTATAAAAAATATATCCATTTACTGAATATGCATTATATGATATAGCGTCAAAATTTGGACCATTCGCAAGCCTCTTTAAAGGACTCATCTCCTCTTTCTCGAGCTGTTGCCTTAACCAAGGAATATAATCCATGGTCTTCCTTGTTTGTTGCTTTCCACGTTTTCCAGTAGACTTTTGATCCCGAACATATGCATGATATTTCCTACGAATACATAATAGTAATCATTAAATCAAATATCTATTGAGTACTTTTTTATATATACATACATGCACACATATATATACATAAATTTATATACAATTTTAATGATGTTTTACTTACTCCTCCCATTCAGTATTATCATCGTAATGCGACAAAACCCATCTACGTGCTTGTTCGTACTGCACACTAGACAAACGGTAGACTTTGCCCACTGAATTCACAGGATATGGACCTTCTTCATCATTATCATCAACGAATGTTCTCCCTCTTCGCTTATAGCTTTTATGTTTACCACCAGGAATGTACTCCATGCAATATCTCATTGCTTCTTCTAATGTGTATTGTTCAGCTATAGAGCCCTCTATAAAAGTCTTGTTCTGTCCATATCGTTTGTATGTTTTCATCATCCTAAAAATAATATAACTCTAATTAGTAAAACATCAAAGGAATAAAACATAAAGTAAATAGTTTATTACATCTCTTTACCTCTCAAAAGGGTACATCCACCTATATCTGACAGGTCCGCAAACTAGCGCCTCTTCTGCCAAGTGTACGACAACATGTGTCATTGAAACAAAAAAGATGGCAGAAAATACATTTCAAACACACATAATGTCTCCACAAGATGTTGGTGTATGTTGGAAAGCTCTGATCTAACAACAACCTTTGAGCAAAGGATCTTGAAAAATAATGATAGCTGTCGAATTGCAGCATGCAAAGGTTTCTCTTTTTTAAATCCATGCATTAGAAACACCGGTAGTAATCCTTGCATGAGAATGTGATAATCATGTGACTTCAATCCTTTGAACTGGAAATCCTGCAAATCCACCTTATGTTTCCAATTCCCGCTGTACCCAATTGGAACCTTTAATTTACTCAACGTTTTACAAATGATTTCTTTCTCAGATTGTGATAAAGAAAAAGGAGCCTTTGGCATAATTTGTTTTCCATTATCATTCACAAGCCATAATTTCTTCTTTATCTTCAATTCCTCTAGATCCTTACGAGCTTCAACTCCGTCTTTGGACTTATCTTTAGTGTTCATTATCGTCCCAAACAAATTTTCAGCCACATTTTTTCTACATGCATCACATCCAAATTGTGCCGAAGATACAGTTCATGTTTTGACAAATATATTAATATGATACTACATAAAAGCATACCATAAAAAGAAAAATTATTTGTTTAACAAAATAAATTACCTTCCAATACGGTAAATAAAATAGAATTTATCTCTTTGACCATGGAGTATTTACATCAGTGGATCGCTTCCTCTTCTTACCAATTAACTTTCCAAAATCTGTACGTATAGATTCCATTTTACTCAATAATTCTTCACCAGTCAAACGTTTGGGAGGCCTTCTGTGTTCTTCATTTCCGTTAAATTTTGACTTTTGCAATCTAAAATGATGTGTAGCATCTCTTATGAATCTTCTATGACCCATGTATGTAAATTTTTTCCCATACTTTAGCCATTTCGAGTCTTTTTCTTCACAACATACAGGACAACCATATTGTCCCGCTGTCCTAGAACCTGAAATGTGCCCATAAGCAGGAAAATCATGTATACACCACATCATCATTGCTTGCAGGGTAAAGTTTGTCTGTGTTTTAGCATCATATGTTATGCTTCCTACAGACCACAACTCTTTGAGCTCCTCGACCAACGGTTGCAAATAAACATCAATATTATGTCCTGGTCCAGTTGGACTAGGAATCAACATTGTTAACATAGTAAATTCCTTCGTCATGCATAGAGACAGAGGAAGATTATATGGAACAAGCATGACAGGCCAACAACTATAAGAATTATTCATTCCAAAAGGATTGAAACCATCAGTTGCAAGACCAAGACGAATATTTCGTTTCTCAGTAGCAGACTCCGGCCACATCCTATCTATCTTCTTCCAAGAAGGAGAATCTACTGGGTGTCGTATGTGTGTACTACTATCTTCTACACGAGCATGACATGTCATCTCCTCAGCTATCCATGGTATACTATACATACGTTGCAACCTCTGGATTATTGGAAAGTATCTAAGCTTCTTCATCGGCAACTTCTTGTCTTTTTTTTTGAATTTTCTTCTGGTTGCCACCTACTTTCACCACACTTGGGACAATTATTCTTGTCTGCATTTTCTCTCCAATAGAGTATGCAATCATTAGGACAAGCATGGATAATCTCATACTTCATTTGGAAAGGCTTAACCATAGCCTTAGCTTTTTGAAAATTTTCCGGCAAAGTGTTCCCATTCGGTAAAATCTTCTTCAAAAATTGCAAAAATTCAGTAAAAAGAGCTTCAGAACATTGGTGTCTAGCTTTCATGCTTAACAAATCTAATATTGAGGATAATTTAGTATATTGACCTTCACAATTAGGATATAAAGGTTCCATTGCATCCTCCAATTTATTGTTGTAATTAGTGTCTTCCGGGAGATCATCTTGAACATGAGCATCATTTTGTTGATCAGATTCATTCAGGCATTCGTCGAGGACATTAGGATCAACACGTCTAAATGTGTCATTGAACAAGTCTGCCATTCTTGGAAAGGCATTTTCTGTACTAGTTGATGAACTAGGAGCTTGAACATTCACACCTATTGTAGGAAGTGGTTCTCCATGATTGATCCAAGTTCTATATGACTTGTCCACACCATTGCAAATCAAATGCTCAGCAATAACATTTAGTTTTTTTTTTGCATGAATTGTAGTTACGACATTTATCGCACGGACAACAATACCAATCATTTCCACCCAATTTATCTTTTGTGAACTGAATGAATGATGCAACACCTTCAAAGTATTCATCTGACAACTGAGGTGCATCCATCCATGCCTTACTTGGGGGTATTGAAGACATCTACCAATAAAGTATAAATATATCATCAATAAAATAGAATAGAATAGAACATATTATCGTTACGGAGTTTGCATATAACAATAAATTCACAGGACTTGGAAACAAAATAGACCACAAGAAACTATAAAAATATCATCAATAAAATATAAAGATATCTTCAACAAAATAGAATAAAACATATTATAGTTAAAAACTTTACTTACAACAATAAATTCACAGGACTTGTAAACAAAATAGACCACAATTGCCAAAAACAACTTTACAGATTTCAGATTTGATGTTCAGATTTCAAATTTAATGTAAATAAATTAATGGAAACCTAATAAAACACATTTTTAAAACCAATGTTGCCTACTCCTCCGCAGGAGCTCGTATCCGTGGTCGAGTCAGGTCCGACGGCGCCCTCCACCTTTGTACGGCTGCTCGTCGACCGGCGATAAAGGTGGAACTGACCCAACGACAGTTAGAAGAGGTGGAGGGCGCCGTCGGACCTGACTCGACCACGGATGCGAGCAAAACCACAAATCATAAAGAAAAAACTTGAGTAAAAACATAAAGGTGGAACTGACCTGCTCGATCAATGACTCGACAAAGGATACGAGCAAAAACTTGAGTAAAAACACAAATCATAAAGCAAAACATAAAGGTGGAACTGACCCGCCTGCTCGATCAATGACACACAAAACATAAAGAAAAAAATAATACAAAGAAATTCTAAACCTAGATTTAGAGTAAAAACACAAAAAAAAATTCCAAGCCATAATTCGAGTGAAAGAAAAAGATGAAAAAATAATGATTACTTATAGTGGAGAACTCCTTTAGATCTGATTGAGGATTTTTGTTGGTTTTTGATGCCCTCTTTCTTCTTCTTTTAGATTGAGGAAATTTTGTGAGAGAAGAGAGGGAAAGATGAGAGGGAAAAAAAGTGTGCTGAATGAAATGGCGCCAAGTTTAGCGGGATATATTGTTAGGGATTATTTTTGGATGGAGTTTTTTTAATTGGAACGACGGTTTAGGTCCGTCGAAAATAAATCTACTGTCAAGGTCTGTCGTTTTTGACAAACCTAAAGTGTCAAAAACGAGATTATTTGGTGTAGTGGATGTTCGTTCATACAACACAATTCATCGTATTCGAGATCCATTGTAAGAATTTTGTTGGTATGAATTGTAACTCGAATAGCCTTCTTGTTTTGAGAGGTAAGCTAGCTCTCAAAAATTAAGTTAACGATTGCTTCGTTCGGTTCGCGAAATGGAAGGAAAAATCAATTCCTTGGCATTTTTTTTTTTTCCTTTGAGATATCCAAACAGCTAAAGTCTGAAAGAATATGTATTATGTGTTACAATTGTCTTAGGTATGGGTTTGGCTTTCAAGCAAAGGATTCTAAGATTAACCAATTTTTTTGGCCAATGAGGGTATTTAAAAAAGGGATGATATGATTAACACTAGCATTGAGAACACAACAAGGCTACGTTAAAAGAAAAGTACATTATATATTTGTGGTACAAGGGGCGGTGCCAAACATTTTAAGTTTTTACCGAAAATGAAACTTGACCAGATTTAGAAACCATAGTTCGTGGTACCGGCCGATATCGATATACGATACGGCCGATAAATATCGGTTTTGGCGTGTCACCGATCACTATTGATACCAACCGATAACAATAATGGGGTTTCTTTTTCGGTCAATTTTGTAAAAAAAAGTTAAACGAAGAAGATAAATTAAAGAATGAAAAATAGTGTCAAACAAAATGATTAACTTGTGTTAAACATTGACAATCTTACAGTATGTCGATAAGATTCCTTATCGATAAACTACTATGTTTTTGATTCAATTGAAAAATAAAAAAATAGCCCAAACCAATTATTAATGAAATTCAATAACCAGTATCATTTATCGAAGTTGTATATCTATAAATTCACAACATTCATCCATATTAATGTTATTTCATTGAAAACTATTTATTGTGGCCTATGTCTAAAGACAAGTAAATAAATAATAATACTTATTGCAAGCGGAATATTATTTCATTTAAAATTAATAAGAAATAATATATAATATAGTAAATTATGTCCAAAAATATAACATAATTTTGTTAGCCTTTTAAAATGCTTTATATCATTTTTGGCTTTCCGGAAACGATGAATCCGATACTCCGATTTAAAACAGCCGAAAGTGTCGATACCACCGATATCGCTACTCATAAGAAGGGTCCAAAATCGATTCCGATATCGATATTGTGAAACTTGTAGAAACTAGTTCATATGGCTGGTAATGTATCATGGGAAAATATTTGGTGATTATCAAACCAATAGTCAAACTCTCAATCGTCAATGGTTGACACCTAATACCACTAGTTGTTGCAAAGTGATCCATAATATGGCTTACCATCATTATTCAGATTCTTTTTTTTTTCTTCTACTTTGGTCTGCCCTAGACAAAGTCCTGTTTAGCTCTCCCTTGCCCATCAAGGAGATATTGTGGTAATGTAATTTGTAATAAACTTTTTCGCACATTGATGGCTATGCAAATGCTTATTGATTTTAGAGAAACCTATGTGACCGTTACAGCTAGTATAGTAGATATTTATACTTCAGAAGGTGCTGATTCTATGTTTCTCTTTAGAGCTTTCTTAGTCTAAGTGGAGCAATACTAATCCAAACATATCAAAGGATGTACATTTATCAGAGGTGATCTAAGGGATTCCAAGCTTCTTTCAGAGACTTCGTGCCGAGGAACGATACTGTTGACAGATGAGTCTGATAACCGAGACAATATTGTGCAGATCATAGGCGAAACATGAATTTATTACAGGGCCATGAGAACATCTGAGTTATGGTTATTGCTTCTTGCTAGTTGCTATGGCATGTGGTACTCAGGTTTGGCCGCAGTTAACAATGTCAGCCAGATTGGAGTATATGAGTTTTTCTTGGTCGTTCGCAACTTTCGCATGGGCTGTCACCGCAGAAATATCTGGCTTATGACATTTTGGCATCCGATCCTACATATAGGCTATATATACGACATGGAAGCATCATAATCCGACACGGGGATGTGTATCGGTAAGCATCACTTCATGCTATCTTTCCTGATTATGGCAGCCGTTTGCGTATTGGGGTGCATTGTGTTGGAGCTTTTCCTTGACATGTAGAGAGTTTGCTCTCGACATGCCTATTAAAGTTTAGTCCCACATTGGAAGAGCATCATGAGATATCTCAACATATATATTTGGTATGTGTTGTTGGGATATGCACATGGGGTGGTGACCC
This sequence comes from Iris pallida, assembly GCA_029216955.1. NCBI lineage: Eukaryota > Viridiplantae > Streptophyta > Magnoliopsida > Asparagales > Iridaceae > Iris > Iris pallida. The sequence continues at coordinate 8,978,220 of JANAVB010009994.1, forward strand.
TAAGAAGGGAACCATGTGGGTGATTTTACTAGGAGGTAAGGATAAGACTCCATGGTAAGCTTAATGTTTTTTGCTCTTGGAATGTATTCCATTGGAGCTAAGCCGACTCGGACTCGGACTCATGAGGCGTAATGTGGCATTTTTTTGGCACACTTTGCACTTAGCACATCAGCATCGTCGCTAGGTACATAGTGCACGTGTTGCGCCTGTGCACGATTGAACAGTTACAGCATGTTCGGGACGGTTTCTTCCCACGTCCTGAACATGTTGCTAACTGGACGGTTACAGAGCGGGACTATAAAAGCTTCTCTGCTCTCTCTCTCTCTCTCTCTCTCTCTCTCTCTCTCTCAGCACACAGAGAACACAAGTGTTTCTTAACACAATTCCTTACGAATTCCAACAGAGTTTGAGAGAGAAGAGAACCAGAGCACTAGACCACTTAGCGCAGGAGTCTGTGCGCCATCCGAGGAGTCAAAAGAGCGGAGTATTCCAAAGTTCTCTGTCGAACTTGCTGGTTCCTGGAAGTGTTCGTGTGGGGCGAATCAAGCTTTGAGCAACGGTGATCATTCACCCCAGCAGGCTGTTCTTTCATCCATCGCCTGTCGTCGCTGTTGCTGCTAGCAATTCGATTAGTACCTTCTTTTTAGAAGTACTACATTCGTTTGTTGCTGTTACGAAATCTTTTTAGATTTTCGTAACCCAGAATCCTCAAAGGATCTCTGTTGTGCACCTTCTTTGAAGTGTTCCATCAAAACGTTGTTTTTACAATCGTTTCATTTCTCAGTTTTCCATCGAAAATTACGCCCCGGGACTAACACATTGCTGCTTTGGCATTGTTCCTTCGAACCAGGATCTTCTATCAGCAGGTGACACATGCAAGGTTTTGTTGTTTCTCTGCATCGTATAAAGGTACATCATATAGTTCTGTTGGTATATGTTTTGTATGACGATGTAATGCAATGTATCGAATCGTGACGCTACATAATTCTTTGGATAAATCTTATCGTGCTAAGGCAATGTTTGGTTCACGGATTTAAGGAATTGTGAAAGGGAAGTTGTTCATTTCCTTTGTTTGGTAGGCACAAACTTGGAAACTATTTTCTTGACAGAGGGTAAAATAGGCGAGGAATGGTTCCCCTAAAGAACCCATGTGATTTATTTTCTGTTCTCCTTGTAGGACGACAATAGTCCTACTCAAATATGTTATTGCCTATTTTACCCATTACTTTTGGATTTCCATGATATTATTTTTTATTTTAAAAATGCAAGGATATTACTGGAACATTGATATATTTTTTTCCTTCCATTCTTGCATTAAGGAAGGGAATTCAAATGTGTTTCTTGAATGCCTTCCTTGTTTTATCAAACACAGGAAAAGAAACCTGGCACGAATTCTAATTTTCCATCTCCATAAAAAAAAGGGAATTGGTTTCCCTTCCGAGAACCAAACATGGCCTAAATGTATGGTCTTTCCCTGCTCAATTTGGTTTTTGTGATGATAAGTGTTTGCTGAAGGCATATTGGTTAGAAGGATTAAACCATAGAGATTGAATATTTCGTGGTCTTCTTCTCGCTATATGTCCCTTAAATCTTGTTGAGTTTGAGTTTAGATCTCCTAAAGATTGTTACTCGTTCCAAGGACATTGTTTGCCTGTCCTGATAACCATGAGGGGTAGTGCCTAACAAGAGACTGTGAAAGACTAAGTTGTCCTTACTCATCTTCTTCTCTTCAACTTGCCATTATATTAGAAGATTTAGCGAGGTGTAGAGACAAAGGAACAACTTGGCTGTGTGATTTCCTAGAACCATAGGATTTCTTTTCTCCAATTGAATATTACATAATTGTTGGAAAAATAAATGTATAATAATAATAATAATAATAATAATAATAATAATTGTTTTCTATCGACGAATCTATGGTAACTAATCTCTGGAAAGGTGTACGAATCTATTTATTGAAAATGTGTGTCCTTTCCATTATGTCTCTTTATTTCTATAAAAGTATAAATGTTTGAATAATTCAATCACTCAATCCATTCATCCATCTAGCATTAAGTCTAAGAGAGAGGGACTACCAACATTGCTTCGTCGAATTCCTACGGTGTGAAGTGTTGCTACCGAAGGAGAATAACCGTTGTATCCTGGAAGTGTAATGCCCAGATTTCGTAGTACGTACACTACCAAAATACACTCATTTAGCGACGGTTTTTAGCGACGGACATTTTTCGTCGGTATTAGCGACGTTTTCGTGGCCGCTCAGCGACTGATTTCCGACTATACGCATTTGCCATTTTTATTTTAATTTTAGGGGGAGGAAAGGTCGCACATCCGTCGCTAGACTGTCGGTGTTATAGCGACGGATTTACCGTCGTCGCTACACAGTCGATTATTTGGCAAAAATTGTGTAGGAAATTGGCGGGACATATTTGCGACGACTTAGCGACGGATATTCAGTCGGCACTTACCAAAATAGGCGACGGCTGGGCGACGGTCTTTTACCAGTCGCTCGTCCGTCGCTATATAAACGTTCCAGACTTTAAATGGAACGGCGGGGGGAACTTTTCGCATTCCCCCCAAATTCACTCTCTCTCCTCTCTCTCTCTCTCTCTCGCCGGTGTCGGCTTCGGTGATCGGCGTCGGTGTCGTCGTCGACGTCCTCTCCTCTCTCTCTCTCCCGAAGGTAACCCCCTCTCTCTCTCTCGATCTCTCTCTCTCTCTCGCGGTATAGGGGCTGGGCGGCGCGCTTGGGGCTGGGCCGTCCGGGGCTTGGCGGCTGGCTTGGGTCGAGGGCTGGGCGGTGGGCTTGGGGCGGGGGCGTCGGGGGCTGGGCGGCGGGCTTGGGGTTGGGGCGTCGGGGGCTGGACGGGGGCGTCGGGGTCTGGGAGGCGGGCTTGGGGTTGGGGCGTCGGGGGCTGGGCGGCTGGCTTGGGTCGGGGTCTGGGCGGTGGGCTTGGGGCGGGGGCGTCGGGGTCTGGGAGGCGGGCTTGGGGTTGGGGCGTCGGGGTCTGGGCGGCTTGCTTGGGTCGGGGGCTGGGCGGTGGGCTTGGGACGGGGGCGTCGGGGGCTGGGCGGCTTGCTTGGGCCGGGGTTTGGGCGGTGGGCTTGGGGCGGGGGCGTCGGGGTCTGGGAGGCGGGCTTGGGGTTGGGGCGTCGGGGGCTGGGCGGCTGGCTTGGGGCGGGGGCTGGGCGGTGGGCTTGGGGCGGCGGCGTCGGGGGCTGGGCGGCTGGCTTGGGGTGGGGGCGTCGGGGGCTGGGCGGCTGGCTTGGGGCGGGGGCTGGGCGGTGGGCTTGGGGCGGCGGCGTCGGGGACTGGGCGGCTGGCTTGGGGCGGGGACGTCGGGGGCTGGGCGGCTGGCTTGGGACGGGGGCTGGGCGGTGGGCTTGGGGCGGCGGCGTCGGGGGCTGGGCGGCTGGCTTGGGGCGGGGGCGTCGGGGGCTCGGCGGTGGGCTTGGGGCGGCGACGTCGGGGGCTGGGCGGCTGGCTTGGGGCGGGTGCGTCGGGGCTATTTGCAACCGACGCACACCCATAAGCACTCTTCATATATATATATGCAACCGAACTACTAGGCGGCGGGCTTTGGTCGGGGGCGGCGGGTGGCTTTGCTTCTCAAATTCATTTGAGTTTATATATTGGCTAAATAATGTGTTATCCATATTGGGTGTTCCATTAGTTTGGTGGTGTTTGGATTAGTAAATGTGAATATATATGGGGTTTGGATTCATGGTGTATATATATGTTCACTGTCTCAAGGACAGTGCGAGTTCTATCAGTTGTGTGCTTCTGTATAGATGTATATATCTATACATCTAGCTGTGATATACATATGTGTATGTGACAATCTCAGTTAGCGACGGACTAGTTACCGGTTAGCGACGGATATTTCCAGCTCCATTAATTGCATTAATCTACGGTACGACATGGTCATCAGGACATTGTCCCTGCAGCCATTCGACTGGCGAGGCAGAAACTATGTTGCCATAGATAAAGTTGCCTGTCCTCCGACCCTCATCCCTCGGCAATGATGATACGACAACCTATCACTATATCTTATATAGTAGTAGATGATGTCTTAGTATTACATTAGTGAGTTCATCTTGATTCTGTTACGTACGTCCTTCAGATACTAGATACGATAAGGTTAACATATACTACATGATATGTATACAGAATATAGATGATTCACACTAATATATGCTAGAATGAATCTTGGGTTGTGTTCTGAGCCATCCGTTCTCACACTTAAAACACATAGGAATTAGTAGTGTGACAGCGCCGGAGAGAGTGAGAGCGCCGGAGGGGAGAGGAGGAGAGAGAGAGTAAAATGGTATGACATGGTGAAGTAGTACTGTATTTTGGCTCCAGTTCCAGCTCCATTTGATCTACGGTACGACATGGTGATCAGGACATAGTACCTGCAGCCATTCGACTGGCGAGGCAGAAACTATGTAGCCGTAGATAAAGTTGACTGTCTTCCAACCCTCATCCCTCGGCAATGATGATACGACAACGTATCACTATATCTTATATAGTAGTAGATGATGTCTTAGTATTACATTATGTGAGTTCATCTTGATTCTGTTACGTTCTTCAGATACTAGATACGATAAGAACATATACTACACCATATGTACAGAACATAGATGATTCACACTAATGTATGCTTGAATGAATCTTGGGTTGTCTTCTGAGCCATCCGTTCTCACACTTGGCAAAAAATTGAATTTTTTATACTTTATCGGCTTTCGAAAATGTACTCAAATTACATGATGGTTCCTTTAGTTAGCTTGCTTATGTTACAATTATATTATTTGTGACTATCGATCTTACCAGATGGCACCCATGACCCGAGGAGCGGCACGTCGTTTGAGGAAAATAGTGAATGCTGAGGTGGCTCCTCCTATAGTTAAGAAGGAAGTGGCACCGGTTGCTAGTGAGACCGGGAGTTCTATTCATCCAACACCGGTAGCTAGTGAGACCGAGAGGACTCTTCATGCAGTCCTTGCAAGGGACAACAGCTCTCCTCGTGCCAAAAATCTTGCTTTTTTGAGGTGGTTGCGTGAACGTATCACTGAGCGTTTGCGTGAGCAGCGTGGTTCTCATTAGCTATTAGTACTTATTTGTATTGGACTATTTGTATTGAGTTGTTTTTGTATTAGACTATTTGTATTGGACTGCATATATGAACTAGAACTGTGTCAATCTCTGAATTGTATTGGACTACGACATGGTGATCAGGACATATATAGTCCCTACAGCCATTCGACTGGCGAGGCAGAAACTATGTATCCGTAGATAAAGTTGACTGTTCTCCGACCCTCATCCCTCGGCAGTGATGATACGACAACCTATCACTAGAGGATACTCTGAGAGATCCATCTGTGTAGGACGTATACTCTGAGATATCACCTTTACAAGAATGATATCAGTAGTGGGATCGAGTGTTGGAGGAGATACTATCAGAGTATACGTCCTACTCAGATGGGTCTCTCACCGTTAATATTTTTTTCTGACAGCAAGGTGGATGTGCTCCGTCAACAGATTCTTTCTTCGAGCCAAAACTTTGCCCCGGAGCTCAAGTGAACATCCTTCGTGTAGAGCTCGAGTGAGAGGTTCCTGACAGCATGGTAGCCTCCTTTGTCAAAGTATCCGTGCTCATCCAACATTGGTTGTGGGACGAACACGGATACTTTAACAAAGGAGACCACCATGCTGTCAGGAACCTCTCACTCGAGCTCTACACCAAGGATGTCCACTTGAGCTCCGGGACAAAGTTTTGGCTCGGAGCAAGAATATGTGGACGGAGCACATCCACCATGCTGTCAGGAAAAAATAGTAACGGTGAGAGACCCATCTGAGTAGGACGTATACTCTGATAGTATCTCCTCCAACACTCGATCCCACTACTGATATCATTCTTGTAAAGGTGATATCTCAGAGTATACGTCCTACACAGATGGATCTCTCAGAGTATTCTCTCCGGTTGGGTTGTGTTTTGAGCCATCCGTTCTCACAGAGGGTCCTATTTTGGATTCTATATTTTGTATTTTGGTTTCTGTATTTTGTATTTTGGTTTCTGTATTTTGTATTTTGGTTTCTGTATTTTGTATTTTGGTTTCTGTATTTTGGCTCCAGCTCCATTTGCATTAATCTACGGTACGACATGGTGATCAGGACATAGTCCCTGCAGCCATTCGACTGGCGAGGCAGAAACTATGTAGCCGTAGATACGATAATTGGTGTGCATTAAATTTATATGTGCATATTTGGTCTATGTGATTCTTGGATAATTGGTGTGCATTATATATTGGTTTGGTTTATGCATATTTTTGTGAACAGGGAAAGTGCTGCAATTTTTTTTTTCAAAAAAATTCTAAGTTACCGACAGACTAGTGACCGGTTAGCGACGGATATTTCCAGCTCCATTTGCATTAGTCTACGGTATACCATGGTGATCAGGACATAGTCCCTGCAGCCATTCGACTGGCGAGGCAGAAACTATGCAAGTAGCCTTAGATAAAGTTGACTGTCCTTCGACCCTCATCCCTCGGCAATGATGATACGACAACCTATCACTATATCTTATATAGTAGTAGATGATGTCTTAGTATTACATTAGTGAGTTCATCTTGATTCTGTTACGTCCTTCAGATACTAGATACGATAAGAACATATACTACACCATATGTACAGAACATAGATGATTCACACTAATGTATGCTAGAATGAATCTTGGCTTGTGTTCTGAGCCATCCGTTCTGATCAAGCATCTTCCTTCTCCTCTCCTCCACCATGGCTCTGAACGGCTCCTCCCTCTACTTCCCTTCTTCTTATTTGACTCTCTCAGCCACATATGACATCCAGCTCAAGTGTAGAGTCGGGGGAGAAGAAGTGGACAGGAAGAGGAGGGGGAAGCAGCACAGCCGGCGGCATGATCCGGAGGAAGTACAGAGGTTTTCTTCAACAGCCGTAGGAGAACTATAAGGATATATCTTTTCACAACATGTCATCTTGTCAAAGACCCTTCATGTGAATAACATTAAGGGTCTTTGACAAGGTGATATGTTGTGAACAGATATATCCTTATAGTTCTCCTACGTCTGTTGAAGAAAACCTCTATACTTCCTCCGGGTCATGTCGCCGGCTGTGCTGCTTCCCCCTCCTCTTTCTACCCACTTCTTCTCTTCCGACTCTACACTTGAGCTGGATGTCATATGTTGCTGAGAGAGTCAAATAAGAAGAAGGGAAGTAGAGGGAGGAGCAGATTTGTTCAGAGCCATGGTGGAGGAGAGGAGAAGGAAGATGCTTGATTAGAACGGATGGCTCAGAACACAAGCCAAGATTTATTCTAGCATACATTAGTGTGAATCATCTATGTTCTGTACATATGGTGTAGTATATGTTCTTATCGTATCTAGTATCTGAAGGACGTAACAGAATCAAAATGAATCACTAATGTATGCTAGAATGAATCTCGGGTTGTGTTCTGAGCCATTCGTTCCGATACTTGGCAATTAAGCCATTCGACTGGCGAGGCAGAAACTATAAGGCTACTTGCATGTTCTTCCAACTTTAAATTACAAGATTACTATATTAGGTTAAATAAATCACTAACCTCATCACGGTGAGTCTTGGTGTAGCACTCAAATGTGGGACACCTGTAATCTATGTGAGTTCATCTTGATTCTGTTACATCCTTCAGATACTAGATACGATAAGAACATATACTACACTATATGTACAGAACGTAGATGATTCACACTAATGTATGCTAGAATGAATTTTGGGTTGTGTTCTGAGCCATTCGTTCCCATACTTGGCAATTAAGCATGTGAAATAGAACTGATTATGTTTAGTTTGTCTTACGATACAGATTTTCACATCCAAATTGAAATGGATCGTTACTTCGTTGTTCGTACATGGATGTACTAGCGGATCAACCTCCTGGACCGTAGGTACTTATAAGTATTGACCGTGTCGGATTAGTATCGATCTATCGTTTTGGTATGGACCGTATCGGTTGGTATTGGTCTTAGCGAATTGGTATCGTCCTATCCGATATGTATCGGCCGTATAGCCATTAAGTCATATTGGCCTTATCGATTTGGTATCGGTCATATCCGATAGGTATCAGCCGTGTTGGATTATTATATACCATTTCGGATTAGTATCGTGGAAGGTTTAGTAACAACTGTACTTGGATTTCTCTCTTCTAGAGCTAGATTACCATTGCAAGAGAGTCACGAGAGCGTAGATGGCCAGTTACAGAACATACATACTTCCTTTTCAATCTCACTTTTCTTGATGGAAAAGGAAGTATGTATGTTACTGTAACTGGCCAATCACGATCTGGTGATTCTCTTGCAATGGTATTCTAGCTCGAGAAGAGAGAAATCCAAGTACAGTTGTTACTAAACCTTCCACGATACTAATCCAAAATAGTCTATACTAATCCAACACGGCCGATACCTATCGGATATGACCGATACCAAATCGATAAGACCAATATGAATCCTAGCTATTCGGCCGATACATGTACATATCGGATATAGGACGATACCAATTTGTTAAGGCCAATACCAATATAATACGTCCTATACCAAACCGATAGACCGATACTAATCTGATACACTAGATACTAAGTACATCTGGCCTATACCAGCGGATCCACAAATTACTGCACGATAGGCCCAACGACTCCAGTTACATCCGGTTATTGGTGAGTACATGATTACATAGTAATTCTGTTAGTCTTGTGATACAGATTTTTACTCTCTCATGCTACCAACGTCACAACGTTTCCAGTGCTGCTCCCTCTAATGATGATGAACGCAAAAAACCAACGTCACAACTTTTATAACTTGAGTAAATTTCTTTACCCTATATGAAAATTTTTGTTGTCAGAAAGATGGCTCCTAGGACTCGTCGAGGTGGTGCTGCTAGTCGAGGAAGGGGTTGAGGCAAGAAACCCTTGGAGGTCGACACGGAGGAAGTCTCCGTCGTCAAACAAGAGCCGGTGACTGTTAAGGAGAAGGTGTTACCAAAGGTCGAGGTCAAGGAAGAACCGATGACCATCAGGGAAGAGATTGCTCCCAAGCTTGAAGCTAAGGAGGAGCCACCGTCAGAGAGTAGTAGCATCGGGAGCGACCCTCCTATCCCTACAGAAGACCTCAACCAGATTGAGCCTTCGTATGCAAAGTGGCTGATAGAATGGTACATGTCTCAATGCAACTATCATCCCTGGCTGTGAGGATTCATCGTCTGACTTGTGGTCTTTGTTGGGGCCAAAGTCGATTTTCCTATGTGTTTTGGAATATTTGTGAAAATTTTGGAATATTTGTGCTATGATCGGTCGTTAGGATTGGATATTAGGTTACTGTAACTGGCCAACTCTTTCCTATGTGCTTTGGAATATTTGTGAAAAATTTGGAATATTTGTGCAATGATCGGATTATAACGATGGATATTAGGTTACTCTTCCGGATAATTGATGTCTATTTTATATTAATTTGGTTTGGTGTATATGATTCTTGGATAATTGGTGTGCATTAAATTCGTATGTGCATATTTGGTCTATGTGATTCTTGGATAATTGGTGTGCATAATATATTTGGTCTATGTGATTGTTGGATAATTGGTGTGCATTATATATTGGTTTGGTTTATGCAAATTTTTGCGAACAACTAAAAAGCTGTAATTTTTTTTCAAAATATTCTCAGTTAGCGATGGACTTGTGACCGTTTTGTGGCGGTTATTCCGTCGCTAACTGGATATTTGAAAATTTTTCCCAGGTAGCGACGGATGGTCGACGGACTATCCGTCGGCATGATATATTGTTCGACGGAATAGCGACGATCTATCCGTCGCCCGTGTTCTGGAAATAACAAGAATTTCCAGAACAAGGTCGACGGTTAATCCGTCGCTATTCGGTCGATACCTTTCGACGGCAAAGCGACGACTTATCCGTCGCCAAGTTGCTGGAAATGACATGAATTTCCAGAAGCTGGTCGACGGCTTTTCCGTCAGAAAACCGTCGCTAATCCGTCACTTGATACCGAAGCTGTCGACGGATTAGCGACGGAACGATACGATCTGATACGCTGTTACGACGGGTTACCGACGGAAATTTACGTCGCTATAGCCTACACAGTTCAGTACTTAAAAGCTGAAGTGGACGACAGTCAGTCGAAAATGCGTCGCTAATGCTTCGTATTGTGACGTCGAATATCCGTCGCTATTCCGTCATGTGACGACAACTTAGTGACGGAAGGTTATTAGCGACGAGCTGATTGTCGACGGATATTTTTGGCCAATATCCGTCGGCAATCGGTCGCTAATAGTAATTACCGTCGTCTTAGCGACGGATGTGGCCGTCGCTAAAACGATAAATTTTGGTAGTGGTATTTGGAATACGTGCACGTATTTCGACCTGTATTGCATGTCTCCCTGCTTGATTTATTTTGACATTTTATTGAGTTTATCTTGGTTCGGTTCGGCTTGATGTGGTTAGGCTTGGTTCGGTTTTGGTTGGAGAACCAACCCACCCCACCTACCACCACCATCACCATTTATTAACTCCCACCTACCACCACTCCCACCATAAATATCAATCCCATTCTCTCTCTTCCATTATTACTCATTACTCTTCTTCTTCCCCACCATTACTTCTCCACCAACCTGAGAGAGTGGAGAGCTTAGGCAAGTGCATCTTGCTTCATGGAGGAAGTCTATTTTTATTGTTCCATTGTCTTCCTCATGTGTTTCTAACCCACTTTAGTACTTAACATTTTTCGTTTCTGTGGTTAGATTCTTGTAGATCTAGTTTTGTGGTATTTTCGATTTTCATAAATTTTGATCTATCAAACTTGCATATTTTTGCTAGTTGATGGTCCCATGTTGCAGAAAATTTTCTTTGGTCCAAATTTGACCTACGGGATTTTGCTGAGCCGCATGGACATTTTTAGCACTCAGCCGCATGGCCATTCCTTTTCTTTGGCCACACTAATTAGCTTGCACGCATTGGCATGCTACTTTAAGTATGCAGCATGCTAATCTATATTTTAGTGCATATTATATTTAATACTTTATTTGGAAGTCAGTCGCATGGGTTATGGAAAATAATCCATTGTAGCCGCATGCATGAAGCAAGCACGTCAGCCGCATATTAATGCATTAGGTAATGCATTATGTAATGCATGTTTGTTTGCTATTCCATTTAATACATTACGTAATTGCTTGTGCTTGCAAGTCCATTTAATGCACTACAAAAAAAGTGACCTTTTGGGACAACAAAAAACCGTCTTAAAAACTGCAATTACCGTCCCAATAAATATTTGGGACGGCCTTTGGGACGGGAATGGACGGTCCTATTAGGGTGGCGTGGCAAAAACTTTAGGGACGGATATTGCCGTCCTAATTACTGTTAAAGGACGGTTAGGCAAAACGTCTCAAAAGTTTTCAAATTTATGCTTTTGTGTGACGGTTTATTAATTTGTCCCAAAAAACAAGTTTTTGTAACAGATATATTTCGTCCTAATAAATAAGGGACAAAATTTTAGAAAGTACTGTAATCGTGTGAAAAAACTTAACAATTGTTTAAATTATTATGGAATTACTAAATTCCTGTTTATATATAAAATATATAATTGAATTTTATATACAACAAAAATTCATACAGAACTATTTTATTTAATCGGAAATGCATATGGTAGCCGCAACATTAACAAAGCGTAGCCACAACATTAACAAAACGATTTCTATAAAACATATTTAAAGGTAATATCCCATTGTTCACAAAATAAAATCCAAGTCTTACATCACTTAGAGTGTTCCCATCAAGTTTTACATCAGTAAGCATTCACTTAATTTACAAAATAAAATCTACGACTTTTTACACACGTCCCAAAACATATATATTTGATTTCCCACATCCATTGACAAACCGATCCACACATCCATGGCTGCCAGCAGCATTGCCTACCTGGAAACACATGAATAAGCCAAAAATATGGTTAGTTATAAGTAATTGGAACCCTTGGTACATGAATAAGCCAGAAATATGGTTTAATTAATCAATTAGAAGGTTAAGCAACACTAACCAAAATTGCACAACATACCATTTTAAGATACATATGATTACTACTAATTTATAGTTGCTACTGCTTTATAGCTTTTTATGGAAATTTATCAATATAGGTATAACTTACACATAGGTGCATTCATCATATAGATTTGCTAATGTTCGAGGAGTTCATTAAAGTGATTTATTAATGTTCGAGGAGTTAAAGCAGACTATGCTAAAAGTATTTGGTCTATTAGAGCACCATTGCCACATCTTTCTTTGACTAGTGCACATATCACAATGCCCTGAGATTTACTGACATACATACTACTTCTTCCGCGACCGATACTAGCATGCATTAATAGGAAACAAAAAATGAGCTTCCCCTACAAATGCTTGAGTATTGACATCTCTTATTTTAAAGTTTGAGTATTGTAGTCTTATTCATGAGCTTCCCCTACAAATACTATGATACCAATGACAAATGTTATATTAAGCAATTTTCTTTATGCACCCGGATCATGGCTCATTACAAACTAATTGGATGATGTTTGCAGTAGTATTTCCTACCATTGTCACTAAAATTAAGATGTTGAAAAATATATAAACTGCACATAATAACACTTACCTGGCCATACGCAAACATTCAACTATTGTATCCAGACATACAACTTTCAACCATTGGCAAACTAGCCACCCGAAAAAGCTCCTGACAATATATTACAAAAAATGAATCATATCATAAAAGCTAAGTCAAATCCAATACTTCATGGATCCATTTTCTTCCCTATTGTCACGACCTGCACCCTGTATAGGGGCACGAGAAGTGGTTACGTCCAGCCTACGCCGCAGTGTCGACGGTAGTAAGCTGTTCTAGGTTGCTAACTAATCTCATGCAGTGAATATAAAAAGTACTTGTCCAGATATCAGCTCCGAATGGAGGGCAAGTAAAGGGTATGATCTACTCAAACACAGTCTAAGCACGAAAAGATAACACAGAAGTTATACCTAAGGAATTAAAGACAACAACAACTAACTGCTAAAATAATACTCCAATATCTCAAACCAACTTAATACAGACTCAATATCTTAACTTTAATACAACAAGCCAAAACATGAAAGCTAAAGTAGTGTACTAGCTAATCTCCTGAATCACTCCTGAGAGTCGGGACCAAAGGTAGCTAATCCTTCGCCAGGTCCATGGTAAGCAGGGCATGTGTCCACAGGATTATCATCTGTAATATTTTCAACAGGTCCAATCAGGACGGGAACGAGCACAACTCATCAAGAAAAACCCAAGTAAATGACAAAGAACTATAAAGCAGTTATAGGCAGTTTTATTGATAAACATGGCAGTTCTATGCAGGTAATGATGGCATAGAGAAACAGTAAGATACAAGAAAAGAAAGGTAACTAAAACAAGAGAAGAATCATGGCAATGAAGACTGTAATAAAAGCTAACTGAACTAGAATATCATGTGTGAGTCCAGACAGTACGATATAAGTCTAATATAATCCCAGTGTGAGTCCAGTCCATATAATCTGATACCAGATAATTTCCAGTACAAGATGAGTCCAACAGTGATCAATGAAAACAGGGTGAGTCCAACTATGATCTAACAGTGTGTTTTAAAATATCGAGGTCGACATGCAAACGGCTGTAGGTATCAGGCACATCTCTCACTGATCAGGCAAGAGATGGCTATGCTTCCAGTAGATTCCAGTTTGGAGATTCCAAATTTGGGGTATGTCTACATGTCTTACTCAATATTTCCCCGCCCAGCAAGTGAATCCAGTACAAGACACAAAAATTGAGATGAGTCCGGCCAATACATGATGATTCCAGAAATGATTCCGGAATGATTCCAGTGATTCCAGTAATAGAGATCAGTAAGTAAGGTATGTGTCGCATACATGAATCCAGAAATATCCATACGTGTTGATACAGAGAATCACATAGAACTAACTAGAACTGAAATACAGTAATCGACAAATAAATGAGAGAATTATCAGAGAATGTACTCGCCTGTTACTCTGGAAAGAGTAGTGTAATATCAGATGTCTGTACCAAGGTCACAATGTCCTAAAATAGAGCAATACAGTTATGACATGTCCAAAATGAAGGTAAATGAAATCTACAATGCAATCTATATGAATTCTAAGCCAATCTAGGTCAAAGTCAAACTAGGTCAACACTACAGTCAAACTAAGTCAAATCAAGTCATACTAGGTCACAAGAAGTTAAACTAAGTCATACAAGGTCAAACAAGGTTAAACAAGTCTAATCTAGGTCAATCTTAGACTAACTAAGGTTTTGGTTAATCATAGACTAGTCAATAAGGTAATTGGGTCAAGGGTAAACTATCCAAGTCAACTCTATAAGGTTAACTCAACTAACCATAGGCTAACCTGTCTTAGAATACCTAAGATACTATAATACTAGGCTAAGGTATAACCAACTTCCTATACAAGGTATATCACTCACAATTACATATAGTACAAACCAAACTTAATACTATAATCAAGCAAATCCATACTCTATCTCAAATCAAGACTCAACTCCTATTATCCCACTTAACCCCATACATATCTTCATCTACATGGGACTACTCATTTAACTTTAAGTCACAATTTACCCATGAATGGGTCAAACCATAATCAACTAGTCAACAGTCTAGGGTTTAGTCAAACCTAGATCATTAAGTCATTTAGAGTTCATCTAAATCCTTTCTAGGTCAATTAGGTCAAGGTTTGACCTATAGTTGACTTTGGTCAACCTTGGTCAACACTAAAAGTCAAACTGGTCAAACTAGTCCAAGTTAGGTCAAACAATGTTAAACTAGTTAGGGTTAGTCAAACTAGTCATTCTAGGTTAGTTTAAGTCAAAACTAGGTTAAGCTAGTTCAAATTTGACCTAAGGTTGACCTTGGTCAACACTTAGTCAAATTGGGGTCAACTAGCTAAGTCTTGGTTTACTAGTCAATTAGGGTTAGCCCTAATGGCCATAGGCTAATAGCTATAGCCCATAGGCTAGTAGCTTAGGTCAACTAGTTCTAGGTTTACCTATATAGATATATATATACATACACTATATAATGTAAAACCTATATATATAGCCACTATATATAAATACCCATATACCCCACATATATATATATATATATATATATATATATATATATATATATATATATATATATATATATATATATATATATATATATATAACCATATATACACACTACAATATATATATAACATATATACATACATAATGTATATGTATAATATACCTAATATACATTATATACAATATATATATAGAGAGAGAAGTAATGAGAGTGTAGAGAGAGGGAATCTTAGAGAGAGAGAGAGATGGACAGTGAGAGAGAGGGGGGGCTGAACAGGACAGGAGGGGAAGGGGAGGGTTCCAGATTCTGGAACTGGAATCCAGTCCCTAACACACACACACACACACACAGTCCATATATACATATATATGTATATACATACAAAACTCTACCTACACATTACCAAATACCCCCAAAATTGACCCACACTCACACTAACATATATACAACATGTTAACCTAATAATAACATAGCATTATATGTAAAAATCAACATTAATTAACAATCAAAATCCAATTTAGAAAACTGGGAATAAATCCCAAAACTGGAATATTGGACAGTAAACCTAGATCTTAGGTTAAACCAAACACCACCTAAATCAAACTAAAATGACCCAATGTTGGTTGGTAACTGTAGCCCCTATGTTAGACTAGGTCCCTAGTAGCCTGACACGGTGTCATGACACGACACGGCGTGTCCACAAGGTTTCAAAGTCGATCGAGTAAAAGGATGTACACTGATACAGTGCGTATCAGTGTAAAACCAAAAATGGTCTAGGACACGACACAAGGCGACACAGGCCTCGTGCTCGTACCCGAAGGTGCGTCTAGGTCTAGGCTACGTGTCCATGGGCCTGATATGTGTCCACGAGTCATGTAGAGGGGACACGACACACGTATCAGAAGCCCTAAAATACGTGTTCAGACTGCGTATCAGTATTTTCGCGTGTCTCGTGTTCGCGACACGGGACACGTGACACCACGTGGTTGTGTCCAATGTGTTCACCTATGGATAGGCTTCGTGTCCATGACACTACGAAGTGTCCACGTGTCGTGTACAGTGGACACGACACGCTCAAAGTCGAGTGTCTGTGTGTGTACACTGTGTATAGAACGACCCTTCATGAGTCGATTTCGTGTCCGACACGACACGAGGTCATCCCAAACTTTGGGGATGACCTGTCAGTCAATGCCCCAAGGTGGGTGTCAAGTTTGACGTGTCCAAGTGACGTGTCCAGTGAGAACTGACACAGTGGTAGCAGGGCATATTTACAGTGTAAATGCATGTGTCCAGTGTGTTGTGTCCGAGAGCTTTGTGTCCAGTTTTGGACACGACACAAGCTCAAAATGTGCTCAGTGAGTAGGGGTTAGGTTTAGCTAGGTCTAGGCTAGAATTTGGTTCAAAAAGATTTGGAAAACAGTGAGTTAATATACTATGACAGTGAACAAAAACAGTGAGCAAAATTAGGGTTTTACATGTAGGATACGTGTCCGATACGACACCAAACAACCCTAAAATTTTACCAAACCCTACCCAACTATATTATAACTATATGCATGCAATAATGAAGAAAAATCAATAATCTAAATAGGTTTAGCCTTAATACCTCAATGTGTGAAATGTCTTGAAAATCACAAAATGAAGGGTGATTAGCCTCAAAGCCCAACTTGTCCTTCCTTGCTAAAATCTGAGTAGGACACTTCCCTAGGCTCCCTTAGATTGTAGGTGACCTAATGGAGAAAACTAGAGGTTCAAAGCTTGTGTAATGAGAAAGTTATGGTCAAAAGAGTGGAAGGTTTTCTAGGTTTTTCTTGGTTTTTGATTTCTCATGAAACTTGTTCTTTTTGAACTAAGTGTTAACTATATAGGAGAGAGGGGGGCAAGGGGCTGCCATGGGGGGGGGGGGGGGGTAGGGTAGATATTTAGGGTCCCCTCCACCTTGCTAACTTAGCTTCTAAGTCTTGGACCAAGTAGATATTTCTAGGTTTTATGAAAAATATCTATAAAGCAAATATCTAAGATATTTCAATCCTAAGATATTTACAACATAAAGTAAATACCTACACTTAGTCTTCTAGGTTAGTTGCTAATCCCTAGATTAGGCTAAACTAGGTTAGGGACTATCAAGTCACTAATCAAAAGTCCATGAATAGTAAAATCTCCCTAATCCTACTTAATTCCTAGAAATTTACCAAAATACCCCTTAGGCTAAAACCACAATTTTTGATGTTCTAAACTTATGACTAGGCTCACATGATCATGGTTAGTCTCTAGGACAAGTAACTCTAAGGTTACACTAGGGTTACACTAGTAAAATCACAAAGTCATAAGCCATGACTTAGAAAATAATTTTAATCGAACTAAAAATCACCAAAATTCATAACATGACTAAATCACCATTAATAAATAATAAAAATAATAAAATTTCAAAAATACCCCAATTTCAGAAAACTGGGTCTTACAAGTCTACCCTCCTTAGAGAAATTTCGTCATCGAAATTAAGATAGTCGTACTCCTTCTAGGTCAAACCCTCAACAATCAAAGTCAGAGTTACTACTTAGCAGCATACAAGGTCAACAAGTAAAATATGGGTAGTAGACCTATACTGGGTCATGTCCAATAAATTGGACTGGCAGGTTTAGGTCAAGGGTGTCCTCAATTTAAATTGGAATTAAAAGTAACTCTATGGGGTAATTTAGGATGAAGTCTTGTGTCAGGAAAGTCGTACTAAGCAATTGAAGTATAAAATGGTGTGCCTTAGTGGGATACTAAGGTCATGGGTGTAGGTTGTCAAGTCTAGGTCATGCTTGTGAAATTGGTTTTGAGAAAACTAGTCTTGTGCTCCTAATTTAAAAGTCATGGTAATGTGCCTACGATGATCATAATTAGAGTGAGAATGGTCAATGGCCTAAATTTAAACCAGAAGTTGTGATGCAATAGTAGTACAAGGATAGGTTAAATGGGATAGTCTGTGACTATGGGTATTAGACTAGGTAGGTAAGAAAACAATGAATCAATAGGGTTAAGAGGTTTACCATTCTATGGTTAGAGCTACTCTTCTAAGTCAAAGGTATAGCACATACATCAATTCATTCCTAAAGGATTATATTAACAATTAGAGCTACTCCTACTCCTACTCCTACTCCCACTCCTAAGTAAGAGATAAAATCAAAAGAACTATCAGGTCAAATTCATCAAAAATAAGAAATAGGTAGGAGCATATGGAATTGGATTTCAAGACAGATATAATGAAACAAGATGGGAATGGATTTGAAAGAACAGAACCTGCAAGTGGCTCCATCCATGTAGAATAATATATGAAAGCGAACCAAAATGCAATAGGTTGATCAGACCATCATGTACCGGCCCTGATTAGACAATATGTTAGTGGGTACCGGCCCCCAATAAAATATGTCGTGATCAAGCTCGATAAAATATAAGCTTGCAAAACTAAGGCTAAATTAGCAGTAAAGAAGGTCAAAATATAAGGGAGGTAATGATGAATAAGGTTAAATAGTCCAAGATCCCTTAAACATCAAGGAGTGAGGGTGAATTAAAACAAGAGGAAAAGGGTTTTCAATATCGAAGTTCAAAATAAGATTCTCAAGGGTCGTCCCGAAATCTCTCATGAAATCCTAACAGTGATTGGGTATACTCTCATCCTAATAATTTAATTCCTATATTCTATCGCAGGCTCGCAGCAGTACAACTAAGTCGTCGTACTACCACGATATCGCACTAATGCGACTCTCGACCTTGCATGGGCCACCACTAAAAACGTGTCACGACCCGCACCCTGTATAGGGGCACGAGAAGTGGTTACGTCCAGCCTACGCCGCAGTGTCGGCGGTAGTAAGCTGTTCTAGGTTGCTAACTAATCTCATGCAGTGAATATAAAAAGTACTTGTCCAGATATCAGCTCCGAATGGAGGGCAAGTAAAGGGTATGATCTACTCAAACACAGTCTAAGCACGAAAAGATAACACAGAAGTTATACCTAAGGAATTAAAGACAACAACAACTAACTGCTAAAATAATACTCCAATATCTCAAACCAACTTAATACAGACTCAATATCTTAACTTTAATACAACAAGCCAAAACATGAAAGCTAAAGTAGTGTACTAGCTAATCTCCTGAATCACTCCTGAGAGTCGGGACCAAAGGTAGCTAATCCCTCGCCAGGTCCATGGTAAGCAGGGCATGTGTCCACAGGATTATCATCTGTAATATTTTCAACAGGTCCAATCAGGACGGAAACGAGCACAACTCATCAAGAAAAACCCAAGTAAATGACAAAGAACTATAAAGCAGTTATAGGCAGTTTTATTGATAAACATGGCAGTTCTATGCAGGTAATGATGGCATAGAGAAACAGTAAGATACAAGAAAAGAAAGGTAACTAAAATAAGAGAAGAATCATGGCAATGAAGACTGTAATAAAAGCTAACTGAACTAGAATATCATGTGTGAGTCCAGACAGTACGATATAAGTCTAATATAATTCCAGTGTGAGTCCAGTCCATATAATCTGATACCAGATAATTTCCAGTACAAGATGAGTCCAACAGTGATCAATGAAAACAGGGTGAGTCCAACTATGATCTAACAGTGTGTTTTAAAATACCGAGGTCGACATGCAAACGGCTGTAGGTATCAGGCACATCTCTCACTGATCAGGCAAGAGATGGCTATGTTTCCAGTAGATTCCAGTTTGGAGATTCCAGATTTGGGGTATGTCTACATGTCTTACTCAATATTTCCCCGCCCAGCAAGTGAATCCAGTACAAGACACAAAAATCGAGATGAGTCCGGCCAATACATGATGATTCCAGAAATGATTCCGGAATGATTCCAGTGATTCCAGTAATAGAGATCAGTAAGTAAGGTATGTGTCGCATACATGAATCCAGAAATATCCATACGTGTTGATACAGAGAATCACATAGAACTAACTAGAACTGAAATACAGTAATCGACAAATAAATGAGAGAATTATCAGAGAATGTACTCGCCTGTTACTCTGGAAAGAGTAGTGTAATATCAGATGTCTGTACCAAGGTCACAATGTCCTAAAATAGAGCAATACAGTTATGACATGTCCAAAATGAAGGTAAATGAAATCTACAATGCAATCTATATGAATTCTAAGCCAATCTAGGTCAAAGTCAAACTAGGTCAACACTACAGTCAAACTAAGTCAAATCAAGTCATACTAGGTCACAAGAAGTTAAACTAAGTCATACAAGGTCAAACAAGGTTAAACAAGTCTAATCTAGGTCAATCTTAGACTAACTAAGGTTTTGGTTAATCATAGACTAGTCAATAAGGTAATTGGGTCAAGGGTAAACTATCCAAGTCAACTCTATAAGGTTAACTCAACTAACCATAGGCTAACCTGTCTTAGAATACCTAAGATACTATAATACTAGGCTAAGGTATAACCAACTTCCTATACAAGGTATATCACTCACAATTACATATAGTACAAACCAAACTTAATACTATAATCAAGCAAATCCATACTCTATCTCAAATCAAGACTCAACTCCTATTATCCCACTTAACCCCATACATATCTTCATCTACGTGGGACTACTCATTTAACTTTAAGTCACAATTTACCCATGAATGGGTCAAACCATAATCAACTAGTCAACAGTCTAGGGTTTAGTCAAACCTAGATCATTAAGTCATTTAGAGTTCATCTAAATCCTTTCTAGGTCAATTAGGTCAAGGTTTGACCTATAGTTGACTTTGGTCAACCTTGGTCAACACTAAAAGTCAAACTGGTCAAACTAGTCCAAGTTAGGTCAAACAATGTTAAACTAGTTAGGGTTAGTCAAACTAGTCATTCTAGGTTAGTTTAAGCCAAAACTAGGTTAAGCTAGTTCAAATTTGACCTAAGGTTGACCTTGGTCAACACTTAGTCAAATTGGGGTCAACTAGCTAAGTCTTGGTTTACTAGTCAATTAGGGTTAGCCCTAATGGCCATAGGCTAATAGCTATAGCCCATAGGCTAGTAGCTTAGGTCAACTAGTTCTAGGTTTACCTATATAGATATATATACATACACTATATAAAAAAAAAAAAAAAAATATATATATATATATATATATATATACATACACTATATAATGTAAAACCTATATATATAGCCACTATATATAAATACCCATATACCCCACATATATATATATATATATATATATATATATATATATATATATATATATATATATATATATATATATATATATATATATATAACCATATATACACACTACAATATATATATAACATATATACATACATAATGTATATGTATAATATACCTAATATACATTATATACAATATATATATAGAGAGAGAAGTAATGAGAGTGTAGAGAGAGGGAATCTTAGAGAGAGAGAGAGATGGACAGTGAGAGAGAGGGGGGGCTGAACAGGACAGGAGGGGAAGGGGAGGGTTCCAGATTCTGGAACTGGAATCCAGTCCCTAACACACACACACACACAGTCCATATATACATATATATGTATATACATACAAAACTCTACCTACACATTACCAAATACCCCCAAAATTGACCCACACTCACACTAACATATATACAACATGTTAACCTAATAATAACATAGCATTATATGTAAAAATCAACATTAATTAACAATCAAAATCTAATTTAGAAAAGTGGGAATAAATCCCAAAACTGGAATATTGGACAGTAAACCTAGATCTTAGGTTAAACCAAACACCACCTAAATCAAACTAAAATGGCCCAATGTTGGTTGGTAACTGTAGCCCCTAGGTTAGACTAGGTCCCTAGTAGCCTGACACGGTGTCATGACACGACACGACGTGTCCACAAGGTTTCAAAGTCGATCGGGTAAAAGGATGTACACTGATACAGTGCGTATCAGTGTAAAACCAAAAATGGTCTAGGACACGACACAAGGCGACACAGGCCTCGTGCTCGTACCCGAAGGTGCGCCTAGGTCTAGGCTACGTGTCCATGGGCCTGATATTTGTCCACGAGTCATGTAGAGGGGACACGACACACGTATCAGAAGCCCTAAAATACGTGTTCAGACTGCGTGTCAGTATTTTCGCGTGTCTCGTGTTCGCGACACGGGACACGTGACACCACGTGGTTGTGTCCAATGTGTTCACCTATGGATAGGCTTCGTGTCCATAACACTACGAAGTGTCCACGTGTCGTGTACAGTGGACACGACACGCTCAAAGTCGAGTGTCTGTGTGTGTACACTGTGTATAGAACGACCCTTCATGAGTCGATTTCGTGTCCGACACGACACGAGGTCATCCCAAACTTTGGGGATGACCTGTCAGTCAATGCCCCAAGGTGGGTGTCAAGTTTGACGTGTCCAAGTGACGTGTCCAGTGAGAACTGACACAGTGGTAGCAGGGCATATTTACAGTGTAAATGCATGTGTCCAGTGTGTTGTGTCCGAGAGCTTTGTGTCCAGTTTTGGACACGACACAAGCTCAAAATGTGCTCAGTGAGTAGGGGTTAGGTTTAGCTAGGTCTAGGCTAGAATTTGGTTCAAAAAGATTTGGAAAACAGTGAGTTAATATACTATGACAGTGAACAAAAACAGTGAGCAAAATTAGGGTTTTACATGTAGGATACGTGTCCGATACGACACCAAACAACCCTAAAATTTTACCAAACCCTACCCACAACTATATTATAACTATATGCATGCAATAATGAAGAAAAATCAATAATCTAAATAGGTTTAGCCTTAATACCTCAATGTGTGAAATGTCTTGAAAATCACAAAATGAAGGGTGATTAGCCTCAAAGCCCAACTTGTCCTTCCTTGCTAAAATCTGAGTAGCATACTTCCCTAGGCTCCCTTAGATTGTAGGTGACCTAATGGAGAAAACTAGAGGTTCAAAGCTTGTGTAATGAGAAAGTTATGGTCAAAAGAGTGGAAGGTTTTCTAGGTTTTTCTTGGTTTTTGATTTCTCATGAAACTTGTTCTTTTTGAACTAAGTGTTAACTATATAGGAGAGAGGGGGGCAAGGGGCTGCCATGGGGGGGGGGGGGGGTAGGGTAGATATTTAGGGTCCCCTCCACCTTGCTAACTTAGCTTCTAAGTCTTGGACCAAGTAGATATTTCTAGGTTTTATGAAAAATATCTATAAAGCAAATATCTAAGATATTTCAATCCTAAGATATTTACAACATAAAGTAAATACCTACACTTAGTCTTCTAGGTTAGTTGTTAATCCCTAGATTAGGCTAAACTAGGTTAGGGACTATCAAGTCACTAATCAAAAGTCCATGAATAGTAAAATCTTCCTAATCCTACTTAATTCCTAAAAATTTACCAAAATACCCCTTAGGCTAAAACCACAATTTTTGATGTTCTAAACTTATGACTAGGCTCACATGATCATGGTTAGTCTCTAGGACAAGTAACTCTAAGGTTACACTAGGGTTACACTAGTAAAATCACAAAGTCATAAGCCATGACTTAGAAAATAATTTTAATCTAACTAAAAATCACCAAAATTCATAACATGACTAAATCACCATTAATAAATAATAAAATAATAAATTTTCAAAAATACCCCAATTTCAGAAAACTGGGTCTTACACCTATCCTTTTCATTCTTTACCAAGAAAAAGTTCTTCAGATGATACATTATTAAAGGTTTTAACCTCAAATTTCTCCAGCAATTCCAACACAACTATTAAAAAAATTTAGGGGCACAATTCAACTATAAAATCCTTGTAAACTGGATTGTGTGAACAAGAGCTATATGAAATGCATTGCACTTTCCCAGGTCATATTGGCGAAGAAATCAAAATTAAGCTGCTAATGAAGTTCAAAATAATGACTAGGTGATGTTCAAGTATGAGTGTACCACAAATAATTAATACAAAATATAAAAGCAATCATCCAAACAAGTAAATTTACACAAGGCAGAAGAAATTGTTTACGGAGAGGGCTGAAGGTTTCAACTGGCTACATGGAAAGATGGTGCCACTCAGATTTTATTTTCAGGAATTTTGCCATGGCCACTCAGATTTTAGATGTTTCTTCATTAACCTTATAAATTTCTCCTCTAGTTCTTAGTATCATGGTTAACAAAAATAAGATGCACCTAGTGATGCAGTATACTGCTTTTATAATTGCTTCTGAGATATCTTAAATCATGGTAAATAAAAGGAGGAAAGGAGAAAACCAGCAAACCATGGCTTCTATAATTGCTTCTGAGATACAATTTTACATGAAAAGACATAACATACAATAAAAAGTAAAGTGGGGAAGAGTTCACTAGCAAAAAAACCATGGCATTGTCCCTATGTTACCTCTAGGACTATTGTAACTACCAGACTGGAAATAGAGCCTGCACTAGGTTTTCCCACCATCCTCCATCCATGTATGCCTAGCATGTACCCTGAAAACAAAGTCAGGAAGGAAAACCAAATAAGGACATTTAAAACATATAAGACAATTATGAATATAAAAAATGTAAGTATTAACAAAACCTTTTCCCCTACAAGCTGCTCAGAAATACATGTTAATAATATCAACATGCCTTGGTCCAAGTATCATCAGAACATGTAGTACATCTATAAGACTAAAAAGCAAGAAAATGCCCCCCAATCATTCCGTAAATAGTATTGATCATCTTTCACTAATAGGATTTTATTTTATTTCAAATATATACATAGTAAGATGTTCAGGATGAATCAGAACTAAAATGTTGTTTCTAAAGCAGAGAAAAGATGCCTCACCCATCCATAAAGACCAAAGGGAAGAAAATAAACAAGTGGCACATCTGACAATTCAAATTCACTCATGAGATCCAAACAGAAAGAAGAGGCTTTATATTATGTTTTTTCTTATTGTGAAAAAATGGACTTTATCCATTATACACAGAGTTGACAGTTTATTTCCTTTTTTTATTTGAACACTCCTTGTTGTTCAATGTGCTTACAAATGGGAAGAGGGAAAGGAGAATTCTACTCCCCTTCAAATTTTCTGAGCAAAGTTTGAAAAGAAAAGAAAAATTAATGGCATCGGTAAAAGTAATAACTATACTGCAAACAATGAAATATATGAAACATTGCCAAGAACATAAAGTCGAGAGATGAACAAGATGAAGATTATAATGAAACAAATCATAGATTATTGTTGATACCTCATAGAACCTCTTTTATAGGAGCAAGTGTTTTGAACAAGATCTGGCACTTTACAGGTATCCTCGCAGTTGGGGCCTCCTCAATTGGGAACGACACAGACAAGTAATAAGCTTGCCAACACACAACAAAGTAAAGCATGTTGCCGATCAACAAAAAACAATGGTTGTTACAGGAACAATATTCCAGGACAAGAATAACGTATATTGATACTGTATATTGCCAAGCATCCGTTGTGAAGTTTTCAGATGTAATCAATGAAAGACAAGGGTAGAAAGCTTATAAATTTAAAATATGCAAGCCTCCACTTTAAATACGAGGAGATGTAAAAACTACAATATTCAATTCATAACGAAAAATGGAAGGATTGCCTGGAGGGGTTGTTCCTCTTGCATCATTTGCTTGTCAGATGCTAAATCCCATTGGCTAGGAGCAGCCAAACCAGTGTT
Source organism: Iris pallida (assembly GCA_029216955.1). Lineage (NCBI taxonomy): Eukaryota > Viridiplantae > Streptophyta > Magnoliopsida > Asparagales > Iridaceae > Iris > Iris pallida. The sequence goes on from JANAVB010009994.1 coordinate 9,004,043, forward strand.
AGACTCTTTGATTCTTGTATGTTATATTTGGGGAGTTATGTATAGGATGCATAAAACGAGGAAATCAATAGCCAGTCACAAATATATCCATCAAATTATATATGGAGAACCTCGAGAGCTTCAGTTCAAGGTGTTATCTGGAAAGGAGCTCAAGTCTTTGTATACGTTGACAAATTCTTCAATTGTTTTAACCACAGAAGCGAGTATGCTAGCCTTTTCAGTGGAGATCCAAAATAGAAATAAGAAAGTAAATGTTACTGACCTCTCATTATTAGGAAATAAATAGAAAGGACTTACTTGAAATTATCAGATGCAAAGAAAGGAGAGTCCGCTTCCATGCCCATTATAGTTAGGAAATTCATAGGTTCTACCTCACTGAAATTATCAGATGCAAAGAAAGGAGAGTCCACTTCCATGGCCCTTATAGTTAGGAAATTCATAGGTTCTACTTCACTCACTTAATCACATACGGAGCCATGGTTTTGTTGTTTGCTACTCACATGATCACATACGGAGCCATGATTTTGTTGTTTGCAACTCTATTAAATCGTAACCCTGTTATAAGAGTATATTGTTAGGCATCTATAAAATGTACAACCAAATTAGATGACAGCTGATAACCATAAAGTTCAAAGCTCCTCCAGCAATATATACAAATTACAATAGGTACCTGATAATTTTTTTGCAATTTTGGTTCCATCTTCCTGCTGGATATTAGAAGAGTTTGCAGAAAGATGATAGACTCAGGGCAGAACTTATGAGATTGCTTAGCAACCTATAAGTTCAAAATGAAACCAGACATTCAAGTGCAATGATGAGAACAGTAGGCATTGGCTTCTTCCCATAATAGATTGTGATGACGAATTCAAAAAAATATATATACAATAGCACATCAGAACTTTCTATAAAATGCATTCATGGCACAGACAATTGGCTCATGAAAACAAGAGTCCAAACGACAACCAAGTGCTACGACCTACGAGGCTCCCACAATGCAGGGCTTGGGAAGGATCAAGATGCGAGGTGTGGTGTCTTACCCCCATTTATGGAGGGCTGTTTCCATGAGAAAAAAATAGATTTTGAAGCTTTAATTTGTAGATAGCAAATGAGTATAATTCCCACAGTAGGAAAATATAAGCTTTCATCTCAGACCCAACAAACATCTCAAATCAATAGTAATTATAGGCTAGGGTACACACTATTGGTACTCCAGGAAAGATTTTCTCATAAAAATCAGGCATAGAAGCCCCTGTCCATGTCACTGATGGTCCTTACATATGAGCAATTTGCAAAAACAGTTGTGTATAACAGTAATCTACAAACATCTATAATTCTATTATATACTAATAAAAAATAGAAACCGTGCAAACAATGCACTAACCCTTCTGAGACGCCAGAGGCAAAGCATGTTGAAGAACACATAAATATGAGTCGGACGAGGGAGTATCTTGTGTGCAAGTTCGTTGGGGATACAGGAAAGAAGATTAAGACCAAACCAGCTCTTGATATACTTTGAGGTTATCAACAACTGTTCATCTACTAGAAGATAAGTAGCTCTGTCAAGATACACCACGTGGAAGGTCAAGCAGATGTAAATGAAGAAAAATCCATTTACAATGTTGTATGCAATGGCCAGAGCCCCCTTGGTTTATTGATGAAGCCAACTCGAAATAAGAAACCTGGGCAATATATGCCATCAAAAACAAATATGAAGACAAGTTGTAATAATTTAAGGGTTTCTTAAGGTTTTCCTGTATTGGCCAGTAAAGGAGGTGAGGACCTGGATGGCAACGGTGATGGCGGTGCCGACGACGTCAGCTCGGCCTGCCGTGAACCGAGAGGGAGAAACATGTGTCCCTTGCCGTCGTGAATAGAGATCCTTCCCTGATGACGCCTCGAGATGGTGGTGTGGCACTGGTGAAAACTAGCCAAACAAAGAAAAATCATGGTTAAAAACATAAACAAATGTTTTTGATGAAAATTTGGTACTTTTGATCATACCCACAAAGGAAAATCAGTAATTTATTTACCAAATATGAAGACAAGTTGTAATAATTTAAGGGTTTCTTAAGGTTTTCCTGTATTGGCCAGTAAAGGAGGTGAGGACCTGGATGGCAACGGTGATGGCGGTGCCGACGACGTCAGCTCGGCCTGTCGTGAACCGAGAGGGAGAAACGTGTGTCCCTTGCCGTCGTGAATAGAGATCCTTCCCTGATGACGCCTCGAGATGGTGGTGTGGCACTGGTGATGGCGCCGGTGAGGTCGTGAGGGTGGTGGTGGCGGATGCGGCGTGAGGGTGTGGTGGGAGTGAGGAGAGAGGGATTGAGAAGGGGAAGTATGCAGGTTTGGGGGTTTTGAGAAAATGGTTACAGCTAATGGGCGCAGGATTTTAGAGAGCCAAAATTTTCAATGGTTTTCTTATACTCCAGGAGCGCACGGAAAAACTTTTGGGGGGAACTCTGAAAAATTTTGGGGGAAACAAAATTTATTTGGAACGAAAATTATTAATAGTTCCAAATAAGAGATCCATTTTTCAATCTGTCACCAATAAATTCATTTTTTGTTACAAAAAATATAGCAGTCCCAAATAATAATTTTTTAGGACGTTTAAAACTAGAGTTCTTAAAAGTGTTGTCCCAAAAGCCAACTTTTTTTGTAGTGATGCCAAGTTTGCTTGAAATCTCATTTAATGCATTTTGAAATGCATGTGCTAGCAAGACATCAATGCATGGTTCTTTAGTTGCATTATGAAATGCACGTGATGGCAAGCCTTGCTTGGATGAACACACAATAATGAGCCGCATATGGTTGCTTTCAAATAAAGGTATATTAATGCATGCTTTTTTTTGCATTTGCTTTTGGAGCTTAAGCCAGCCGCATATGCTTGCCATGCAAGCATACTTTATATGCTTGCCACCAGCCGCATATGCTTTGCCATGCAACATATTTTATACGCTTTGTCATGAGGTATATTTTAATATTTTAATGTGCCTTGCCATGTTACATATTTTATATGCTTTGCATTTTGCATGCTTAGCTATCAAGTGAGCCGCATGAGAAGCATATGGCCGCATGACCATTCACTAATCAGCCACATGGCCTTATATAATAATATTGGCCGCATGGCCTTCCTTTGAAGAAATTGCAACATTAAGCGCTTGCATGAATATTTAATGAATAAAGTGCAATATTAAATGCTTGCATGCACATATTTAAAACTGGCACTTACAACGAGGGCTTGCATGCTTATACACAGTACTTGGCCGCATGGCCACATATATATAATATGTGCATGACCAATAATTCTTGGCCGCATGCATTGTTTGAGTGGCCACGTGTCCCTTTTCTTTTGCTTGAGTGGAAGCTTGCATTTAATTGCAGGTTCCTTTCTCCTTATTTTTTCTGGTTGCATGAATATTTCTTGCGAGCCGCATGGCCCCCTTCAGTTAATTTCTGGCCGCATAAGCTTTGGCTGGCCGCATGGGTGGCCTCCCACTCTCTTTGGCCGCATATTTGTTCTCCCACTTTTGGCCCGCATGGGGTCCACTTTGATTGTTTAAATATTTTATTTGCCTGAATTGTGGTCAGAATTTCTTTTCACTCCCAATATAAACGTTGTAGAGTTTCTTCTTGGCTTCAAGAATATATATATATATATATATATATATTATATTATTATTTAATTGCACAAGTTTCTTTCCTTCTTGATAAATGACATGACTTGATAGTGACCCGCCGTGGTGCACTCCCGACAAGATAACTTGACCTGACAAACTTGACATGATATCTTGACATGATAATTCTTGATAGTGGCCCGCCGTGGCGCACTCTTGACATGATAAACCTGGTATGATATTTCTCGAAATGCTGTTGCGACGGCTAACACGACTTGACAAGAATAAATGACCTGGACACCGTGGACGATTGTGCTTGTACGAATGAACCAGTATTGTCCTGCATCATGTCTAGGATGGGGACCCCTGAGTACCACGGTCGGGGGTACCCACTAAAATCAACTAAGCTAACAACTAGAATAAATCCAGTAGTCATGAAGAGATTTCCCAGCTACAGGCAATCCCGTTATCTGGGCGCCCCACTTGGGATCTGTAGCCTGCCGACGAGTAGGACACATTTCCAGCACACTGTCATGTGTTGCACCGTTATTGTACTAATATTCGACCTGGATAACCTGGATGGTCTGCAGGGCTTGTGGCTGTGGAATAATCTCGCTGCATCTTGTTAGTAACTAGGCCTGTGATAACCCTAGTTAGTTAAAGTATCAAGCCGTACTTATTACTTGGCCGTGAAATGTTGGATGGAGTTCAATCAGTCTAGTCTTGTCTTGATCCTGTACAAGATTGTTACATGTCCCGATTTCTTATTTTATCCTGCCGATAAATGGTGGAAGAAACCAAGTTTTGTTCAGACGAAGGGTTACAACTCCGGTCCTTATTTGGTTTACGGATTGTAACCTGGTTATCTGAATAGTCCCATGGTTATCTCATCGTATATCACCTGTCATGCTTTTTCTTAATTACTGTCTTTTATTTTGAAATTATACTCTTGTGCTAATTGCTGGTTTTAGTTCCTAAGTGAAGCCTCCTTTGTGACACTTGCTCTTTCTGGGGTCTGACCCAGCTGGTTTTGTATGGCCAGATACCGGAGCAGCACCAGAGGATCTAACGACCTTCCAGCCACATGGTGACCACTAGACGGAATCTTGGCAACGAGTGGGTTATTTTTGGCTCTCCCACTCTATTGTAAAATTATTCTTTTTAGGCGTTTAGCCGCCGAGCAAGTGTTAGCTCGTGTACATTTTTACTTACTGTCTGCCTACGGGCCGTAACATGATTGGCAACCTAGGGTTGATCATGTATGACTAAACTCTTGCTAGTCCTCACATTTTGTAACGACTAGCTTCATGATCAGCTGAATATGTAATGTTTGGGACGCCTTACTATTGTATATTTGGTGATCTTACATCTTGTAACATTTACTTATTTGTTTGTGATTGAGACACTAGGTTTGTTATTGACCATAAGAGACTGATGGTTTGTAGATAAACCCTCATATATCTAGACAGTCGTGACCGTATAGTGGAGTGGATCCCATTTCATTATACGTAGCTGGCTATGTCTGTCCCCGCTCTCCAGTGTTCTGGTTCTGGGGCGTGACAGGAAGACTAATCGCCATTAAAACCGTAAGTACCAGTGCGAGACGAATATTGTCTTAAGGATATTGAACCAAGTTCAAGCCTCGATCTCGGTTAGATTATTATTTTATATTTTTAATTTCAGAGTCTATATACAGAATTGTGAATTTCTACTAACAATAATACTGTCCTAAAATCATGGGGATAAGATTACAAAGGAAAGAACATACAAGGAAACCTCTTGGAATTTCAAAAACGTTACCATTATTTTTTTGTTTGATTTCGAAGAAGATGATGATGCTAGCTAGCTGTGTTTGTTTCCAGAATATTACCTTTTTTTGTTTGATTTCAAAGTCTTGCTAACTTTGTTGATTTCAGGACCTGACCTTGCCTGACCGAGTCCAACAAAGGAGAGGCAGCTGTCATTGTTGGAATGTTCAATGTGAAGTGTGCTATTCCAACCACTAAAATTCAGACTTCACATTGCACCCTATAAATACACACCAAGAACACAACCAGCCCAATCCTCAACAATAGAAGAAGAAACATTTTCTACTGGTCATCCCTGTGAAGAAATTTTTGCCTGACAAGCTTGATCATGGCAGGAGGAGGAGAGGTGAAGGTGCTGGGGGCGTGGCCGAGCCCGTTCGTGATGCGCCCGAGGATCGCGCTCAACCTGAAAGGGGTGAAGTACGAGTTCCTGGAGGAGACGCTGGGGAACAAGAGCGAGCTGCTGCTCAGGTCGAACCCGGTGTACAAGAAGGTGCCCGTGCTCATCCACGGCAACAAGCCGATATGCGAGTCGATGATCATCGTGCAGTACGTGGACGACGCCTTCGGAGGGGCGGCTCTTCTTCCCTTGGACCCGTATGACCGTGCCGTGGCCCGCTTCTGGGCCGTCTACATCGACGACAAGGTAGCTATACAATACTCTTAACTCGTTTTCTTTGTTCGATAAGATTTTATCCGTTGTTTCGAACACTCAATTTTATTAGAGTACCCGTTGAAAATTTTTAAGTTACACCTCGGCATAACCAAAGTCAAGATCTGTGGGATAGATACAAAAAATTAAGTTTCTGAACCAAATTCTGACCAAGTCTTTGATTGTCTGATTTTGAGTTCTGGATCCAAACCATGACCAAGTCTTTATGGCTTTGAAGTTTTGTGGCCCCAATATCATAAAATACTCTATTTTGTCTTCAAAAGTATATTCATATCTGTTAAATATTGAAATTGAAACCTTAATCCTCGAAGAAGCGGACCAAGTCTAAAAACTACCATCCACCGTCAGATGGCTGTCACGTATTCCTCTAACAATCAAAACTGATAATAACCATCGGTAATCGTTGAGTAGACTATCTGTTGAGTAGTCTTGTATCAAAATAAAAAAATCCTTGCCGAAGATAACTAGTTATAACTGGAGGTAAGGAACAATACTTCTAAAGTATGTTGCATGAATATGGATACGATAATACACTAGAAGGAAGGGATGACACGGACACAACATCCATTTTGGTGTATCATGGTGCATTTTAGAGTGTCCTATACGTGTCTCAAGATCTAAAGATAACTTAGACATGCACTACTTGTTATATATTTCTGAATCATCATCACTCATTTTTTACTGTTCCATTGCCTTCTCCAGTGGTTCCCATCCTTGACTGGGATCGTCAAGGCGGAGACCGAGGAGGCCAAGGCAGAGGCGGTGGCGCAAGTGTTCGCAGGGCTGCAGCTGCTGGAGGAAGCGTTTGAGAAGTGCAGCAACGGCAAAGGCTTCTTCGGTGGGGACGCAGTTGGGTACCTGGACATTGCTCTCGGGAGCTACTTGGGATGGCTTGGCGCGTCCGAGAAGATGACCGGTATCGGGTTCCTGGACGAGGCGAAGACGCCCCTCCTGGCGGCGTGGGCGGAGCGCTTCAAAGCGGATGCCGCGGTCAGGGAGGTGATGCCGGAGACCGACAAGTTGGTGGAGTTTGCTAAGGTTCTTATGGCTAAGTGGAAGTCTGCAGGCCCTCCTGCCAACTGAAGTGTGGTAGAGAGTGAGAATAATAAGAGGGTGGAGAGACTAATGAGAAGAGACTTTGAGTTGCCAATCGTTTATGCATTACTAAGTAAATGCAAGTGATTTGCACGTATAATAAAAATATTATTCAATTATAGTTAAATGTGTTTTATAATTCATGTGATTAAGATGGAAGGTATTCTTCTTGTTTGGTTGTGTTCGATTTCTTATGTTGAATATATATAACAATTTAAACTTATTTCAACATATTTTTACATAATTTATTTAAAAAAAATAAAATGAACCATGATATACGTACGATTTAGACGGCTCACTTTTGAACCGTTTTGAAGCCTCATTATATAGTAGAAGATTATGGTCTTTGACTACTAAAAATCCAAATTGATTGCTTTTTTTTTTAAAAAAATCAAAACTTATTTACACCACAAAATAAGAAAAAGAAAAGAAAAGAAAAAGTAGCAAGATCTATTTGATTAAGGCAAATGTTAAAGTCACTACAAAAAATAGAGATCACAAATGTTGTATATTTTAAATACCCAAAATGTCTTTAAATTTTTTTTTAGGGAATAACACAAGTTTAAATATATAAAATTGGATTCTTCCTCTTTCTTCCCAATTTCTAAACTTTATTATATATATATATTTTTTTGCATAGCCTCTTAAACCGATTCTCCATAGGTGGTGCATGCGGTTGAGGAAGAGAACCCATCTTAGGCAGCTCCTGTAGTTCATTTGAGATGGTCGTATTTGGAACCATTTATTAAAGGAAAAATTTATGAAATGCCAAAAAAAACGAAAAAGTCTTATGCCACACAATAACATTTCATCGCGTGCCCAGAATTAGCAAAAAATATATAAAGGAGATTTCGAATGACCTTTTTGTCCTACCTTCTAATTTATTGAAAACACCCAAGAAATTACTCTTAAAAATATGTTTCGATACTTTCTCTTCTTCCATACGCTGCTAACTTTCGAATATAGGTTTTCTTCTCAAAAATCTTCAAACCTTACTTCAAAAACTCGTCGAAAAATTTCGAAAATGTCGACACACGGTAAAACTGTTAAAACGGACGTCCAAACATCATTTTTTTGCGATTCTAAAATTTGGGAAGGCTGAATAACGAAAAAGCGGTTAATCTTCGGCTCCTCGGAAATACGCTCCTTCTGCGACAAACCGGGTCTCGTTTCGACCTCTCAAACAAAAGTTATGATCCTTCAAAGTTTCAACTGGCCATAAAATGTAGGAGAATGATAATTCTCCGTGGTAATATCACAGAGAATGACCATTCTTCGTGCTAAAACCACGTTCTCCGTGCTAAAACCACGAAGAATGGTCATTCTCCTTATTAAATTGACAAAGAATAGCCATTCTCCGTGTTAGAATGACGGAGAATGGCCATTCTCCGTCAATTTAATAAGGAGAATGACCATTCTCCGTGCTAAAACCACGGAGAATGGTCATTCTCCATGCTAAAACTACAGAGAATGGCCATTCTTCTTGTTAAATTGACCAAGAATAGCCATTCACCGTGTTAAAATAACGGAGAATGGCCATTCTCCGTCATTTTGACACGGAGAATGGCCATTCTCTGCTGTTTTAGCACGGAGAATGGTCATTCTCCGTGATTTTAACACGGAGAATGATGGAGAACAGTCGACAGAAACCTAAAACCTTTTTTTTTGTTTTTTTTTTGAAATTTTTTTTGTCAGGAATAAAAATTCATTAGTTTTCGTTCTTCTTTCAAAACGATGCTAACACTTATGGAAAAAAAGAAGAAGATCTTCTCTCCACAATTGACCTAATCGTCGAAAAACTTCAAATCTCTCCACGATGATGATGATGATGATGATGATGATGAGCGATGATCGGAGTTCGGCTGAAGAAAAGTACAGTGAACTACAAACGATCTTTGCGATCTCTGCTGAAGATGAGAGCAATGGAATTCATATCTCTCGTGAAGAAGAAGAAGACGAAAATCGTAATCCAAATCTGAGTTTGTGCGAAGGGTAGTTATAGTATTATAAAGATGGCAATTTTGTAAATACAGAGCATCTAAAGAGAATCTTGGAATATTTAACGTAAAAATATATAATTCTGGGCATTTCATAAAACCAATCCTGCGAGTGGGCTTTTCATACAAACCAACCCCGAAATTGGGTTTCTCAGCAATTTCTAGTTTATTAAATTTTGAACTCTATTAATGGAGTTTCAAAGCTTCAGAATCAAATCAGTCCCATTTGGGACGACAAAGAACAATCAAAATTTTGACAATCATAGATATTTTTAGGACTGCCAAAATTTTGGCAATCATACCTCTATGTTATGGCTGTCAATATTCTGGCAGTCAGTCCCGCCTAGCCCCCAATTAGGGGTGAGCATTCGGTTAATTCGGTTCCAACAGGACCGAATAACCGAAAATCGAATTCGACCGAAAACCGAATAAGCAAAACCGAAATCAAACCGAATTTGTCCATAACCGAATTAAATCGAACCGAATTAAATCGGTTCGGTTTTGTAACTATATATATATATATATATATATATATATATATATATATATATATATATATATAAATTTCTTATTTGGTTTTCGGTTTTGGACTGAAATCCAAAATCGAAACCGAAACCGAACCGAATTTTTTTAAAAATCGAACCGAATCTCTTATTCGGTTCGGTTCAATTTTCGGTCCAAAATCGAATAATGCTCACCCCTACCCCCAACAAGACTGTGACAATTTCTGTCATTTTAAAACTCCTATAATGAGTTCAAAGTTTCATCTAATAGGGGCCCTAAAGTTTCATTTTGGATATTAGGATTGGAGGAAGAAGATGAAAGGAAGATGGATGTTGTGTTAGAGAAGAAGAAGGAAAGTGGAGTTGTCCTCTATCATTTTTTTACGCTCCCTAACAAAAAAATCTGACTTCATTGTGTTGCCTCCTAATAATTTTTGTAGTGTATTTAACATTTGCCTCGGTTACCTTTAGCTTGATTCAACGAATTGGAATGATTCACTGAAATAGGAATCATGAAATTGCAATGCATATCAAGATGTTCGTTCATACAACACAATTCATGGTATTCGAGATCCATTGTAAGAATTTTGTTGGTATGAATTGTAACTAGAATAACCTTCTTGTTTTGAGAGGTAAGCTAGCTCCCAAAAATTAAGTTAATGATTGCTTCGTTCGGTTCGCGAAATGGAAGGAAAAGTCAATTCCTTTGCATTTTTTTTACCTTTGAGATATCCAAACTGCTAAAGTCTGAAAGAATATGTATTATGTGTTACAATTGTCTTAGGTATGGGTTTGGCTTTCAAGCAAAGGATTCTAAGATTAACCAATTTTTTGGCCAATGAGGGTATTTAAAAAAGGGATGGTATGATTAACCTAGCATTGAGAACACAACAAGGCTACGTTAAAAGAAAAGTACGTTATATATTTGTGGTACAAGGGGTGGTGCCAAACATTTTAAGTTTTTACTGAAAATGAAACATGACCAGATTTACAGTGCCGTACTTTCGATTTTGAGGCCTGAGGCGAACTCTAAAATTGGTGCCCTCAAAGCTTAATGTTCATGTCATATTATATTGTAGTAGTGCTCTGCAAACGGATTTCTTTTTACCAAATTGTTTACTTATTAGAGGCACGTTTGCTTATCTAGATACGAACGCTATGCAATCAAATGACATTATCATAGTTTTTCAACAAATAACAATAATTAAGAACAAATAAACAATCAACAATAAATATAAAAATATTTTATTTCTTAATTTCTTTATTACTTGAATTCAATCTTAATAGGAATAACTATACAATAAAATGACAAAATTATTTTTTTTCCTTCAATAAATTGGTCTACCACATATAAGGATAATCAACAATTTATATAAAAATATATATATTAATAAATTATAAAACTCACCTAACAAAAAGTAACTGATTTTAGTAGGTTTTTTTAGTCCAGGAGTCGACCATATGGATTCTCTTTCTAAAAAACCTACAAAAAAATTATTAATTTATTTTTAAAAATTCACCTGTGGAGCAATCAGCAACGTGGAGGAGGAAAAGAATTAAGGAAGTGCTTGGAGCCAACAATGAGAATAGGAAGAAAGTACTTGTCCTCTTTTGAATATATAAAAAAGAAAAGTGCTTGTCCCTCAAGTACAACCGGCGATATGTAAGCAATTACAAACCCTAATAAAGTATTGCAATTATAAGGCCTTTGTTTGTTTTGCTGCACACAAAGAACTCAACTGGGCTCAAGTGGAATGGACTATGTTATACATATATACTAAAAAAATAAAATTTTGGTGCCCCTAAAATTTTTGGGCCCGAGACAAGTACCTCATGGGCTTCCTACTAAGTCCGGCCCTGCAGATTTAGAAACCATAATTCATGGTACCGGCCGATATCGATATACGATACGGCCGATAAATATCGGTTTTGGCATGTCACCGATCACTATTGATACCAACCGATAACGATAATGGGGTTTCTTTTTCGGTCAAGTTTGTAAAGAAAAGTTGAAAAAAGTGTTATTCTCGAGGCTTAATTTTCGATGGAAAACAGAGAATCGAAACAATTGTTAAAATAGCAACAACGTTTCGTAGCAACACTTCAAAGAAGGTGCACTACATAGATCCTTGGATTGTTCTGGGTAACGAAAATCTAAAAAAATTTCGTTACAACAACAAACGATTGTAGAGCTTCTTGTTTTCATTGTCTTGATATCTGTTATATCCGATTCAGTTGTAGTGTCTTACTTGATTTTCGACACGATGGTTTACGGACTAATATACGTCGGATCCTGTCATGAGATGTTATTCCTGGACTTTTCTGGTATATTGGTACATTGTTCGATCTTGTTTTTTTCTTATACTTGTATAGACACCGATTTGGGAGTGGACTGGCCCCCTGCTTTTAAATCCCGTGTCATGACGTGTCATAGTTGGATCCATTACACTACTCGAAGATTGTCACGACCCGCATCCGATTTTCGGACGCGAGTTCGTGAGCAAGCCAGCTACGTATCGAGCGGACTCCAGCCCGACTCGAATACGTATAAGCTGTCAAGGTCATGGGTATCATGTCTAATCTAAACTATATCTCAATCCACAAGAATCAAATAAACAAGAAAGAACAAGTATGGGTCATGGTCTGCAGCCCATTAGCATATTGTCCGATTAGACTCTAAGAATGATATGAGTCCATAAAGTAAGCAGAATATATCATGGTACTTGTCACACCCCGACCCGAAATCACCCGAATCATCGTCCTCGCAGGGGGCGTGATGCCGCACGAGCCTGGAGTTGCGCTCGTGCAAGGCAAGATGACAAGTTCTCAAGTGGTTATCTTTTGATTCGATATTAACAACGAAAAAAAAACAGAGTATACGAAACAATTCTCTTTATTGATATCTGAAACTGAGATTACAATGGCTTTCGATAGCCTAACAATATATGCCAGATTGGCTACAACACTCAGGTTCTCTCTTGCCCACAAAGGATTTCACTGTTCCATACATCATGCCTTCTATATCTCGGCCGCATCAATCCAGTTGCGTAGTCCGAGCGTCAATGCGATCGCACGCTTCAATGCACTTCGGCATTCCAAGCCTCAACACGTTCAAGCAACGCTTCGCCGCGAGCCATCCATTTTCTGCACCCTGCATGAAGCTGGTGGGGGATCAGTACGTTCGTCCTCGCATGTACTGAAGCAAAGATCTTCTTTCCAAACCAATATTGTAATATTTACGTTGAATCATGCAACTTAGCTTATGATCTTGCTATGTTCTCCTTAGGGTCAATTTCATGGCATCTTCGAAAAAGTAAAGCATGTTAGCATGGCAGCATGTTATTCAAATTGAAATAGGCAAGCAAGCAATCTCGTGTTTGATTCGTGGCACGACTTACCAAGTCGACGCACTCGCCCTTGCGTCCCTTGCACTGACGCAAGGTGAATACGCCTCAATCCTTCTATGTCATGTTATAAGTGCATCTCTAAGTAGGATCTTTATGCGGGACGCATACGCGCCTACACTTTCCAACCATCGTTCCTTAACTATATGAGGGCCGTTAGCGTATCCGCGCCGGAATGGACTAAAGGAGTTCCTTTCTTTTCTCTCATTCTTTTCTCAATATTTGGTCAGGCTGCCTGGCGTTTCACGGGTTGGGTCACATCCCAACAACCGAAACGTTCCCGCTGCATACCATCATTTGCGGCTTTTCCCATCTTGTTTAAGGATGTGCGCCTACAAAGATTATTCGATTCCCTCCTAGGCCAAGCGGTTTCGGGACGCATCCAGCATTTAACCATTTGGAGGAAACACCCGTGCACGGGAGATATCACATTTTATCTCTCGTCCATTCCATTCGACCATGCAACGCCCTTATCATTCAAGCAATCAAATTCAAACAACCAATCATAGTCTTGAGTCCGAGACTTAGACTTTATCATCTTGCGTCTCTTCCGTTAACTTTCTGTGTTCTTACGTTTTATACTTCGTTTCAATGATTCAATGGCATTGTGCCTCAACTCAATGGTCGTCAACCGAACGACCCGAAGGTCTCGAGCACCTTTCGAGGCACCATGTCATATCCGACAGTTTCGCCACATTCATGCCACAACTGTATTCTCTCGCAACGAAGCCATCTTTTATTATCCCGTACACGTAGGCACGTTTCGACCGTATATCCACTATAACTTAGCATTCAATGTTCGGGGCTTGTGCGCTAAGGCGCTCGCCTATTGTCTTCCAATGTTCTAGCCGTCTAACTCGTACAACAAAGGCACGGTATGGTTCGTGCACTAAGGCACTCGCCGAGTACAGTTATCCCATGTTCTTGCGGCTTGCGTGCACTAAGACACTTAGTGTTCGACTCACACTACGATTTATCTCCGATCGGATCACGCCCGTGGCGTCGATAGGTTAACTTAGCATACAGTGATATATTTGACTTATCGAATGAAGCAGTAAAAAGAAGTCAATCCTCCCACCTTGAGTCGATACGCCTTTATCGTTTCGCCGAGCCGATGCGGCTCGATTTCGTAACTCCGTTGCACGGCCACTCTCCTGACTTAGCCATTCGAGCACTTCGTGCTTCATTTGTATCATACGTCCGATTTGCCTTAGCATGCCCAAGTCTCAGCCCGTCGCAAGGCGACGATTTGATTTCGCGGACCCCTTACTAAATATTGCAAAAGATTGCCTCTAATATTTTCGCGTCAAAGTATAACCTGTACACGAAAACAACTAAAATCAATACTTGCATCGATTCGGACTTGCGCCTTGGTCGATTCGATTTTTTAGAATCTTCGAGCCGATTCAACGCACTCATCCTTCGGGGCAACGTCGCGCTTTGCATCGATTCAACTCGATGCATTCTTTCGGGACAAGGCAACTCTTCGCATCAACTTAGTTTGATGCATTGCTCGGGACAACTTAACTCTCGTATCGTTTTGCATCGATACATTTCCTTGTGTCAACGCGACTCGTTGAGTCAACGCTTCAGCGTAATGCGTCGTACGGAGCGAGGTATTACAGTACTGAATGTAAAGCATGAGAGGATAATAAAGGAATATCACAAGCAAATACCTGTATCATACATCCAATCCTCTACCATCCTGCTCTGCTAACTAACCCCTTGTAGTTGCTAAACCTGAAGAGATCATCAGGTCCTCAGAGGACTAGCAAGATACATAATATACAAGCCAACATGTAACAGTAAAAAGAAGCAAGAAACAATCAAGGATATCCAACGAGACAAAATGAACCAAGACACAAGATCTAAACACGAGGATCCTAAGACACTGGCATGCCATACTAGAAATGGCTAATAGGTCAAAGTTATAGACCACAGTCAAGGCAAGTACTCACAATCTATAGTATCTCAATCGCTGTCAAGGCAAGTACACACAACCAAGACGGTAGCCAATCCTAGTATAAAATCCTATAGACCGTAGTCAAGGTAAGTACTCACAATCTATAGAATGTCAAAGTCAAGTCCCACTCAAGTCAGGTCAAGTCAAGTCAAGTTATAATCAAGTCGAGAAAATCGTGGTGTGGGACTAGACGACTCTATCAAGCAATACGTATGAGACTAACATAGTGTAACAGATAGAAATGTCATAACAGAAGGGAACAAGAATGTGCAGACAACTAGAATCATGTAAAGTAAAACTATAACAGGAAAAGTGCACTAGACATGAAATAAAGCAATCACGAATGTAAGAAAAAGAACCGCAGCGAGATGATGAACATGCATATAAATTATATTGTACAAGTTGGCAAGGTATACTTGCCTGAGGGTGGCACGGAGAACCAATAATGTATCGCCAATCAACAAGTCAGAAAGTCCAACTCATCACAACTGTCTCCGAAAACTGAAATAAACGTTACCAATATTCTCAGAATAGTCAAATTAGCTATGATTGCCTGTCCTTAAGTTCAATTCTGGACACAGAGGCAAAACGGTAATTTCGGGCAAAAACGATGTCCGCCGTTGGACCCGCTTTGCACCGAAAAGTGTGCCAGAGTCAATGGTCTCTAAAGTCGTCAAACTATATGTCTACGGATCCGGTTTTCTGATAGGAATCCAACAGTATGTCCAGAGTTGGATTTCGGCGGGCCGAGCACAAAATCACCCGTTGAGTCGGACCGTGGGGCCCGCAGAACGGCAATTTTATCAACTGCCTCAGAATCGAACCAAACTTGGCATACCTGACCAAAAAAATGATACGGTCCTATTGGCACCAGTTTCGTCTCGATCTGACGAGCGTGCACAAAGTAATTGGGAAATTTGCACAGAGACCGATACGGGAAATTTCGACGGATACGCATCAAATTCGTCGGGCACACGCGACCAATTTAAATTCCGTCAAAGCCCACACGACCACGAAGCCATTACGCACCTTTCGATGCTTTCCGTTCGTGACCATGTCGCCCGGAATGGCGGGACGGACGTGGTATCGGAGAGTTTTCGATGTTTTCTACAGTTTTATAAACAGGTTTTTCATGATTTTAAAATACAGATTTCTTTGTGCACTGTTAATGAAATCTGGATCTACAAGTTGCGTTCTGGTGTCCTATAGGTTGTCTTTAAATCTGCTTAACTATATTTCGAAGAATCGATTTAGATTGGAAGATATGTGCCTTCCAAAAGAGGTCCCTGGGATCGAATTTCTGTCTCGTTCGAGACAGTTTTTCGTCTATTTTGGGTCAATTTTTAATGCGATTTTGGTTCGATTTAGTTCGAACTAAATACTAGGGTTTAAAGATCTATATGTTGTCTTTCTAAGGGACGAATTGGTTCTCGAATCGGTAGCGAGATGAGCGAGGAATTTTACCTGGAAGGGGCCCGTCGAAAACTACTACTGCTGTTGTTGACCATCTCTATGCGTTCGAGTATCCGCTCCTGGCCGGCCGGCGGCGGCTCGTGGCGGCGCGCGGAGGTTGGGGCAGGGTCGCCGGTGGCTGGGCAACGAGGTGGAGGTTCGAGAATTAGGGTTTTTGGTATTCTCTTTCTCCTCCCGAACTCTCTCTCTCTCTCCCCTCCTCTCTCTCTGTTATATAGGGCTCGGTTTCGAGCGAGGGATCGGGCTGGGACTCCCTCGCGCTCGTGTCTCATGGAGCTTTGGTATGGGCCGGGAGGGATTTTGGATGTGGGGCTGCTGATGCTATTTATTCTTCTTCTATTATGAATTCTTTTTCTTTTTCTTTTCTTATTTATATAACTAATACATGTATATTTATATATATATATATATCCACATAATTACGTATGTATATGTATACATACATATATACCCGCGTATACATATATATATAATATGTATATATAAATACACATATACACATATATATCTATACACAAATATATATTTATACATATATTTATATATATACACATGCACATAATTACGTATATATATTTATATACGCATGCACCATATATATATATATATATATATATATATATATATATATATATATATATATATATATATATATATATATATATATATATATATATAAGTCTAAATAACTCCATAATACCCTTATATATATATATATATATATATATATATATATATATATATATATATATATATATATATATATATATATATATATATATATATATATATATATATATATATATAAAAGTCTAAATAACTCCATAATACCCTTTTCTAATCTAGACCCATTTTAGCCCTATATAAATATGTACACCTATATTTTTCATATATCTTTGATAAAGAATTAAATAATATTAACTAGTAATAATAAATAACTTTATACTCAATAACCCCAAAATAACATTAATAATAATAATAATTTCAATAATAATAAAAATAAGTTACTAGTAGTTTCTAGGCAGGCATATCATACACCCCCATTGCTGGGCTCCAAAAATCGTATCGATACTCTAAAATACCAACTGGTCCTATTAATATTCTATATATAGGTATGATTTATATTTAGAAATTATTTGGCGTTTTCCCCAAAATATATACAAAGTGTTTGCTCATACATAAATATGTTTACGCGGGTGTCTTTGGTCTCGCTGCATGCCTTCATGGGTTTGGTTCGGTTCGGGTCCAGTCAGGACTAAATTGACATAACCGGGTCTCTTATAAGTCAATGATATAAATAAATAAAACAACTATAGAGGTTAACTCGCAACTTAGCCGGGTTTTCCTAGTTATGCTATCACTATGGCTCGGCCTTCCCTACCAGGGCTAGTACACTTGTCAAAGCACACTACTACACTATCCGTGCCACGACTTCTAGTCACCTTGTACTCCAAATTTAATCATGATTAAAATCATTTACCGTAATAATAACTAAATAATTAATTCTAAAATTCTAAAAATCACAATTTAAATCAAATAAATAATAGAAAAAAATGATTCAAAAATGTTTCGGGAAGGGGAGCTACAAATCTACCCACCTTAAAATAATTTTGTCCTCGAAATTCTAATTCATAACTATCCTTTAAAATTCAACGTCTACTATTACCTTAATCTCCTCAAACTTAATTCCTCAAAATATTTTATGGCCTTCTCTAGTCATTTGGTGTTTACGAAATCTCGAGGACCTCTACCCACCTTAGGTCACACTACTCCCTTGAAACACAGGTCACTAAAATCCCATAATCTTCTAACTAGTGACTAATAATTCTACCAAAATATCCAGGACATATGGTACCTATAATTCCTTATATATATAAACAACCAATATTCAATAGTCAAGCAATATATACTATAATTTAAGGATTTCTAATGAATTCTAGACAGTACGATCGTTCGTCACTCTGAAATAGGAAGGGACGAGAATCAACGGTACAAAGGAGTATAACTGAGAGCAATTATGAAATTTCAAGGACGTGGAGAATTTCTAGAAGAATTTTCAAGGCAGTGTGGATTGAGATTCCTAAGGTTTTAGTCACATGCGTAGGCTCATACCAGTACAGTTACGTAACCGGTACGATATGCTCTGACCTGCATGGGCCACCACTGTTTGCAAAAACAAAAGTTGATCTTTATTTCAATAAACTTTGTAAAGAAGATTACAAAAATTCTGGAAAAGTACAACTATAGGAATCCGATCTGAATGACGATCGCTTTATCCCTTGGACGATGTGAACTTTGAAGATGGTAGCCTCTGAAGATTGCAGCAGCACTTTGGCAAGAACTCCTGATCTCTGGTGATGATCTCTGATCTCTGTATGCGTGTGTGATCCCCTCTAGGAAGGACTTGAAACTCTATTTATAGAGTTTTAGAAATAACTACTTTTTAGTTATTCTGGACTGCGCAAGTTGGATTGCGCTACATTGGACCGCGCAGACATCAGACTGCGCTGGCAGTTACTTGATCGTGGGCCAACTGTATTAGATACATGGCATTATTTGATTGAAATATGCATGATCGTGTACAGACGGTTACCACGTAATGAGTCATTGATGGCATGAAGGCCACGTGTACTTTGTCAGTTGATGGAGTATGCCAACTAAATCGCGTTGGCTTCGGATTGTGCTAGGATGGACCGCGCTGGGCTGGACTGCGCTGTAGGCAGATTGTGCTGCATGTACAGCTGTCCTCGAGCGCTGTGCTGCACGATAAACGAACAGTTTTCTCGTTCTCCGTGCTGTCAGCTGTCAGAAGATCTGATTCTCTGTCAGGTAATGATGATGATGCCACGTCAGCATGCGCACTTAGATGTGTGCGCAGTTCAGCCTGCACAATCGAATGGTTGCGCAATCTGTCTTCTGCACAGTTCACTTGAAGGATGTATAATTTGATTTTGATGACTTTGTTGATGGGTGTAACTTAATTTTTTAGGACCTACAAGACCCCCATCAAAGTTTTCGAAGTTTGAAAATAGTCAAAGCTTCGAAATACTTTGAATTTTGATTTGAAAATCAAGTTGCGCATATGATGACCTGTCTGCGCAATCGGAGGAATTAGCTCCTGTTTATCCGGCGCAATCTGAGGAGTTTGTTCATTTTGAAAAACTATAAATAGTTCTCCGTTCTCTCACTGTTATTCTTTACTTGCTTTCAAACTTTCAAAAGAGAACTTCTTGAGCTTTCCTGATTCTTCTCCTTCTTTCCGTCGAGCTCTATGGCCCCAAAGCGCTCCGCCGCCGAGAAAGGGAAGGCCCCCGCCGAGTCCTCGACTCGTGCCGCGCGGTGCCCTTCACGTCATGAGGTGGCTCACCTAGCACTACAAGGTAGACATCCAATCGAAAACCCTTTTTAGGGTTCTTCATCATTGCTGCACCTTCAAACCAATCTTTTTTTAGAGACTTGGTTACGTTGCGCCTCCCTGTTTAGGGTTTTGGTTGCACAAAACCAATAATCTTCATTTTTAGATTATTTTTTTGCGCAATCGGTTAGAACGCGCTGGCAAAAGTCAGCGCAGTCTGCTGATTTGCGAATGGCTATCCAGCGCAAACTGATACTTTGCGCAAGTTATTCAGCGCAATCTGATGGCTTGTGCAAGTGGATGAGTTGGCGCCACTGGATAGTTTGCGCATAGAAGCTACTGTTGCGCAATCTGATGCTTGCGTAATCTGATGCTTGCGCGATCTGCTGACAGAATCTTTGATTTTACTTGTACTGAGTTCTATTTTTCTGTTTGATACAGTTA
This sequence comes from Iris pallida, assembly GCA_029216955.1. Lineage (NCBI taxonomy): Eukaryota > Viridiplantae > Streptophyta > Magnoliopsida > Asparagales > Iridaceae > Iris > Iris pallida. Next base: position 9,024,372 of record JANAVB010009994.1, read on the forward strand.
ACATCAGAGAGGACCCGAATTATGAAGTCTTCACAGAAACTTTTAGCTGAGCCGGAATTCAAAGAAGACTTATCCCATGTGCTCTTCCCACAATATGCTCTGCCATCTTCCCGCCAAACTATTTTGATAGCTCAAGACAATGAGACTTTATTAAGTCTGATGAATTGGAAGCCCTTGCAGTCTGCTGACGCCATCACCCACAAGAAACCTATGTTCCTATTTGGGGAAGCCATTGACAAAAGTTCTCAGCCAAGACCCCGGGTTGAGCAGAGAACTTTCCAAAGGAAGGAAAAACTGATCCTGTTACCGGACATTGCTAGATGCCTCCCTCTAGCACGATATGCTCATGCAAGCCATCTCAGGAGGATGGACTGGGACATTACTCCTCTTCAACAAGCACGGACAGGAAAGATCTGTGTCAAGAAAGGCCCGAACAATAGAGACATGTTCTATAGCTCTTCTGAGCGACACAGCACTTTACTCCGAGGGTTGAAACCAGGTTGTATCCCTCCAGAGAACTCTTCTTTACTGCTGCCTGTGGGGACACCAATCTTCGCAAATGAGTATGCAAAGGCTGAGGGCAGATATCCGGATCAGGATATCCGGCTGACCGGTCTAGTAAACCCGAAGAACAGGAGGTGGAACTGCATAGCCAACTGGGCATTGGCTCAATTTGAAGATCAACTTAAAGAGATCGATCTTTATAATGCGGTATATGCTACTGTATATGGCTTCCACCCAAACCATCATCTGTTTTTGGCCCTGGCAGAGAGGTATAACTATAGGACAGGGACGTTCATGACGCCCTGCGGGGAGATGGGATTGGCCCTCCACGAGATGAAGTATATCTCATGCCTACCAACGGGAGACTGCCCTTATGAGGAGTATGTTCCCACAAATGACGAGTTAGATAGACTACGTCGGGAAAATCCAGAAATGGTGGCTGTCTTTGACGAACTATTGTGCCATTACAACATATGCTCCCTGTACTACAAAAGCGGCTCTTCTGGCACATGTTATTCATCGAAGTGGTTGTCGTATCTTTTTCTTAACCATATGGTTGAGAAAAAGACCAAAGATCATGACTCATGCAACCCAACTTTCTTCCAATCTCTCAGCCACAGTGAAGTAATAAAACTGATGGAAGAGAATAAAAGAATGGATATCAGAGTTACTGATGAACACCAATACCCTCCGCTCAAGCCCGGAGATTTTGTTGAAAGATTTATAAGAATGGGCTACAGGTCCATGTCTAGAGAAGCTCAGCTGGCAGGATTTTTGACATACTGGCTTCGTCGATTTGTTGTACCCAGAGCAAGCGCCGTGGACCGCTTCCACCGTGGCGTACTCTTCGCTGCCGTCCGGTTAGTCTTCGGCTACCGGATGGATTTGCTATCACCGATGACCTGTAGAATAAATGCAGGTCTTCGTCTGTATGTCGACTCCATGATCAAATGGAGGGGTGAGAAGGGGAACTTCCCTAGACTGGAGTTGCCCTACACCTAGCTGTTCAGGTGGTTGCTTTTGCACCATCCGTCTTTGATGAACCCCGACATGGGAGCAGTCGGTGGTAGCTTTCTTCGGAGATTCTCCCGTAGCAAGTGGGTGTACGTTAGTCTGAAGGACTGCAGACATGCCCTGAACCTTGGCAAGGGATGGAATTTTTATAGCTTTGCCCCTCCAGCTGGTTACGAATTCATGGCAACAAATATGGTTGACCTTGGGAGGCAACCGTTGGATCGAGCAGCTTTTGAATGGCTGAAGGCGATCAGACCATCGCATTTGGTATACAGATTTGAGGAGGAGTGCTATCTGGAACCATATCTGCCGAGTCGCTTCGTTCGTCAATTTGGTTACGACCAGTTCCATATGGGCAACGCAATAACTTACCTACAAGGAAATAGGTACCTGATTGACGGTGCCAGAGCATGGGCCTACTACAATGCTCGAGACACTAGGACTGTGTTCTTGATGCCAAACAAGAATGATAATAGCCCTAGAATGCTATACACATATTCGCTCTTTTATACAGCAGCGAATACATTTGCTGAGAACTTTAGTCTTATTGATAGCTTCGCAACAGCGACACGTCTGAAAAAAGGAGCCACTGCTAGATTAGCTCCAACAAATGATGAGCAGCATGAACCGGTAGATGATCCATTGGAAGCTTCCAGGGAAGCAAACTTCCCTGAGGAAGTAAATCAACTACTGAGAATTTCTCTGAAAGTTGTTAAATCTCGGGCCAGAGAGAGGAAAAGAAGGATTGAAGAACCTTCTTCCCCAGCTGCAAAGAAGAAACTTATCATGGATCAACCAGAGAAAGTTACTACTAGATCACAATCTCGACAGATGGCCGAGTCAATCCAACGAGAAGAGGCAACCACGCCGACTTCTATTCCAAAGCCGGTTGATGTAGTCGATATGGAGAGCCCAGAAAGGCCTCTTTATAGAAAGAAGTAGGCTATTAGAAAGAGAAAGAAGGTGATACTGCCTTCAGTGGTGGTGAATGCTGCTGCTGGGATTACTATGTCATCTCCTACTCCTGCCTCTGAGCCTAGTCCAGAGCGGAGAGAGGAGACTGAACATAGAGAGGAGGCTGCACAGAGAGATGAGGCTGCACAGAGAGATGAGGCCGCAGAACCTAGGGAAGATGAAGCTTTACGATCTCCTTCGCCAGCGGTAGATACTACTCAGCTCCTGTCACACCAGGGACAGTCCACGAAGAGGAGGATCGCCTAATAATTGAGGTATTAAATGATTGCGACTTCGGTCTGCATGAAGATGTCGATCATACTGCTGCAACTGCCAGCGAAGAAGCTCCTGAGGATAATGAGGAGAGTACATCATCAAAGGCTGTTGATGATACACAGAATCCTGAAGAGGACATTGAAGTCCATATATCTCCCAAAGCTGCTGATGACACCCTAGATACTGAAAAGGATGTTGAGGTGCAGGTATCTCTCGAAAATATTACAAATGAGGAAGTGGCCCTGGAGGAAACTCCTACTGTTGATCCCAAAGGTATAAAATGAAATTATCAATCTTCTTTTCATAGATTAATAGCTAACATCTCTATCCTTGATCCATGCAGAAATTGAATCTTCTCCAGCTCCTCCAGTGTGCACGGATATAATACCTGTAACGATGATAGCTAGCAGCAGTCGTCATTTGTCAGGTGGCTCCGAGGCAGACAGTAGCCAGGCAATAATGTCTGAGGCTACTTCTGCTAGATTGGAATCTGGGCCAGCAGATGACCGAATCATCATTGCACCAAGCCACGGCAAGACTGCTTTCACTTTTGATCTTTTCAATAGCTGTAAATGACAGACAAAATGATAAAGTTTATCTGTTTTTGCAGAGGAACAACCGGGAGGAGCAACTAGCTCTACTCTAGCTTTCTTATTTAAAGAGCCTCCCATCCAAGTGGCTGAACGTCCTATTGCTTCATCATCAACAGGAGTCGCTGCTACTCCTGGTGCTTTGGCCACCAACCAATTTGTCATCAGCTCTTTCACCAACTTCTTCTTTAACTCTTTGGGACCCTTAATAGATAGGGTGTTAGAGAAGGAAGAGGCTCATTTTTCTACAGTTAGAGGTCCAACCTCTTACTTGATTAATGCCATCCGCAGCCAAGGGGATGAAGCTCAGGCTACTTTTCTTGATCATATATTAGATGAGCTGGAGACTTCAGTTAAGAGATATAAAGAGCTAAGAAAGGGAGAGGTAGAGCCTCTGGTGAAAGCTGAATTTGAACGGATGTCTCAGGAGGCCTCGGTTGAGAAAGTTAACTTCCAAATTCTCTTGGATACTTTCACTGCCAAGTCTGCTGGGTACAATTCCAAGGTAGAAACAGTGTCATTTGTTGCTGAAGAAAAAGAAAGAAAAGTTGCTGAATTGTAAGCGGAAATTGCCCGTCTTCAGGAAGAATTGAGACTTGCTCAATTAACTCTGGAGGATGAAGCTACGCAACATTAAGCTGCAATTCAACAACTTGGCGTTCTGACTCGAAAAAGAGATGAATATGCTGCAGCTCACCAAGCCGAAGTTACTCGCAGACTAGTAACCCTGCCAACCTTCGATGATAAATCTGGGATGGAAGAAGCTAGGAAACGAGTGATGGAATCTCGTGAAGAGCGACTACAAATCCTGAAGCAGCAGATGACCAATTTGATGACACCACTGGCTGAGTAGAAGGATCTTTTGTATCTTCTTGTTTTTTTTATGATATATGTCTTTGTAACGTCTTTCATATTTGATCAATAAAAAGACATTTTTGTGGCTCTATTATTTGTTACATATCTTATTCAGATATAAATAATAGCGATAGAAAATATATTCAGAGGTACAGGACATGATATATTTCTTGATTCTGAAAAATAATCATATTCAATTATATCTGCTCAGAGGTAATATGGACGTGGCAAATATAATTTATTGAATACCATTATTTCAATAGACAACTTAATCAAAGATGACAAGTTGTTGACAAGAACGAACTGGATGATTCGTCAAAGCAAATGAACGAAATGAATCGTCGGATGAATGTAATGAACGGGCGAGCCGTCGGATGATGAACGGATAAACCGTCAAGTGGATGTATGAACGGACGAACCGTCGGATAATGAACGGGTAAACCGTCAAATGAATGTGATGAACGAGCGAACCGTCAAATGAATGTGATGAACGGGCGAACCGTCAAATAAATGTGATGAACGGGCGAACCGTCAAATGAATGTGTCGCTTCATAGTCTTACGATGCTATGTCTATAAATAGAACAGAAAATCAGATGAGATGGCCACTTTCACTTTTCAACATAAAGATGTCGTCTAGAGATGCATCCAAGAAGGCTGAGATTGCCTCGAAGGTGGAAGCAGGTACTGAAGAACATCCAGTCGAACCGGCTCAACCAAAGCAGATGACAGCGGACGAAGGTTCATCTGCTCCCAAACCGCCAAAGGATATCTTGGACTTCCTTCTTGAACCAGGGAAGACTGAATAAGAAGAAGCTATGAGAATGGCTGCTTGCAAGTTCCTGGTGGGTTCCAGCAAGAATGTTGTCGACTTTTTTGCTGATCATGTCTTTGATAAGGATGGTAGTGGCCCGCATCCCAATTTTGAGAAGGATGATAGTGACCTTCCTTGATATTTTGTACTATCATGTAAGATGAAATAAAATTGAATTTTATTTATGAACTTGTCTGATAATTACAATCAATGTCTGTTACATTTATACATAATATTTTTTGAGGAATTTGCCATTGATGGGCATCTTTGCAACTCGACCGTCTAGCTCTGTGAGTTGATAGGCTCTATTTGAGAAGACTTTGCTCACAATATATGGACCTTCCCACTTCGCATCGAACTTGCCTTTGCTCGAGTGAGTCATAGTCATAGGACGTCTGACGGTTAGAACGAGCTCTCCTTTCTGAAAGGCTCTGACTTTAACTTTGCGGTTGAAAGTCTTTGCGATACGGGCTTGGTATAACTCAATATGCTGTTGAGCCAATAGCCGCTTCTCATCGAGCGCTTCCAACTCTTGAAGTCGAAGAAGATCGTTGTTCTCTATCGTGAGTTCGTCGGTGATAGCAATTCTCAAAGACGGAATTTGGAGTTCCAGAGGTAGAACTGCTTCACAGCCGTATACCAAAGAGAAGGGTGTACAGCCTGTAGGGTTGCGGACCGTAGTACGGTAGGCCCAAAGACATTCTCCAAGCTTTTCACTCCAGTTTCATTTGTTAGTAGATACAAACTTCTTGAGGAGCTTGATGATAGTCTTGTTGAAATCTTCAGCTAAGCCATTAGCAGCAGGATTGTAGGCTGTCGAAGCGACATTGTCAATCCGGTGATCGTCACAGAATCTTGTGAACTTTTGACTGATGAACTGAGGTCCATTGTCGTGGATGATTCGTCGAGGTACACCAAATCGATAGATGACATGGTGTTTGACGAAGTTGATGACGCTGCTAGTCTTGACTTCAGCCAATGGTATAGCTTCGGCCCATTTGGAGAAATAATCGGTTATTGCCAGTATAAACCGATGTCCTCTAGAAGAAGGAGGATTGATGGGACCTATGACGTCCATGCCCCAAGCTTCAAAAGGCCAGGAAGTAGCAGTCGGATGAAGGAATTCTGACGGTTGATGAATAAAATCTGCATGGATTTGACAAGATCGACAGTTCCTCGCATATTCGATGGCATCAGATACCATAGAGGGCCAGTAGTAACCCATGCGTCGGATACGATCCTGTAGCTTAGGACCGGGTTGATGTGCTCCACAGACACCGTCGTGAGCTTTACGCAATACTTGCTTTGCTTCATCACCAGCAAGACAGCGTAAGAGTAGGCCGTCATAAATTCGCCGGTAGAGAGTTTTAGTGGTCTGATTGTAGTAGAATCGCAGAGACCGTCGACGAATACTCGTAGCCTCCTTAGGATCTTCAGGGAGTATGTCATGAACTACGAAGTCGATGAAAGGAGCTCTCCAATCTTCACTGGTAACATTGACTTCAGTAAGATTACTGAACTCAATATTACGATTGTTTTCGACGCAGAACAATTCCCGATTAGAGATGACCACCACCTGCTGTCTTTTGATAGGGATGGATAAGGCTGCCGTAAGATTAGCCAAAGCGTCGGCTTCAGTATTGCAAGCTCATCGTACATATTCAATAAAGAAGGCTTTGAATGATGTAGCCATGTTGATTGTCGCTTCAAAGTAAGGTACTAGATATTGATGAAGAACTTCATAGGTTCCTCTAACCTGATTAACAACCAGCTTAGAGTCACCATAGACTTCAAGATACTCGACGTCAAGTTGTTTGGCTAGATGAAGGCCGATGAGTAGAGCATTGTACTCAGCCACGTTGTTGGAGTAAGGCTCATCTAAGGAGTAGGCTCTTTGAATAGCTGACCCGTCTGGAGAAACAAGGACAACTCTAACTCCTGCGACAATGGCGCTATTAGGTCCAATCCTGGATGCACCGTCAAAGAATAGACGCCAAGTAGGAAATTCTTTAGAGATTGTATTAGATTCCAATGTCTCGTCTGGAATTTTATCATAGAGTTTGGATGTCTCTGGAACAGGATGAGCTGCTAAGAAATCCGCCAGTGCTTGACCTTTGACAGACTTTTGAGGAACATATACCATGTCATATTGGGATAGCAGAATGGCCCATGTAGCCAACCGAGAATTGAGTGTGCTAGGCTTCTTCATCAGTACCCGAAGAGGATTAACTCGGGATATGACATGAATAGTTTGGCCAATGATGTAATACCGAGTCTTTTGAACAGCAAACATAAGAGCTAGGCATTCTTTTTTGACCGGACTATAACGGTGTTCAGCACCAATCATAGTACGACTGAGGTAGTAGATGGCTTGTTCGTGGCCTTCTTTGTTCTTTTGGGTAAGTAAAGCACCCAATGAATGGTCTATAGCACGGACATACATTAAGAACGGTATACCAGAGATTGGTGGCACCAAAACTGGTGGGTTCATGAGATACCGCTTGATGTCGTCAAATGCTCGTTGACATTCTTCGGTCCAAATGAAAGATACATCCTTCTTCATTAGTTGAGTAAATGGTCTGCAGCGTCCAGACAGATTCAAAATGAATCTCCTAATGTACGCAAGTCGACCTTGGAATCCTCGTAGCTCTTTTAGGTTGCGTAGAGGACGTATCTGTTGAATGCCTTTGATCTTCTCGGGATCCACGTGTATACCCTTAGAGGTAATGACGAAGCCGAGAAATTTGCCACTAGAGACACCCAAAAATGACTTGGTGGGATTCATTTTGAGTTGATGTTGGCACATAAGATTGAACATAGTTCTCAAGTCTTGGATGTGATCTTCCTTTAGACGACTTTTGACGGCAATATCATCGACGTAGCATTCGACAGTCTTATGCAGATGATCTCGAAAGATGGTACTCATGGCTTGTTGGTAAGTTGCACCAGCGTTTTTGAGACCAAATGGCATTACAGTATAGCAGTAGACTCCGCGAGGAGTGCGAAAAGAAGTATGCTTTTCATCTTCAGGATTCATCCGAATCTGATTGTATCCGGAGAATCCATCCATGAAAGATATTCGCTCGAACCCACAAGTGTTGTCAATCATGACGTCCGTGATAGGGAGAGGAAATTTATCTTTTGGACATGCTTCATTAAGATCCCGAAAGTCGATGCAGACTTGAACTTTGCCGATTTTCTTTGGAACTGGGACGACATTGGCTACCCAATCAAGATGCTATTCTTCTCGAATAAAGCCAGAAGCGATGAGCTTCTTGATGTTATCGTCGATTGTATCCATTATTTCTGGCTTAAAATGCCGTTGTTGCTGTTTGACCGATTATGCATTCGGCAAGATGTTCAGTTTGTGAGTAGCAACTTTGGGATCTAGACCTGGCATGTCTTCATAGCTCCAGGCAAAGACATCAATGTATTCTTTAATAAGAATAATTAATTCCTGCTTATCTGTCTCTGGAAGGTTCTTGCTGATGAATATTAGACGAGGTGATCCGCTCTCTCCCATATCAATTTGAACTAATTGATCTTCGGTAGGAGGTTTCCTTTGTTCGAATCGGAGTTCCCATTGGGTATCCATTCGTTAAGCCCAAGGATCTGCTTTGGGACTTTCTTCAACATCCTCGTCATAGCCTTCTAAAAGTTCGACAGAGACCATGTTAGAAGATACAGTCAGCAGATGGACTTGACCGATACTGGTGTCAGAATCCCATGATCTGGAATCAGAAGAGTTAGAACGCTCTTCACTATCGAATTCAGAGCTTGCTGGGGATAATACTGGAGGTGAAGCATATCCGAGACCTCTTTTGGTCTTGCTGTAGTACATCTCTGACTTTTCCTTCGGCACGACCGTACGGATAGGAGTTCTTCTACCCTTACCGTAGTTGAGGCCACTCTTGAAGTCATAACCCATCTTTCGGATGATGTCTTTTTATTGTTGACTGTAACGACGAAGTTGAAGGTGCCCCGTATCATTACTTTTGCTATCATCCGTATAGCTGAATTGTTGTTCCGGTCCTTTACTAAAAAGTATTGGACTCTCGCCTTTCTTACGAGCAGGAACAATACGATATAAATCTTTTGGGTGTTCGAATGAGACTTCTGTTTGAAGAGATTGTACAACTCCCATTGTAAATGAAACATATCCAAATAGCACTTAGCATGATAAATGACATCACTATACTGGAAAGTAGATGCTTTTTCATTGATTTCTATATTTATATTTACAGCAGGACCTTTAGCCTTAGCAGGCTTGGTCAGATTGATTACAAGAGGGAGAGAAGAAGAACGTGGAGGAGGATTGGCTTTGTTACGACGGAGGTCGATAACAAGCGGCTCAGAGGAGGTGAGCTACCTTTTTTCCTTGTTATGAGATAAATCAATAACAAGTGGCTTAGAAGAGGTGAGCTGCCTTTTTTCTTTGTTACGACGTAAGTCAATAACAAGTGGCTCAGAAGAGGTGAGCTTCATTTGATCTTGATCATCATTAGTTGGTTGCTTCTGGACTGGCAAGTGAATAGCCAGTGGCTTGGAAGACTGAGGACGAGAAACACGCCCTTTGACATGAATGATAAGGGTATCATTGGGCACTGTTTCCTGCTCTTCTTCAGTGTCCAGAGACAGGACAACCTTCATGAATTTATCCTTGTACATACGGGCATCATTGCAGTATGCTTCAACACCTTTGAAAGGATAGAGATCAGCAACCTCCTTTTGCACCTCTCCATTGTCATCAACATATTTGAAACATTGATGGAGAGTCGAAGGGACAATGTTATGCTCATGCAGAAATGGTCTTTCCAACAGAGCATTGTAAGAACAACCATGATTGTCAATGATGTAGAAGGTCACCTTTGTGCGAAGATTGCCTATTTGGAGTTTTAGGCGAATCTTGCCCAGAGGTTCGCTCCTTCCCTGGTTGAACCCGAGAATAGTGGTGATTGTGCTGGAAAGACTATGCACTGGGATCTTCAGCGCATCCAACATTGTCTTTGGCATAATGCTGAGAGCAGACCCTGGATCTATCAGAATACGATCGACTTTCATCGAGTCGACATATCCTGTATAGTAGAGAGGTCGGTCGTGCCTGTTGTCTTCCATCAGCATGTCATCTTGTGTGAAAGTTATGTTTGGAATTAACTCCAACACACTATGACAATGGAGGCAAGAGACTGGTTCTGCTTTCGACTTCTTCATAAGGGCTAAACAGGTTTCAGCTTGCATGAGAGCCTCACTCAGAGTTTCTCGAGTCTCTTTGGAGAGATGCAAGAGCTCGAAGATTGACAGCCGGGCCGGTGTATTGGCGAGTTGGGCCAAGATGTCAAAGTTGTAAGGCTTTTCAAGTCCTGTGGGAGATGACTTCTTTAAAGGTTTGTCGAAGAGGACTTGTTGTTTGCCTTTGTCAGCGACCGTCGGCTTGAGAGAAGTAGACTCTACAACCGGTGAGGATGCAGTAGGAATATCCTTAGTGGAAGTAGGCTGTACTGAAGCAGGCTCAGAAGAAGAAGCAGGATTCTCTTGAGCTTCAGGATAATCCTTTAGATAGGCTTTCCCTGATCTGGTGCCCAGCAGGATTTCTTCATCAATTATGGGGTCAAAAGACACCATATTGCAAATCTTTGTCTTGCCCTTGGAGCGGTCATTCTTCTTGGAGGAAGAGGAAAGTTCGAACTCTGAAGTAAGATCCGGATGAATCCACATAATCTCGCCATTGTCAAGAGACAAGGGGACGAGACCTTCACTTCGCAGAGGAAGGAGATTCTCAATCTCAATAGTAGCTTTGGGGATAGGAATGACACCGTGTTGCACCATCTGGGGCGGGAAGTCACCGAATTGAACTGAGACCATATTTGCGGTAACGGTCTTCTCGTCTTGCTGCAGAGTGACAACACCAGCGTTGACCAGCTCTTAAATTTTGCCTTTGAGCACATAACATGCTCGAGTAGGATGTCCGATGAACCTGTGATAGACACAGTACTTGGGATGATCAGTCTTACCGACTTCATCAGGCTTCTTGGGATCTGGAAGCTGGAGCTTATTGCTTTTGATCAAGCAATCAAAGATGCTCACTGTGTCATTTTCGTCAAAAGAGTACTATACTTTCGGACGAGGTTCCCTTGGTGGAGGTGCTGAAGGAGTAGAAGTGGACGTAGGAGGAGCTACGTTGACTGCCAGAGATTCTTTGTTCTTATTTGTCAAGTTGATGTTCAAAGTTTCTTTTCCTTTGCGGTTGTTCTGGCGATTGCCACCACCCGATGTCTGGTGTTCATCCCGGTCGGGGTTAGATATTTGTACCCCTAGCTGCTTGAATTTGTCAGCGCTAACTTCAGCTGCTTTAGCGTTGACAATAAAAGATGGCCAGTCTTGGAACTGAGTAGATCATGTCCACATGCTGATGATAGGCAACAGATTTACCTTGCAGGTGTCTATGGTGACAGCGGCTGGAGTTCCAGGAGGCATTTTAAAAGCTTCCCGGCGGAACCTTTCAATAAAACTCTCAGCAATTTTATTGTGTCTTTGTTTGATTTTATTGAGGGCTGACATGGTCATGTCATTGATCCCCTCATAGAATCGTTCCAAGAAGATTTGCTTTAAGCCAGAGAAGGAGGTAATACAACCATCGGGCAAGCTCCTGTACTAGTCGTATGCTACGCCGGCTAAACAGTCGACGAATACTCTGGTAAGAAGAGCGTCATTTGGTTGAAGTTGGACAGTCATAACCTCAAAATGGTTAATGAACTGACTGGGAGAAGTGTTGCCATCAAATAGCGAGATTGTTGGGATTTTGTACTTAGGAGGAAATGAGACTTCCTTCCATTCAACTGGGTAAGGTTGCTTGATTCCTAACCTCTGTAAGTTGTCCTTCTCCTTGAAGGCCTCGAATTGAGTGCGCAGGAGCTTGACAGCAGCTTCATTGGCATCTTCCACTGATGTAGAAGGAGCATGCTGAATCATAGTGTTAGGAGGAGGAACAACATGGTAAGCACTACCCCCGGCACCTGACTGACTGGGTGCAGGTTGGACCTGTACAGGAGGTACTTGAATAGATGCTACCCCCAGCCCTGCATTGACAGGCACCGACGATGCTATGATTTCAGAATTTGTAGGAGGTACGGTCGGTGGGATTGTATGCTGGGCCACAATGATGGAATGCATACTTGCGACCATTTCGGCCATGGTCTTCAGCTTGTCTTCTAGCGTAGCTATCCGTTGTTCTTGACTAGCTGAACTGGAAGCGTCTGGGTCTTCATTGACAACATAAGCTGTCACCTCTCTGGGTATAGTGGAGGATACTGTCTGTTCTGAGCTTTCACTGTATGCATCATAGTCGGAGAAAGAATCATCTCCTGAATGAGAAGGAAGGAGATGACCGGAAGGATCTTGAAGATTCCTTTGACCGATTATGTCTCGGCTTCGGGATCGGGTATGTTGGAATACTCCTTCAGAGGATTCTTGGAGTAAATCCAAATACCGTTGACTCGGCTTGCGAGGCTTGCCGTGCTTGAAGCACTTCCTACCCCCAGTGTCTCTGGAAGTCATGTTGACAGAAGAGTACAAAACTTCGTCTTCATCTTCCAACATAGGTTCAGAGTTTCAAAAGTTCAGACGATCGAATACAGATCGTCTTGTTGTCTGACAACAACACTTGATAACCACTTTATGATTGCAATCGTGTCCAAGTGGTTGCACTGGAGATGTTGAGATGTTGTCCCAATTTTGCTTGAGGTGTTCTCGGAGATCAGGAACAGCAACGGGACGAGCAGAAGTACGAGGGATGTTGCTCTGCACAATATTCGGAACATGGTTCCGATTCTTCAAATATTTTGTCCTCTGAGTGTACAGGGAAGTGCTCATTTCATTGGCATAGGTGTCCGAATTTTTGATCCTGTAAGTTTGCTTCTGATGATGGTTGGTCTTCGGCATTGGCTGTTTTTGTTTCACCGAAGTTGGCCTGTTGAGATAAGTTCTTAGATCAGCAAACTCACCCCCAGGGGTTTCTGTCTGAGACACCAGCAATTTTTCTTGTCTTGAACGGGATATCTGAAAAGTTGGGAGATCTTGGAACTCTGCTACCGGAGTAGGCAGAATTCCTCTCTGATCAGTACACTTTCCTTTGACAAGGAAGGAAGAAGAATCCTTGTGAGAAAGGGTTCTTGTACTGACTGGTGCCGGAGCACGTTTAGATTGATCTTCTACGGTAAAAATTGAGGAAGACTGAGAAAAGACCAAAGGGCCTTTTCTTTTGTTTTGGAAAAAAGGGTTAGCTAAAGAGCGTTTTCCCCTATTGTCTTCTAAGTCATGGGATGAGGAAGTTTGAGAAAAGACCAACGGGCCTTTTCCTTTGTTTTGGAGAGAAGGAATAGCCAAAAGACTACCTCCAGTGGATTGTGCAGGAGCAACAGGGTGTCTGAGAAGAGGAGCAGAGCTTTTTCTCTTGTTGTGAGAAGAGGAGAGATTAGCCAAAGGCAGTCTCTCTTGGATTGCGCAAGCACAGCTTGCGCATGGGTTGATGGCGCACTGACGGGTTGCGCATGAAGAGTTCTGGCAGAATGTCTTATGGCCTCAGTCACAGTGGCTTGCGCAGCAGGAGTCTTGTTGCCAGAGTGTTTGTGTTGTACTCTGGTTGCTGGAGTAGTGGACTGCACAGACAGAGTTGCAGCCAATTGCGCCAGAGGAATATGAGTCTTGCACTTTGACAGGGCAGCGTATGAAGTGGTTTGTGCACTGGCAACAGCAGACTGCGCATGAGTAGTAGAGGCAGATTGTGCAATAGCAGAGACAACAGACTATGCAACAGTCTTAGCAGCAGAGACTTTAGACTGCACAGCAGTCTTGGTGGCAGAATCAACAGACTACGCAGCAGTCTTGGGGACCCACACTGGGCGCACTTTGCTCGTGGCAGAAGTGGTGGCAGTGCGAGGGGTGGTCCTGGAGTTGATCATGGCTTCGTAGGCCGTCTGGTTGACCTTCACAACCAGCGTCTTCTGCGTCTTTCCGATAGACACAACGTCATATTGAGTTGTCACTTCCTCGTCGAAGGAGAAAGTCGTCCCAAGCAGAGTCGCCATTTTGTTTGCAAAAACAAAAGTTGATCTTTATTTCAACAAACTTTGTAAAGAAGATTACAAGAATTCTGGAAAAGTACAACTATAGGAATCCGATCTGAATGCCGATCGCTTTATCCCTTGGACGATGTGAACTTTGAAGGCGGTAGCCTCTGAAGATTGCAGTAGCATTTTGGCAAGAACTCCTGATCTCTGGTGATGATCTCTGATCTCTGTATGCGTGTGTGATCCCCTCTAGGAAGGACTTGAAACTCTATTTATAGAGTTCTGGAAATAACTACTTTTTAGTTATTCTGGACTGCGCAAGTTGGATTGCGCTGTATTGGACCGCGCAGACATCAGACTGCGCTGGCAGTTACTTGATCATGGGCCAACAATATTGGACATATGGCATTATTTGATTGAAATGCGCATGATCGTGTACAGACGGTTACCACGTAATGAGTCATTGATGGCATGAAGGCCACGTGTACTTTGTCAGTTGATGGAGTGCGCCAACTGAATTGCGTTGGCTTCGGATTGTGCTAGGATGGACCGCACTAGGCTGGACTGTGCTGCAGGCAGATTGTGCTGCATGTACAGCTGTCCTCGAGCGCTGTGCTGCACGATAAACGAACAGTTTCTTCGTTCTCCGTACTGTCAGCTGTCATAAGATCTGATTCTCTGTCAGGTAATGATGATGATGCCACGTCAGCATGCGCACTTGGATGTGTGCGCAGTTCAGCCTGCACAATCAAATGGTTGCGCAATCTGTCTTCTGCGCAGTTCACTTGAAGGATGTATAATTTGATTTTGATGACTTTGTTGATGGGTGCAACTTGATTTTTTAGGACCTACAACCACAAAAACTTGTCACAACCCGCACCCGATTTTCGGACGCGAGTTCGTGAGCAAGCCAGCTACGTATCGAGCGGACTCCAGTCCGACTCGAATACGTATAAGCTGTCAAGGTCATGGGTATCATGTCTAATCTAAACTATATCTCAATCCACAAGAATCAAATAAACAAGAATGAACAAGTATGGGTCATGGTCTGCAGCCCATTAGCATATTGTCCGATTGGACTCTAAGAATGATATGAGTCCATAAAGTAAGAAGAATATATCATGGTACTGAATGTAAAGCATGAGAGGATAATAAAGGAATATCACAAGCAAATACCTGTATCATACATCACAATCCTCTACCATCCTGCTCTGCTAACTAACCCCATATAGTCGTTAAACCTAAAGAGATCATCTGGTCCTCAGAGGACTAGCAAGATACATAGTATATAAACCAACATGTAACAGTAAAAAGAAGCAAGAAACAATCAAGGATATCCAACGAGACAAAATGAACCAAGACACAAGATCTAAACACGAGGATCCTAAGACACTGGCATGCCATACTAGAAATGGCTAATAGGTCAAAGGTATAGACCGCAGTCAAGGCAAGTACTCACAATCTATAGTGTCTCAATCGCTGTCAAGGCAAGTACACACAACCAAGACGGTAGCCAATCCTAGTATAATCCTATAGACCATAGTCAAGGTAAGTACTCACAATCTATAGAATGTCAAAGTCAAGTCCCACTCAAGTCAGGTCAAGTCAAGTCAAGTCAAGTTATAATCAAGTCGAGAAAATCGTGGTGTGGGACTAAACGACTCTATCAAGCAATACGTATGAGACTAACATAGTGTAACAGATAGAAATGTCATAACAAAGGAACAAGAATGTGCAGACAACTAGAATCATGTAAAGTAAAACTATAACAGGAAAAGTACACTAGACATGAAATAAAGCAATCACGAATATAAGAAAAAGAACCGCAGCGAGTAATGAACATACATATAAATTATACTGTACAAGTTGGCAAGGTATACTTGCCTGGGGTGGCACGGAGAACCAACAATGTATCGCCAATCAACAAGTCAGAAAGTACAAGTCATCACAACTGTCTCCGAAAGCTGAAATAAACGTTACCAACATTCTCAGAATAGTCAAATTAGCTAGGATTGCCTGTCCTTAAGTCCAATTGTAAAACCCCTAAAATTCTACTATTTTTTATTATTATTAATTGGTACCAATTTAAATTTGTATTGTACGTCGCGTAGTCGTATTGTACGTCGAACACGAAAATTTTATTTTTCAAAATTGCTCGTCGAGTGCGAATATGCGAGCGGTACAATTTTAGAAAATCATTTTTATTTTTATACACTTTCAAAATATATATAATTATTAATCTGCTATAAAAGCCTTTTTTTTATTTTTAGCAGATTAATAATAAATAATAAAATAAAAATAATATAAATTTTGTACACTAGAAAAGCATAATTATGTAAAGAATATTTGTGCTTGGATATATATTTCATAAATGTTTTATTAGTTTATTTTTAAATAATAAGTATTTTCGAAATTATTATAATAGCATTTTTTGGAAAACATATTTGAAAATATTATGGCAATTTAAATCTTGATTTGAATTTATGGATTTATTTAAATAGTTAGATATTTGAAATTTGATTATCCCATTTGATTTTAAACTAAAATTTTTAATTAGATTTAAATTGGATTTGTATTTGGATTATTGATTTAAATTAAATTACGAATATATCTATTATTGGGTTTAAATAGTCCTAGTCCTTATCCAATTGGGAATTTCCACATCCTATAAATAGGCAGGTACTCATCCTTAAATTAATACATTCCAAATTCTCAAATCCATAGCAGCGCCATCTCTCATGCGTGCATCGTGTCGGTGTCCATATTCATTTCTATTGTTCTCTATTACATTTACAATTCTATTTCCGTGTCGACAACCCGGACACGTCCACCC
>JANAVB010009994.1:9057722-9302722 GCA_029216955.1 Iris pallida
ACTTCAATCCTTTGAACTGGAAATCCTGCAAATCCACCTTATGTTTCCAATTCCCGCTGTACCCAATTGGAACCTTTAATTTACTCAACGTTTTACAAATGATTTCTTTCTCAGATTGTGATAAAGAAAAAGGAGCCTTTGGCATAATTTGTTTTCCATTATCATTCACAAGCCATAATTTCTTCTTTATCTTCAATTCCTCTAGATCCTTACGAGCTTCAACTCCGTCTTTGGACTTATCTTTAGTGTTCATTATCGTCCCAAACAAATTTTCAGCCACATTTTTTCTACATGCATCACATCCAAATTGTGCCGAAGATACAGTTCATGTTTTGACAAATATATTAATATGATACTACATAAAAGCATACCATAAAAAGAAAAATTATTTGTTTAACAAAATAAATTACCTTCCAATACGGTAAATAAAATAGAATTTATCTCTTTGACCATGGAGTATTTACATCAGTGGATCGCTTCCTCTTCTTACCAATTAACTTTCCAAAATCTGTACGTATAGATTCCATTTTACTCAATAATTCTTCACCAGTCAAACGTTTGGGAGGCCTTCTGTGTTCTTCATTTCCGTTAAATTTTGACTTTTGCAATCTAAAATGATGTGTAGCATCTCTTATGAATCTTCTATGACCCATGTATGTAAATTTTTTCCCATACTTTAGCCATTTCGAGTCTTTTTCTTCACAACATACAGGACAACCATATTGTCCCGCTGTCCTAGAACCTGAAATGTGCCCATAAGCAGGAAAATCATGTATACACCACATCATCATTGCTTGCAGGGTAAAGTTTGTCTGTGTTTTAGCATCATATGTTATGCTTCCTACAGACCACAACTCTTTGAGCTCCTCGACCAACGGTTGCAAATAAACATCAATATTATGTCCTGGTCCAGTTGGACTAGGAATCAACATTGTTAACATAGTAAATTCCTTCGTCATGCATAGAGACAGAGGAAGATTATATGGAACAAGCATGACAGGCCAACAACTATAAGAATTATTCATTCCAAAAGGATTGAAACCATCAGTTGCAAGACCAAGACGAATATTTCGTTTCTCAGTAGCAGACTCCGGCCACATCCTATCTATCTTCTTCCAAGAAGGAGAATCTACTGGGTGTCGTATGTGTGTACTACTATCTTCTACACGAGCATGACATGTCATCTCCTCAGCTATCCATGGTATACTATACATACGTTGCAACCTCTGGATTATTGGAAAGTATCTAAGCTTCTTCATCGGCAACTTCTTGTCTTTTTTTTGAATTTTCTTCTGGTTGCCACCTACTTTCACCCACTTGGGACAATTATTCTTGTCTGCATTTTCTCTCCAATAGAGTATGCAATCATTAGGACAAGCATGGATAATCTCATACTTCATTTGGAAAGGCTTAACCATAGCCTTAGCTTTTTGAAAATTTTCCGGCAAAGTGTTCCCATTCGGTAAAATCTTCTTCAAAAATTGCAAAAATTCAGTAAAAAGAGCTTCAGAACATTGGTGTCTAGCTTTCATGCTTAACAAATCTAATATTGAGGATAATTTAGTATATTGACCTTCACAATTAGGATATAAAGGTTCCATTGCATCCTCCAATTTATTGTTGTAATTAGTGTCTTCCGGGAGATCATCTTGAACATGAGCATCATTTTGTTGATCAGATTCATTCAGGCATTCGTCGAGGACATTAGGATCAACACGTCTAAATGTGTCATTGAACAAGTCTGCCATTCTTGGAAAGGCATTTTCTGTACTAGTTGATGAACTAGGAGCTTGAACATTCACACCTATTGTAGGAAGTGGTTCTCCATGATTGATCCAAGTTCTATATGACTTGTCCACACCATTGCAAATCAAATGCTCAGCAATAACATTTAGTTTTTTTTTTGCATGAATTGTAGTTACGACATTTATCGCACGGACAACAATACCAATCATTTCCACCCAATTTATCTTTTGTGAACTGAATGAATGATGCAACACCTTCAAAGTATTCATCTGACAACTGAGGTGCATCCATCCATGCCTTACTTGGGGGTATTGAAGACATCTACCAATAAAGTATAAATATATCATCAATAAAATAGAATAGAATAGAACATATTATCGTTACGGAGTTTGCATATAACAATAAATTCACAGGACTTGGAAACAAAATAGACCACAAGAAACTATAAAAATATCATCAATAAAATATAAAGATATCTTCACAAAATAGAATAAAACATATTATAGTTAAAAACTTTACTTACAACATAAATTCACAGGACTTGTAAAAAAATAGACCACAATTGCCAAAAACAACTTTACAGATTTCAGATTTGATGTTCAGATTTCAAATTTAATGTAAATAAATTAATGGAAACCTAATAAACACATTTTTAAAACCAATGTTGCCTACTCCTCCGCAGGAGCTCGTATCCGTGGTCGAGTCAGGTCCGACGGCGCCCTCCACCTTTGTACGGCTGCTCGTCGACCGGCGATAAAGGTGGAACTGACCAACGACAGTTAGAAGAGGTGGAGGGCGCCGTCGGACCTGACTCGACCACGGATGCGAGCAAAACCACAAATCATAAAGAAAAAACTTGAGTAAAAACATAAAGGTGGAACTGACCTGCTCGATCAATGACTCGACAAAGGATACGAGCAAAAACTTGAGTAAAAACACAAATCATAAAGCAAAACATAAAGGTGGAACTGACCCGCCTGCTCGATCAATGACACACAAAACATAAAGAAAAAAATAATACAAAGAAATTCTAAACCTAGATTTAGAGTAAAAACACAAAAAAAAATTCCAAGCCATAATTCGAGTGAAAGAAAAAGATGAAAAAATAATGATTACTTATAGTGGAGAACTCCTTTAGATCTGATTGAGGATTTTTGTTGGTTTTTGATGCCCTCTTTTCTTCTTTTAGATTGAGGAAATTTTGTGAGAGAAGAGAGGGAAAGATGAGAGGGAAAAAAAGTGTGCTGAATGAAATGGCGCCAAGTTTAGCGGGATATATTGTTAGGGATTATTTTTGGATGGAGTTTTTTTAATTGGAACGACGGTTTAGGTCCGTCGAAAATAAATCTACTGTCAAGGTCTGTCGTTTTTGACAAACCTAAAGTGTCAAAAACGAGATTATTTGGTGTAGTGGATGTTCGTTCATACAACACAATTCATCGTATTCGAGATCCATTGTAAGAATTTTGTTGGTATGAATTGTAACTCGAATAGCCTTCTTGTTTTGAGAGGTAAGCTAGCTCTCAAAAATTAAGTTAACGATTGCTTCGTTCGGTTCGCGAAATGGAAGGAAAAATCAATTCCTTGGCATTTTTTTTTTTCCTTTGAGATATCCAAACAGCTAAAGTCTGAAAGAATATGTATTATGTGTTACAATTGTCTTAGGTATGGGTTTGGCTTTCAAGCAAAGGATTCTAAGATTAACCAATTTTTTTGGCCAATGAGGGTATTTAAAAAAGGGATGATATGATTAACACTAGCATTGAGAACACAACAAGGCTACGTTAAAAGAAAAGTACATTATATATTTGTGGTACAAGGGGCGGTGCCAAACATTTTAAGTTTTTACCGAAAATGAAACTTGACCAGATTTAGAAACCATAGTTCGTGGTACCGGCCGATATCGATATACGATACGGCCGATAAATATCGGTTTTGGCGTGTCACCGATCACTATTGATACCAACCGATAACAATAATGGGGTTTCTTTTTCGGTCAATTTTGTAAAAAAAAGTTAAACGAAGAAGATAAATTAAAGAATGAAAAATAGTGTCAAACAAAATGATTAACTTGTGTTAAACATTGACAATCTTACAGTATGTCGATAAGATTCCTTATCGATAAACTACTATGTTTTTGATTCAATTGAAAAAAAAAAAATAGCCCAAACCAATTATTAATGAAATTCAATAACCAGTAATTTATCGAAGTTGTATATCTATAAATTCACAACATTCATCCATATTAATGTTATTTCATTGAAAACTATTTATTGTGGCCTATGTCTAAAGACAAGTAAATAAATAATAATACTTATTGCAAGCGGAATATTATTTCATTTAAAATTAATAAGAAATAATATAATATAGTAAATTATGTCCAAAAATATAACATAATTTTGTTAGCCTTTTAAAATGCTTTATATCATTTTTGGCTTTCCGGAAACGATGAATCCGATACTCCGATTTAAAACAGCCGAAAGTGTCGATACCACCGATATCGCTACTCATAAGAAGGGTCCAAAATCGATTCCGATATCGATATTGTGAAACTTGTAGAAACTAGTTCATATGGCTGGTAATGTATCATGGGAAAATATTTGGTGATTATCAAACCAATAGTCAAACTCTCAATCGTCAATGGTTGACACCTAATACCACTAGTTGTTGCAAAGTGATCCATAATATGGCTTACCATCATTATTCAGATTCTTTTTTTTTTCTTCTACTTTGGTCTGCCCTAGACAAAGTCCTGTTTAGCTCTCCCTTGCCCATCAAGGAGATATTGTGGTAATGTAATTTGTAATAAACTTTTTCGCACATTGATGGCTATGCAAATGCTTATTGATTTTAGAGAAACCTATGTGACCGTTACAGCTAGTATAGTAGATATTTATACTTCAGAAGGTGCTGATTCTATGTTTCTCTTTAGAGCTTTCTTAGTCTAAGTGGAGCAATACTAATCCAAACATATCAAAGGATGTACATTTATCAGAGGTGATCTAAGGGATTCCAAGCTTCTTTCAGAGACTTCGTGCCGAGGAACGATACTGTTGACAGATGAGTCTGATAACCGAGACAATATTGTGCAGATCATAGGCGAAACATGAATTTATTACAGGGCCATGAGAACATCTGAGTTATGGTTATTGCTTCTTGCTAGTTGCTATGGCATGTGGTACTCAGGTTTGGCCGCAGTTAACAATGTCAGCCAGATTGGAGTATATGAGTTTTTCTTGGTCGTTCGCAACTTTCGCATGGGCTGTCACCGCAGAAATATCTGGCTTATGACATTTTGGCATCCGATCCTACATATAGGCTATATATACGACATGGAAGCATCATAATCCGACACGGGGATGTGTATCGGTAAGCATCACTTCATGCTATCTTTCCTGATTATGGCAGCCGTTTGCGTATTGGGGTGCATTGTGTTGGAGCTTTTCCTTGACATGTAGAGAGTTTGCTCTCGACATGCCTATTAAAGTTTAGTCCCACATTGGAAGAGCATCATGAGATATCTCAACATATATATTTGGTATGTGTTGTTGGGATATGCACATGGGGTGGTGACCCTAAGAAGGGAACCATGTGGGTGATTTTACTAGGAGGTAAGGATAAGACTCCATGGTAAGCTTAATGTTTTTTGCTCTTGGAATGTATTCCATTGGAGCTAAGCCGACTCGGACTCGGACTCATGAGGCGTAATGTGGCATTTTTTTGGCACACTTTGCACTTAGCACATCAGCATCGTCGCTAGGTACATAGTGCACGTGTTGCGCCTGTGCACGATTGAACAGTTACAGCATGTTCGGGACGGTTTCTTCCCACGTCCTGAACATGTTGCTAACTGGACGGTTACAGAGGGACTATAAAAGCTTCTCTGCTCTCTCTCTTCTCTCTCTCTCTCTCTCTCTCTCAGCACACAGAGAACACAAGTGTTTCTTAACACAATTCCTTACGAATTCCAACAGAGTTTGAGAGAGAAGAGAACCAGAGCACTAGACCACTTAGCGCAGGAGTCTGTGCGCCATCCGAGGAGTCAAAAGAGCGGAGTATTCCAAAGTTCTCTGTCGAACTTGCTGGTTCCTGGAAGTGTTCGTGTGGGGCGAATCAAGCTTTGAGCAACGGTGATCATTCACCCCAGCAGGCTGTTCTTTCATCCATCGCCTGTCGTCGCTGTTGCTGCTAGCAATTCGATTAGTACCTTCTTTTTAGAAGTACTACATTCGTTTGTTGCTGTTACGAAATCTTTTTAGATTTTCGTAACCCAGAATCCTCAAAGGATCTCTGTTGTGCACCTTCTTTGAAGTGTTCCATCAAAACGTTGTTTTTACAATCGTTTCATTTCTCAGTTTTCCATCGAAAATTACGCCCCGGGACTAACACATTGCTGCTTTGGCATTGTTCCTTCGAACCAGGATCTTCTATCAGCAGGTGACACATGCAAGGTTTTGTTGTTTCTCTGCATCGTATAAAGGTACATCATATAGTTCTGTTGGTATATGTTTTGTATGACGATGTAATGCAATGTATCGAATCGTGACGCTACATAATTCTTTGGATAAATCTTATCGTGCTAAGGCAATGTTTGGTTCACGGATTTAAGGAATTGTGAAAGGGAAGTTGTTCATTTCCTTTGTTTGGTAGGCACAAACTTGGAAACTATTTTCTTGACAGAGGGTAAAATAGGCGAGGAATGGTTCCCCTAAAGAACCCATGTGATTTATTTTCTGTTCTCCTTGTAGGACGACAATAGTCCTACTCAAATATGTTATTGCCTATTTTACCCATTACTTTTGGATTTCCATGATATTATTTTTTATTTTAAAAATGCAAGGATATTACTGGAACATTGATATATTTTTTCCTTCCATTCTTGCATTAAGGAAGGGAATTCAAATGTGTTTCTTGAATGCCTTCCTTGTTTTATCAAACACAGGAAAAGAAACCTGGCACGAATTCTAATTTTCCATCTCCATAAAAAAAAGGGAATTGGTTTCCCTTCCGAGAACCAAACATGGCCTAAATGTATGGTCTTTCCCTGCTCAATTTGGTTTTTGTGATGATAAGTGTTTGCTGAAGGCATATTGGTTAGAAGGATTAAACCATAGAGATTGAATATTTCGTGGTCTTCTTCTCGCTATATGTCCCTTAAATCTTGTTGAGTTTGAGTTTAGATCTCCTAAAGATTGTTACTCGTTCCAAGGACATTGTTTGCCTGTCCTGATAACCATGAGGGGTAGTGCCTAACAAGAGACTGTGAAAGACTAAGTTGTCCTTACTCATCTTCTTCTCTTCAACTTGCCATTATATTAGAAGATTTAGCGAGGTGTAGAGACAAAGGAACAACTTGGCTGTGTGATTTCCTAGAACCATAGGATTTCTTTTCTCCAATTGAATATTACATAATTGTTGGAAAAATAAATGTATATATAATAATAATAATAATAATAATAATAATAATAATTGTTTTCTATCGACGAATCTATGGTAACTAATCTCTGGAAAGGTGTACGAATCTATTTATTGAAAATGTGTGTCCTTTCCATTATGTCTCTTTATTTCTATAAAAGTATAAATGTTTGAATAATTCAATCACTCAATCCATTCATCCATCTAGCATTAAGTCTAAGAGAGAGGGACTACCAACATTGCTTCGTCGAATTCCTACGGTGTGAAGTGTTGCTACCGAAGGAGAATAACCGTTGTATCCTGGAAGTGTAATGCCCAGATTTCGTAGTACGTACACTACCAAAATACACTCATTTAGCGACGGTTTTTTAGCGACGGACATTTTTCGTCGGTATTAGCGACGTTTTCGTGGCCGCTCAGCGACTGATTTCCGACTATACGCATTTGCCATTTTTATTTTAATTTTAGGGGGAGGAAAGGTCGCACATCCGTCGCTAGACTGTCGGTGTTATAGCGACGGATTTACCGTCGTCGCTACACAGTCGATTATTTGGCAAAAATTGTGTAGGAAATTGGCGGGACATATTTGCGACGACTTAGCGACGGATATTCAGTCGGCACTTACCAAAATAGGCGACGGCTGGGCGACGGTCTTTTACCAGTCGTCGTCGCTATATAAACGTTCCAGACTTTAAATGGAACGGCGGGGGGAACTTTTCGCATTCCCCCAAATTCACTCTCTCCTCTCTCTCTCTCTCTCTCGCCGGTGTCGGCTTCGGTGATCGGCGTCGGTGTCGTCGTCGACGTCCTCTCCTCTCTCTCTCTCCGAAGGTAACCCCTCTCTCTCTCGATCTCTCTCTCTCTCTCGCGGTATAGGGGCTGGGCGGCGCGCTTGGGGCTGGGCCGTCCGGGGCTTGGCGGCTGGCTTGGGTCGAGGGCTGGGCGGTGGGCTTGGGGCGGGGGCGTCGGGGGCTGGGCGGCGGGCTTGGGGTTGGGGCGTCGGGGGCTGGACGGGGGCGTCGGGGTCTGGGAGGCGGGCTTGGGGTTGGGGCGTCGGGGGCTGGGCGGCTGGCTTGGGTCGGGGTCTGGGCGGTGGGCTTGGGGCGGGGGCGTCGGGGTGGGAGGCGGGCTTGGGGTTGGGGCGTCGGGGTCTGGGCGGCTTGCTTGGGTCGGGGGCTGGGCGGTGGGCTTGGGACGGGGGCGTCGGGGGGGGCGGCTTGCTTGGGCCGGGGTTTGGGCGGTGGGCTTGGGGCGGGGGCGTCGGGGTCTGGGAGGCGGGCTTGGGGTTGGGGCGTCGGGGGCTGGGCGGCTGGCTTGGGGCGGGGGCTGGGCGGGGGCTTGGGGCGGCGGGTGGGGGCTGGGGGCTGGCTTGGGGTGGGGGCGTCGGGGGCTGGGCGGCTGGCTTGGGGCGGGGGCTGGGCGGTGGGCTTGGGGCGGCGGCGTCGGGGCTGGGCGGCTGGCTTGGGGGGGGACGTCGGGGGCTGGGCGGCTGGCTTGGGCGGGGGCTGGGCGGTGGGCTTGGGGCGGCGGCGTCGGGGGCTGGGCGGCTGGCTTGGGGCGGGGGCGTCGGGGGCTCGGCGGTGGGCTTGGGGCGGCGCGTCGGGGGCTGGGCGGCTGGCTTGGGGCGGGTGCGTCGGGGCTATTTGCAACCGACGCACACCCATAAGCACTCTTCATATATATATATGCAACCGAACTACTAGGCGGCGGGCTTTGGTCGGGGGCGGCGGGTGGCTTTGCTTCTCAAATTCATTTGAGTTTATATATTGGCTAAATAATGTGTTATCCATATTGGGTGTTCCATTAGTTTGGTGGTGTTT
The DNA here is from genome assembly GCA_029216955.1 of Iris pallida. NCBI lineage: Eukaryota > Viridiplantae > Streptophyta > Magnoliopsida > Asparagales > Iridaceae > Iris > Iris pallida. The sequence continues at coordinate 9,066,704 of JANAVB010009994.1, forward strand.
GGATTAGTAAATGTGAATATATATGGGGTTTGGATTCATGGTGTATATATATGTTCACTGTCTCAAGGACAGTGCGAGTTCTATCAGTTGTGTGCTTCTGTATAGATGTATATATCTATACATCTAGCTGTGATATACATATGTGTATGTGACAATCTCAGTTAGCGACGGACTAGTTACCGGTTAGCGACGGATATTTCCAGCTCCATTAATTGCATTAATCTACGGTACGACATGGTCATCAGGACATTGTCCCTGCAGCCATTCGACTGGCGAGGCAGAAACTATGTTGCCATAGATAAAGTTGCCTGTCCTCCGACCCTCATCCCTCGGCAATGATGATACGACAACCTATCACTATATCTTATATAGTAGTAGATGATGTCTTAGTATTACATTAGTGAGTTCATCTTGATTCTGTTACGTACGTCCTTCAGATACTAGATACGATAAGGTTAACATATACTACATGATATGTATACAGAATATAGATGATTCACACTAATATATGCTAGAATGAATCTTGGGTTGTGTTCTGAGCCATCCGTTCTCACACTTAAAACACATAGGAATTAGTAGTGTGACAGCGCCGGAGAGAGTGAGAGCGCCGGAGGGGAGGAGAGAGAGAGTAAAATGGTATGACATGGTGAAGTAGTACTGTATTTTGGCTCCAGTTCCAGCTCCATTTGATCTACGGTACGACATGGTGATCAGGACATAGTACCTGCAGCCATTCGACTGGCGAGGCAGAAACTATGTAGCCGTAGATAAAGTTGACTGTCTTCCAACCCTCATCCCTCGGCAATGATGATACGACAACGTATCACTATATCTTATATAGTAGTAGATGATGTCTTAGTATTACATTATGTGAGTTCATCTTGATTCTGTTACGTTCTTCAGATACTAGATACGATAAGAACATATACTACACCATATGTACAGAACATAGATGATTCACACTAATGTATGCTTGAATGAATCTTGGGTTGTCTTCTGAGCCATCCGTTCTCACACTTGGCAAAAAATTGAATTTTTTATACTTTATCGGCTTTCGAAAATGTACTCAAATTACATGATGGTTCCTTTAGTTAGCTTGCTTATGTTACAATTATATTATTTGTGACTATCGATCTTACCAGATGGCACCCATGACCCGAGGAGCGGCACGTCGTTTGAGGAAAATAGTGAATGCTGAGGTGGCTCCTCCTATAGTTAAGAAGGAAGTGGCACCGGTTGCTAGTGAGACCGGGAGTTCTATTCATCCAACACCGGTAGCTAGTGAGACCGAGAGGACTCTTCATGCAGTCCTTGCAAGGGACAACAGCTCTCCTCGTGCCAAAAATCTTGCTTTTTGAGGTGGTTGCGTGAACGTATCACTGAGCGTTTGCGTGAGCAGCGTGGTTCTCATTAGCTATTAGTACTTATTTGTATTGGACTATTTGTATTGAGTTGTTTTTGTATTAGACTATTTGTATTGGACTGCATATATGAACTAGAACTGTGTCAATCTCTGATTGTATTGGACTACGACATGGTGATCAGGACATATATAGTCCCTACAGCCATTCGACTGGCGAGGCAGAAACTATGTATCCGTAGATAAAGTTGACTGTTCTCCGACCCTCATCCCTCGGCAGTGATGATACGACAACCTATCACTAGAGGATACTCTGAGAGATCCATCTGTGTAGGACGTATACTCTGAGATATCACCTTTACAAGAATGATATCAGTAGTGGGATCGAGTGTTGGAGGAGATACTATCAGAGTACGTCCTACTCAGATGGGTCTCTCACCGTTAATTTTTTTCTGACAGCAAGGTGGATGTGCTCCGTCAACAGATTCTTTCTTCGAGCCAAAACTTTGCCCCGGAGCTCAAGTGAACATCCTTCGTGTAGAGCTCGAGTGAGAGGTTCCTGACAGCATGGTAGCCTCCTTTGTCAAAGTATCCGTGCTCATCCAACATTGGTTGTGGGACGAACACGGATACTTTAACAAAGGAGACCACCATGCTGTCAGGAACCTCTCACTCGAGCTCTACACCAAGGATGTCCACTTGAGCTCCGGGACAAAGTTTTGGCTCGGAGCAAGAATATGTGGACGGAGCACATCCACCATGCTGTCAGGAAAAAATAGTAACGGTGAGAGACCCATCTGAGTAGGATATACTCTGATAGTATCTCCTCCAACACTCGATCCCACTACTGATATCATTCTTGTAAAGGTGATATCTCAGAGTATACGTCCTACACAGATGGATCTCTCAGAGTATTCTCTCCGGTTGGGTTGTGTTTTGAGCCATCCGTTCTCACAGAGGGTCCTATTTTGGATTCTATATTTTGTATTTTGGTTTCTGTATTTTGTATTTTGGTTTCTGTATTTTGTATTTTGGTTTCTGTATTTTGTATTTTGGTTTCTGTATTTTGGCTCCAGCTCCATTTGCATTAATCTACGGTACGACATGGTGATCAGGACATAGTCCCTGCAGCCATTCGACTGGCGAGGCAGAAACTATGTAGCCGTAGATACGATAATTGGTGTGCATTAAATTTATATGTGCATATTTGGTCTATGTGATTCTTGGATAATTGGTGTGCATTATATATTGGTTTGGTTTATGCATATTTTTGTGAACAGGGAAAGTGCTGCAATTTTTTTTTTCAAAAAAATTCTAAGTTACCGACAGACTAGTGACCGGTTAGCGACGGATATTTCCAGCTCCATTTGCATTAGTCTACGGTATACCATGGTGATCAGGACATAGTCCCTGCAGCCATTCGACTGGCGAGGCAGAAACTATGCAAGTAGCCTTAGATAAAGTTGACTGTCCTCGACCCTCATCCCTCGGCAATGATGATACGACAACCTATCACTATATTATATAGTAGTAGATGATGTCTTAGTATTACATTAGTGAGTTCATCTTGATTCTGTTACGTCCTTCAGATACTAGATACGATAAGAACATATACTACACCATATGTACAGAACATAGATGATTCACACTAATGTATGCTAGAATGAATCTTGGCTTGTGTTCTGAGCCATCCGTTATGATCAAGCATCTTCCTTCTCCTCTCCTCCACCATGGCTCTGAACGGCTCCTCCCTCTACTTCCCTTCTTCTTATTTGACTCTCTCAGCCACATATGACATCCAGCTCAAGTGTAGAGTCGGGGGAGAAGAAGTGGACAGGAAGAGGAGGGGAAGCAGCACAGCCGGCGGCATGATCCGGAGGAAGTACAGAGGTTTTCTTCAACAGCGTAGGAGAACTATAAGGATATATCTTTTCACAACATGTCATCTTGTCAAAGACCCTTCATGTGAATAACATTAAGGGTCTTTGACAAGGTGATATGTTGTGAACAGATATCCTTATAGTTCTCCTACGTCTGTTGAAGAAAACCTCTATACTTCCTCCGGGTCATGTCGCCGGCTGTGCTGCTTCCCCCTCCTCTTTCTACCCACTTCTTCCTTCCGACTCTACACTTGAGCTGGATGTCATATGTTGCTGAGAGAGTCAAATAAGAAGAAGGGAAGTAGAGGGAGGAGCAGATTTGTTCAGAGCCATGGTGGAGGAGAGGAGAAGGAAGATGCTTGATTAGAACGGATGGCTCAGAACACAAGCCAAGATTTATTCTAGCATACATTAGTGTGAATCATCTATGTTCTGTACATATGGTGTAGTATATGTTCGTATCTAGTATCTGAAGGACGTAACAGAATCAAATGAATCACTAATGTATGCTAGAATGAATCTCGGGTTGTGTTCTGAGCCATTCGTTCCGATACTTGGCAATTAAGCCATTCGACTGGCGAGGCAGAAACTATAAGGCTACTTGCATGTTCTTCCAACTTTAAATTACAAGATTACTATATTAGGTTAAATAAATCACTAACCTCATCACGGTGAGTCTTGGTGTAGCACTCAAATGTGGGACACCTGTAATCTATGTGAGTTCATCTTGATTCTGTTACATCCTTCAGATACTAGATACGATAAGAACATATACTACACTATATGTACAGAACGTAGATGATTCACACTAATGTATGCTAGAATGAATTTTGGGTTGTGTTCTGAGCCATTCGTTCCCATACTTGGCAATTAAGCATGTGAAATAGAACTGATTATGTTTAGTTTGTCTTACGATACAGATTTTCACATCCAAATTGAAATGGATCGTTACTTCGTTGTTCGTACATGGATGTACTAGCGGATCAACCTCCTGGACCGTAGGTACTTATAAGTATTGACCGTGTCGGATTAGTATCGATCTATCGTTTTGGTATGGACCGTATCGGTTGGTATTGGTCTTAGCGAATTGGTATCGTCCTATCCGATATGTATCGGCCGTATAGCCATTAAGTCATATTGGCCTTATCGATTTGGTATCGGTCATATCCGATAGGTATCAGCCGTGTTGGTATTATATACCATTTCGGATTAGTATCGTGGAAGGTTTAGTAACAACTGTACTTGGATTTCTCTCTTCTAGAGCTAGATTACCATTGCAAGAGAGTCACGAGAGCGTAGATGGCCAGTTACAGAACATACATACTTCCTTTTCAATCTCACTTTTCTTGATGGAAAAGGAAGTATGTATGTTACTGTAACTGGCCAATCACGATCTGGTGATTCTCTTGCAATGGTATTCTAGCTCGAGAAGAGAGAAATCCAAGTACAGTTGTTACTAAACCTTCCACGATACTAATCCAAAATAGTCTATACTAATCCAACACGGCCGATACCTATCGGATATGACCGATACCAAATCGATAAGACCAATATGAATCCTAGCTATTCGGCCGATACATGTACATATCGGATATAGGACGATACCAATTTGTTAAGGCCAATACCAATATAATACGTCCTATACCAAACCGATAGACCGATACTAATCTGATACACTAGATACTAAGTACATCTGGCCTATACCAGCGGATCCACAAATTACTGCACGATAGGCCAACGACTCCAGTTACATCCGGTTATTGGTGAGTACATGATTAATAGTAATTCTGTTAGTCTTGTGATACAGATTTTTACTCTCTCATGCTACCAACGTCACAACGTTTCCAGTGCTGCTCCCTCTAATGATGATGAACGCAAAAAACCAACGTCACAACTTTTATAACTTGAGTAAATTTCTTTACCCTATATGAAAATTTTTGTTGTCAGAAAGATGGCTCCTAGGACTCGTCGAGGTGGTGCTAGTCGAGGAAGGGGTTGAGGCAAGAAACCCTTGGAGGTCGACGGAGGAAGTCTCCGTCGTAAACAAGAGCCGGTGACTGTTAAGGAGAAGGTGTTACCAAAGGTCGAGGTCAAGGAAGAACCGATGACCATCAGGGAAGAGATTGCTCCCAAGCTTGAAGCTAAGGAGGAGCCACCGTCAGAGAGTAGTAGCATCGGGAGCGACCCTCCTATCCCTACAGAAGACCTCAACCAGATTGAGCCTTCGTATGCAAAGTGGCTGATAGAATGGTACATGCCTCAATGCAACTATCATCCTGGCTGTGAGGATCATCGTCTGACTTGTGGTCTTGTTGGGGCCAAAGTCGATTTTCCTATGTGTTTTGGAAATTTGTGAAAATTTTGGAATATTTGTGCTATGATCGGTCGTTAGGATTGGATATTAGGTTACTGTAACTGGCCAACTCTTTCCTATGTGCTTTGGAATATTTGTGAAAAATTTGGAATATTTGTGCAATGATCGGATTATAACGATGGATATTAGGTTACTCTTCCGGATAATTGATGATTTTATATTAATTTGGTTTGGTGTATATGATTCTTGGATAATTGGTGTGCATTAAATTCGTATGTGCATATTGGTCTATGTGATTCTTGGATAATTGGTGTGCATAATATATTTGGTCTATGTGATTGTTGGATAATTGGTGTGCATTATATATTGGTTGGTTTATGCAAATTTTGCGAACAACTAAAAAGCTGTAATTTTTTTTCAAAATATTCTCAGTTAGCGATGGACTTGTGACCGTTTTTGGCGGTTATTCCGTCGCTAACTGGATATTTGAAAATTTTCCCAGGTAGCGACGGATGGTCGACGGACTATCCGTCGGCATGATATATTGTTCGACGGAATAGCGACGATCTATCCGTCGCCCGTGTTCTGGAAATAACAAGAATTTCCAGAACAAGGTCGACGGTTAATCCGTCGCTATTCGGTCGATACCTTTCGACGGCAAAGCGACGACTTATCCGTCGCCAAGTTGCTGGAAATGACATGAATTTCCAGAAGCTGGTCGACGGCTTTTCCGTCAGAAAACCGTCGCTAATCCGTCACTTGATACCGAAGCTGTCGACGGATTAGCGACGGAACGATACGATCTGATACGCTGTTACGACGGGTTACCGACGGAAATTTACGTCGCTATAGCCTACACAGTTCAGTACTTAAAAGCTGAAGTGGACGACAGTCGTCGAAATGCGTCGCTAATGCTTGTATTGTGACGTCGAATATCCGTCGCTATTCCGTCATGTGACGACAACTAGTGACGGAAGGTTATTAGCGACGAGCTGATTGTCGACGGATATTTTTGGCCAATATCCGTCGGCAATCGGTCGCTAATAGTAATTACCGTCGTCTTAGCGACGGATGTGGCCGTCGCTAAAACGATAAATTTTGGTAGTGGTATTTGGAATACGTGCACGTATTTCGACCGTATTGCATGTCTCCCTGCTTGATTTATTTGACATTTTATTGAGTTTATCTTGGTTCGGTTCGGCTTGATGTGGTTAGGCTTGGTTCGGTTTGGTTGGAGAACCAACCCACCCCACCTACCACCATCACCATTTATTAACTCCCACCTACCACCATCCCACCATAAATATCAATCCCATTCTCTCTCTTCCATTATTACTCATTACTTCTTCTCCCCACCATTACTTCTCCACCAACCTGAGAGAGTGGAGAGCTTAGGCAAGTGCATCTTGCTTCATGGAGGAAGTCTATTTTTATTGTTCCATTGTCTTCCTCATGTTTCTAACCCACTTAGTACTTAACATTTTTCGTTCTGTGGTTAGATTCTTGTAGATCTAGTTTTGTGGTATTTTCGATTTTCATAAATTTGATCTATCAAACTTGCTATTTTGTAGTTGATGGTCCCATGTTGCAGAAATTTCTTTGGTCCAAATTTGACCTACGGGATTTTGCTGAGCCGCATGGACATTTTTAGCACTCAGCCGCATGGCCATTCCTTTTCTTTGGCCACACTAATTAGCTTGCACGCATTGGCATGCTACTTTAAGTATGCATGCTAATCTATTTTTAGTGCATATTATATTTAATACTTTATTTGGAAGTCAGTCGCATGGGTTATGGAAAATAATCCATTGTAGCCGCATGCATGAAGCAAGCACGTCAGCCGCATATTAATGCATTAGGTAATGCATTATGTAATGCATGTTTGTTTGCTATTCCATTTAATACATTACGTAATTGCTTGTGCTTGCAAGTCCATTTAATGCACTACAAAAAAAGTGACCTTTTGGGACAACAAAAAATCGTCTTAAAAACTGCAATTACCGTCCCAACAAATATTTGGGACGGCCTTTGGGACGGGAATGGACGGTCCCATTAGGGTGGCGTGGCAAAAACTTTAGGGACGGATATTGCCGTCCTAATTACTGTTAAAGGACGGTTAGGCAAAACGTCTCAAAAGTTTTCAAATTTATGCTTTTGTGTGACGGTTATTAATTTGTCCCAAAAAACAAGTTTTTGTAACAGATATATTTCGTCCTAATAAATAAGGGACGAAATTTTAGAAAGTACTGTAATCGTGTGAAAAAACTTAACAATTGTTTAAATTATTATGAATTACTAAATTCCTGTTTATATATAAAATATATAATTGAATTTTATATACAACAAAAATTCATACAGAACTATTTTATTTAATCGGAAATGCATATGGTAGCCGCAACATTAACAAAGCGTAGCCACAACATTAACAAAACGATTTCTATAAAACATATTTAAAGGTAATATCCCATTGTTCACAAAATGAAATCCAAGTCTTACATCACTTAGAGTGTTCCCATCAAGTTTTACATCAGTAAGCATTCACTTAATTTACAAAATAAAATCTACGACTTTTTACACAAGTCCCAAAACATATATATTTGATTTCCCACATCCATTGACAAACCGATCCACACATCCATGGCTGCCAGCAGCATTGCCTACCTGGAAACACATGAATAAGCCAAAAATATGGTTAGTTATAAGTAATTGGAACCCTTGGTACATGAATAAGCCAGAAATATGGTTTAATTAATCAATTAGAAGGTTAAGCAACACTAACCAAAATTGCACAACATACCATTTTAAGATACATATGATTACTACTAATTTATAGTTGCTACTGCTTTATAGCTTTTTATGGAAATTTATCAATATAGGTATAACTTACACATAGGTGCATTCATCATATAGATTTGCTAATGTTCGAGGAGTTCATTAAAGTGATTTATTAATGTTCGAGGAGTTAAAGCAGACTATGCTAAAAGTATTTGGTCTATTAGAGCACCATTGCCACATCTTTCTTTGACTAGTGCACATATCACAATGCCCTGAGATTTACTGACATATACTACTTCTTCCGCGACCGATACTAGCATGCATTAATAGGAAACAAAAAATGAGCTTCCCCTACAAATGCTTGAGTATTGACATCTCTTATTTTAAAGTTTGAGTATTGTAGTCTTATTCATGAGCTTCCCCTACAAATACTATGATACCAATGACAAATGTTATATTAAGCAATTTTTTATGCACCCGGATCATGGCTCATTACAAACTAATTGGATGATGTTTGCAGTAGTATTTCCTACCATTGTCACTAAAATTAAGATGTTGAAAAATATATAAACTGCACATAATAACACTTACCTGGCCATACGCAAACATTCAACTATTGTATCCAGACATACAACTTTCAACCATTGGCAAACTGGCCACCCGAAAAAGCTCCTGACAATATATTACAAAAAATGAATCATATCATAAAAGCTAAGTCAAATCCAATACTTCATGGATCCATTTTCTTCCCTATTGTCACGACCGCACCCTGTATAGGGGCACGAGAAGTGGTTACGTCCAGCCTACGCCGCAGTGTCGCGGTAGTAAGCTGTTCTAGGTTGCTAACTAATCTCATGCAGTGAATATAAAAAGTACTTGTCCAGATATCAGCTCCGAATGGAGGGCAAGTAAAGGGTATGATCTACTCAAACACAGTCTAAGCACGAAAAGATAACACAGAAGTTATACCTAAGGAATTAAAGACAACAACAACTAACTGCTAAAATAATACTCCAATATCTCAAACCAACTTAATACAGACTCAATATCTTAACTTTAATACAACAAGCCAAAACATGAAAGCTAAAGTAGTGTACTAGCTAATCTCCTGAATCACTCCTGAGAGTCGGGACCAAAGGTAGCTAATTCGCCAGGTCCATGGTAAGCAGGGCATGTGTCCACAGGATTATCATCTGTAATATTTTCAATAGGTCAATCAGGACGGGAACGAGCACAACTCATCAAGAAAAACCCAAGTAAATGACAAAGAACTATAAAGCAGTTATAGGCAGTTTTATTGATAAACATGGCAGTTCTATGCAGGTAATGATGGCATAGAGAAACAGTAAGATACAAGAAAAGAAAGATAACTAAAACAAGAGAAGAATCATGGCAATGAAGATTGTAATAAAAGCTAACTGAACTAGAATATCATGTGTGAGTCCAGACAGTACGATATAAGTCTAATATAATCCCAGTGTGAGTCCAGTCCATATAATCTGATACCAGATAATTTCCAGTACAAGATGAGTCCAACAGTGATCAATGAAAACAGGGTGAGTCCAACTATGATCTAACAGTATGTTTTAAAATATCGAGGTCGACATGCAAACGGCTGTAGGTATCAGGCACATCTCTCACTGATCAGGCAAGAGATGGCTATGCTTCCAGTAGATTCCAGTTTGGAGATTCCAATTTGGGTATGTCTACATGTCTTACTCAATATTTCCCGTCCAGCAAGTGAATCCAGTACAAGACACAAAAATCGAGATGAGTCGGCCAATACATGATGATTCCAGAAATGATTCCGGAATGATTCCAGTGATTCCAGTAATAGAGATCAGTAAGTAAGGTATGTGTCGCATACATGAATCCAGAAATATCCATACGTATTGATACAGAGAATCACATAGAACTAACTAGAACTGAAATACAGTAATCGACAAATAAATGAGAGAATTATCAGAGAATGTACTCGCCTGTTACTCTGGAAAGAGTAGTGTAATATCAGATGTCTGTACCAAGGTCACAATGTCCTAAAATAGAGCAATACAGTTATGACATGTCCAAAATGAAGGTAAATGAAATCTACAATGCAATCTATATGAATTCTAAGCCAATCTAGGTCAAAGTCAAACTAGGTCAACACTACAGTCAAACTAAGTCAAATCAAGTCATACTAGGTCACAAGAAGTTAAACTAAGTCATACAAGGTCAAACAAGGTTAAACAAGTCTAATCTAGGTCAATCTTAGACTAACTAAGGTTTTGGTTAATCATAGACTAGTCAATAAGGTAATTGGGTCAAGGGTAAACTATCCAAGTCAACTCTATAAGGTTAACTCAACTAACCATAGGCTAACCTGTCTTAGAATACCTAAGATACTATAATACTAGGCTAAGGTATAACCAACTTCCTATACAAGGTATATCACTCACAATTACATATAGTACAAACCAAACTTAATACTATAATCAAGCAAATCCATACTCTATCTCAAATCAAGACTCAACTCCTATTATCCCACTTAACCCCATACATATCTTCATCTACATGGGACTACTCATTTAACTTTAAGTCACAATTTATCCATGAATGGGTCAAACCATAATCAACTAGTCAACAGTCTAGGGTTTAGTCAAACCTAGATCATTAAGTCATTTAGAGTTCATCTAAATCCTTTCTAGGTCAATTAGTCAAGGTTTGACCTATAGTTGACTTTGGTCAACCTTGGTCAACACTAAAAGTCAAACTGGTCAAACTAGTCCAAGTTAGGTCAAACAATGTTAAACTAGTTAGGGTTAGTCAAACTAGTCATTCTAGGTTAGTTTAAGTCAAAACTAGGTTAAGCTAGTTCAAATTTGACCTAAGGTTGACCTTGGTCAACACTTAGTCAAATTGGGGTCAACTAGCTAAGTCTTGGTTTACTAGTCAATTAGGGTTAGCCCTAATGGCCATAGGCTAATAGCTATAGCCCATAGGCTAGTAGCTTAGGTCAACTAGTTCTAGGTTTACCTATAGATATATATATACATACACTATATAATTAAAACCTATATATATAGCCACTATATATAAATACCCATATACCCCATATATATATATATATATATATAACCATATATACACACTACAATATATATATAACATATACATACATAATGATATGTATAATATACCTAATATACATTATACAATATATATAGAGAGAGAGAAGTAATGAGAGTGTAGAGAGAGGGAATCTTAGAGAGAGAGAGAGATGGACAGTGAGAGAGGGGGGGGCTGAACAGGACAGGAGGGGAAGGGAGGGTTCCAGATTCTGGAACTGGAATCCAGTCCCTAACACACACACACACAGTCCATATACATATATGTATATACATACAAAACTCTACCTACACATTACCAAATACCCCCAAAATTGACCCACACTCACACTAACATATATACAACATGTTAACCTAATAATAACATAGCATTATATGTAAAAATCAACATTAATTAACAATCAAAATCCAATTTAGAAAACTGGGAATAAATCCCAAAACTGGAATATTGGACAGTAAACCTAGATCTTAGGTTAAACCAAACACCACCTAAATCAAACTAAAATGGCCCAATGTTGGTTGGTAACTGTAGCCCCTAGGTTAGACTAGGTACCTAGTAGCCTGACACGGTGTCATGACACGACACGGCGTGTCCACAAGGTTTCAAAGTCGATCGGGTAAAAGGATGTACACTGATACAGTGCGTATCAGTGTAAAACCAAAAATAGTCTAGGACACGACACAAGGCGACACAGGCCTCGTGCTCGTACCCAAAGGTGCGCCTAGGTCTAGGCTACGTGTCCATAGGCCTGATATATGTCCACGAGTCGTGTAGAGGGGACACGACACGTATCAGAAGCCCTAAAATACGTGTTCAGACTGCGTGTCAGTGTTTTCGCGTGTCTCGTGTTCGCGACACGGGACACGTGACACCACATGGTTGTGTCCAATGTGTTCGCCTATGGATAGGCTTCGTGTCCATGACACTACGAAGTGTCCACGTGTCGTGTACAGTGGACACGACACGCTCAAAGTCGAGTGTCTGTGTGTGTACACTGTGTATAGAACGACCCTTCATGAGTCGATTTCGTGTCCGACACGACACGAGGTCATCCCAAACTTTGGGGATGACCTGTCAGTCAATGCCCCAAGGTGGGTGTCAAGTTTGACGTGTCCAAGTGACGTGTCCAGTGAGAACTGACACAGTGGTAGCAGGGCATATTTACAGTGTAAATGCATGTGTCCAGTGTGTTGTGTCCGAGAGCTTTGTGTCCAGTTTTGGACACGACACAAGCTCAAAATGTGCTCAGTGAGTAGGGGTTAGGTTTTGCTAGGTCTAGGCTAGAATTTGGTTCAAAAAGATTTGGAAAACAGTGAGTTAATATACTATGACAGTGAACAAAAACAGTGAGCAAAATTAGGGTTTTACATGTAGGATACGTGTCCGATACGACACCAAACAACCCTAAAATTTTACCAAACCCTACCCACAACTTATATAACTATATGCATGCAATAATGAAGAAAAATCAATAATCTAAATAGGTTTAGCCTTAATACCTCAATGTGTGAAATGTCTTGAAAATCACAAAATGAAGGGTGATTAGCCTCAAAGCCCAACTTGTCCTTCCTTGCTAAAATCTGAGTAGCACACTTCCCTAGGCTCCCTTAGATTGTAGGTGACCTAATGGAGAAAACTAGAGGTTCAAAGCTTGTGTAATGAGAAAGTTATGGTCAAAAGAGTGGAAGGTTTTCTAGGTTTTTCTTGGTTTTTGATTTCTCATGAAACTTGTTCTTTTTGAACTAAGTGTTAACTATAGGAGAGAGGGGGGCAAGGGGCTGCCATGGGGGGGTAGGGTAGATATTTAGGGTCCCCTCCACCTTGCTAACTTAGCTTCTAAGTCTTGGACCAAGTAGATATTTCTAGGTTTTATGAAAAATATCTATAAAGCAAATATCTAAGATATTTTAATCCTAAGATATTTACAACATAAAGTAAATACCTACACTTAGTCTTCTAGGTTAGTTGCTAATCCCTAGATTAGGCTAAACTAGGTTAGGGACTATCAAGTCACTAATCAAAAGTCCATGAATAGTAAAATCTCCCTAATCCTACTTAATTCCTAGAAATTTACCAAAATACCCCTTAGGCTAAAACCACAATTTTTGATGTTCTAAACTTATGACTAGGCTCACATGATCATGGTTAGTCTCTAGGACAAGTAACTCTAAGGTTACACTAGGGTTACACTAGTAAAATCACAAAGTCATAAGCCATGACTTAGAAAATAATTTTAATCTAACTAAAAATCACCAAAATTCATAACATGACTAAATCACCATTAATAAATAATAAAAATAATAAATTTTCAAAAATACCCCAATTTCAGAAAACTGGGTCTTACAAGTCTACCCTCCTTAGAGAAATTTCGTCCTCGAAATTAAGATAGTCGTACTCCTTCTAGGTCAAACCCTCAACAATCAAAGTCAGAGTTACTACTTAGCAGCATACAAGGTCAACAAGTAAAATGGGTAGTAGACCTATTGGGTCATGTCCAATAAATTGGACTGGCAGGTTTAGGTCAAGGGTGTCCTCAATTTAAATTGGAATCAAAAGTAACTCTATAGGGTAATTTAGGATGAAGTCTTGTGTCAGGAAAGTCGTACTAAGCAATTGAAGTATAAAATGGTGTGCCTTAGTGGGATACTAAGGTCATGGGTGTAGGTTGTCAAGTCTAGGTCATGCCTGTGAAATTGGTTTTGAGAAAACTAGTCTTGTGCTCCTAATTTAAAAGTCATGGTAATGTGCCTACGATGATCATAATTAGAGTGGGAATGGTCAATGGCCTAAATTTAAACCAGAAGTTGTGATGCAATAGTAGTACAAGGATAGGTTAAATGGGATAGTCTGTGACTATGGGTATTAGACTAGGTAGGTAAGAAAACAATGAATCAATAGGGTTAAGAGGTTTACCATTCTATGGTTAGAGCTACTCTTCTAAGTCAAAGGTATAGCACATGCATCAATTCATTCCTAAAGGATTATATTAACAATTAGAGCTACTCCTACTCATACTCCTAATCCCACTCCTAAGTAAGAGATAAAATCAAAAGAACTATCAGGTCAAATTCATCAAAATAAGAAATAGGTAGGAGCATATGGAATTGGATTTCAAGACAGATATAATGAAACAAGATGGGAATGGATTTGAAAGAACAGAACCTGCAAGTGGCTCCATCCATGTAGAATAATATATGAAAGCGAACCAAAATGCAATAGGTTGATCAGACCATCATGCACCGGCCCTGATTAGACAATATGTTAGTGGGTACCGGCCCCCAATAAAATATGTCGTGATCAAGCTCGATAAAATATAAGCTTGCAAAACTAAGGCTAAATTAGCAGTAAAGAAGGTCAAAATATAAGGGAGGTAATGATGAATAAGGTTAAATAGTCCAAGATCCCTTAAACATCAAGGAGTGAGGGTGAATTAAAACAAGAGGAAAAGGGTTTTCAATATCGAAGTTCAAAATAAGATTCTCAAGGGTCGTCCCGGAATCTCTCATGAAATCCTAACAGTGATTGGGTATACTCTCATCCTAATAATTTAATTCCTATATTCTATCGCAGGCTCGCAGCAGTACAACTAAGTCGCCGTACTACCACGATATCGCACTAAGTGACTCTCGACCTTGCATGGGCCACCACTAAAAACGTGTCACGACCCGCACCCTGTATAGGGGCACGAGAAGTGGTTACGTCCAGCCTACGCCGCAGTGTCGGCGGTAGTAAGCTGTTCTAGGTTGCTAACTAATCTCATGCAGTGAATATAAAAAGTACTTGTCCAGATATCAGCTCCGAATGGAGGGCAAGTAAAGGGTATGATCTACTCAAACACAGTCTAAGCACGAAAAGATAACACAGAAGTTATACCTAAGGAATTAAAGACAACAACAACTAACTGCTAAAATAATACTCCAATATCTCAAACCAACTTAATACAGACTCAATATCTTAACTTTAATACAACAAGCCAAAACATGAAAGCTAAAGTAGTGTACTAGCTAATCTCCTGAATCACTCCTGAGAGTCGGGACCAAAGGTAGCTAATCCCTCGCCAGGTCCATGGTAAGCAGGGCATGTGTCCACAGGATTATCATCTGTAATATTTTCAACAGGTCCAATCAGGACGGGAACGAGCACAACTCATCAAGAAAAACCCAAGTAAATGACAAAGAACTATAAAGCAGTTATAGGCAGTTTTATTGATAAACATGGCAGTTCTATGCAGGTAATGATGGCATAGAGAAACAGTAAGATACAAGAAAAGAAAGGTAACTAAAACAAGAGAAGAATCATGGCAATGAAGACTGTAATAAAAGCTAACTGAACTAGAATATCATGTGTGAGTCCAGACAGTACGATATAAGTCTAATATAATCCCAGTGTGAGTCCAGTCCATATAATCTGATACCAGATAATTTCCAGTACAAGATGAGTCCAACAGTGATCAATGAAAACAGGGTGAGTCCAACGATCTAACAGTGTATTTTAAAATACCGAGGTCGACATGCAAACGGCTGTAGGTATCAGGCACATCTCTCACTGATCAGGCAAGAGATGGCTATGCTTCCAGTAGATTCCAGTTTGGAGATTCCAGATTTGGGGTATGTCTACATGTCTTACTCAATATTTCTCCGTCCAGCAAGTGAATCCAGTACAAGACACAAAAATCGAGATGAGTCCGGCCAATACATGATGATTCCAGAAATGATTCCGGAATGATTCCAGTGATTCCAGTAATAGAGATCAGTAAGTAAGGTATGTGTCGCATACATGAATCCAGAAATATCCATACGTGTTGATACAGAGAATCACATAGAACTAACTAGAACTGAAATACAGTAATCGACAATAAATGAGAGAATTGTCAGAGAATGTACTCGCCTGTTACTCTGGAAAGAGTAGTGTAATATCAGATGTCTGTACCAAGGTCACAATGTCCTAAAATAGAGCAATACAGTTATGACATATCCAAAATGAAGGTAAATGAAATCTACAATGCAATCTATATGAATTCTAAGCCAATCTAGGTCAAAGTCAAACTAGGTCAACACTACAGTCAAACTAAGTCAAATCAAGTCATACTAGGTCACAAGAAGTTAAACTAAGTCATACAAGGTCAAACAAGGTTAAACAAGTCTAATCTAGGTCAATCTTAGACTAACTAAGGTTTTGGTTAATCATAGACTAGTCAATAAGGTAATTGGGTCAAGGGTAAACTATCCAAGTCAACTCTATAAGGTTAACTCAACTAACCATAGGCTAACCTGTCTTAGAATACCTAAGATACTAATACTAGGCTAAGGTATAACCAACTTCCTATACAAGGTATATCACTCAATTACATATAGTACAAACCAAACTTAATACTATAATCAAGCAAATCCATACTCTATCTCAAATCAAGACTCAACTCCTATTATCCCACTTAACCCCATACATATCTTCATCTACATGGGACTACTCATTTAACTTTAAGTCACAATTTACCCATGAATGGGTCAAACCATAATCAACTAATCAACAGTCTAGGGTTTAGTCAAACCTAGATCATTAAGTCATTTAGAGTTCATCTAAATCCTTTCTAGGTCAATTAGGTCAAGGTTTGACCTATAGTTGACTTTGGTCAACCTTGGTCAACACTAAAAGTCAAACTGGTCAAACTAGTCCAAGTTAGGTCAAACAATGTTAAACTAGTTAGGGTTAGTCAAACTAGTCATTCTAGGTTAGTTTAAGTCAAAACTAGGTTAAGCTAGTTCAAATTTGACCTAAGGTTGACCTTGGTCAACACTTAGTCAAATTGGGGTCAACTAGCTAAGTCTTGGTTTACTAGTCAATTAGGGTTAGCCCTAATGGCCATAGGCTAATAGCTATAGCCCATAGGCTAGTAGCTTAGGTCAACTAGTTCTAGGTTTACCTATATAGATATATATACATACACTATATAATGTAAACCTATATATATAGGCACTAATATAAATACCCATATACCCCACATATATATGTATAACCATATATACACACTACAATATATATAACATATATACATACATAATGTATATGTATAATATACCTAATATACATTATATACAATATATATATAGAGAGGAAGTAATGAGAGTGTAGAGAGAGGGAATCTTAGAGAGAGAGAGAGATGGACAGTGAGAGAGAGGGGGGGCTGAACAGGACAGGAGGGGAAGGGGAGGGTTCCAGATTCTGGAACTGGAATCCAGTCCCTAACACACACACACAGTCCATATATACATATATATGTATATACATACAAAACTCTACCTACACATTACCAAATACCCCCAAAATTGACCCACACTCACACTAACATATATACAACATGTTAACCTAATAATAACATAGCATTATATGTAAAAATCAACATTAATTAACAATAAAAATCCAATTTAGAAAACTGGGAATAAATCCCAAAACTGGAATATTGGACAGTAAACCTAGATATTAGGTTAAACCAAACACCACCTAAATCAAACTAAAATGGCCCAATGTTGGTTGGTAACTGTAGCCCCTAGGTTAGACTAGGTCCCTAGTAGCCTGACACGGTGTCATGACACGACACGGCGTGTCCACAAGATTTCAAAGTCGATCGGGTAAAAGGATGTACACTGATACAGTGCGTATCAGTGTAAAACCAAAAATGGTCTAGGACACGACACCCGAAGGTGCGCCTAGGTCTAGGCTACGTGTCCATGGGCCTGATATGTGTCCACGAGTCGTGTAGAGGGGACACGACACACGTATCAGAAGCCCTAAAATACGTGTTCAGACTGCGTGTCAGTGTTTTTCGCGTGTCTCGTGTTCGCGACACGGGACATGTGACACCACGTGGTTGTGTCCAATGTGTTCGCCTATGGATAGGCTTCGTGTCCATGACACTACGAAGTGTCCACGTGTCATGTACAGTGGACACGACACGCTCAAAGTCGAGTGTCTGTGTGTGTACACTGTGTATAGAACGACCCTTCATGAGTCGATTTCGTGTCCGACATGACACGAGGTCATCCCAAACTTTGGGGATGACCTGTCAGTCAATGCCCCAAGGTGGGTGTCAAGTTTGACGTGTCCAAGTGACGTGTCCAGTGAGAACTGACACAGTGGTAGCAGGGCATATTTACAGTGTAAATGCATATGTCCAGTGTGTTGTGTCCGAGAGCTTTGTGTCCAGTTTTGGACACGACACAAGCTCAAAATGTGCTCAGTGAGTAGGGGTTAGGTTTAGCTAGGTCTAGGCTAGAATTTGGTTCAAAAAGATTTGGAAAACAGTGAGTTAATATACTATGACAGTGAACAAAACAGTGAGCAAAATTAGGGTTTACATGTAGGATACGTGTCCGATACAACACCAAACAACCCTAAAATTTTACCAAACCCTACCCACAACTATATTATAACTATATGCATGCAATAATGAAGAAAAATCAATAATCTAAATAGGTTTAGCCTTAATACCTCAATGTGTGAAATGTCTTGAAAATCACAAAATGAAGGGTGATTAGCCTCAAAGCCCAACTTGTCCTTCCTTGCTAAAATCTGAGTAGCACACTTCCCTAGGCACCCTTAGATTGTAGGTGACCTAATGGAGAAAACTAGAGGTTCAAAGCTTGTGTAATGAGAAAGTTATGGTCAAAAGAGTGGAAGGTTTTCTAGGTTTTCTTGGTTTTTGATTTCTCATGAAACTGTTCTTTTTGAACTAAGTGTTAACTATATAGGAGAGAGGGGGGCAAGGGGCTGCCATGGGAGGGTAGGGTAGATATTTAGGGTCCCCTCCACCTTGCTAACTTAGCTTCTAAGTCTTGGACCAAGTAGATATTTCTAGGTTTTATGAAAAATATCTATAAAGCAAATATCTAAGATATTTTAATCCTAAGATATTTACAACATAAAGTAAATACCTACACTTAGTCTTCTAGGTTAGTTGCTAATCCCTAGATTAGGCTAAACTAGGTTAGGGACTATCAAGTCACTAATCAAAAGTCCATGAATAGTAAAATCTCCCTAATCCTACTTAATTCCTAGAAATTTACCAAAATACCCCTTAGGCTAAAACCACAATTTTTGATGTTCTAAACTTATGACTAGGCTCACATGATCATGGTTAGTCTCTAGGACAAGTAACTCTAAGGTTACACTAGGGTTACACTAGTAAAATCACAAAGTCATAAGCCATGACTTAGAAAATAATTTTAATCTAACTAAAAATCACCAAAATTCATAACATGACTAAATCACCATTAATAAATAATAAAAATAATAAATTTTCAAAAAAACCCCAATTTCAGAAAACTGGGTCTTACACCTATCCTTTTCATTCTTTACCAAGAAAAAGTTCTTCAGATGATATATTATTAAAGGTTTTAACCTCAAATTTCTCCAGCTATTCCATCACAACCATCAAAAAAATTTAGGGGCACAATTCAACTATAAAATCCTTGTAAACTGGATTGTGTGAACAAGAGCTATATGAAATGCATAGCACTTTCCCAGGTCATATTGGCGAAGAAATCAAAATTAAGCTGCTAATGAAGTTCAAAATAATGACTAGGTGATGTTCAAGTATGAGTGTACCACAAATAATTAATACAAAATATAAAAGCAATCATCCAAACAAGTAAATTTATACAAGGCAGAAGAAATTGTTTACGGAGAGGGCTGAAGGTTTCAACTGGCTACATGGAAAGATGGTACCACTCAGATTTTATTTTCAGGAATTTTGCCATGGCCACTCAGATTTTAGATGTTTCTTCATTAACCTTATAAATTTCTCCTCTAGTTCTTAGTATCATGGTTAACAAAAATAAGATGCACCTAGTGATGCAGTATACTGCTTTTATAATTGCTTCTGAGATACCTTAAATCATGGTAAATAAAAGGAGGAAAGGAGAAAACCAGCAAACCATGGCTTCTATAATTGCTTCTGAGATACAATTTAACATGAAAAGACATAACATACAGTAAAAAGTAAAGTGGGGAAGAGTTCACTAGCAAAAAAACCATGGCATTGTCCCTATGTTACCTCTAGGACTATTGTAACTACCAGACTGGAAATAGAGCCTGCACTAGGTTTTCCCACCATCCTCCATCCATGTATGCCTAGCATGTACCCTGAAAACAAAGTCAGGAAGGAAAACCAAATAAGGACATTTAAAACATATAAGACAATTATGAATATAAAAAATGTAAGTATTAACAAAACCTTTTCCCCTACAAGCTGCTCAGAAATACATGTTAATAATATCAACATGCCTTGGTCCAAGTATCATCAGAACATGTAGTACATCTATAAGACTAAAAAGCAAGAAAATGCCCCCCAATCATTCCGTAAATAGTATTGATCATCTTTCACTAATAGGATTTTATTTTATTTCAAATATATACATAGTAAAATGTTCAGGATGAATCAGAACTAAAATGTTGTTTCTAAAGCAGAGAAAAGATGCCTCACCCATCCATAAAGACCAAAGGGAAGAAAATAAACAAGTGGCACATCTGACAATTCAAATTCACTCATGAGATCCAAACAGAAAGAAGAGGCTTTATATTATGTTTTTTCTTATTGTGAAAAAATGGACTTTATCCATTATACACAGAGTTGACAGTTTATTTCCTTTTTTATTTGAACACTCCTTGTTGTTCAATGTGCTTACAAATGGGAAGAGGGAAAGGAGAATTCTACTCCCCTTCAAATTTTCTGAGCAAAGTTTGAAAAGAAAAGAAAAATTAATGGCATCGGTAAAAGTAATAACTATACTGCAAACAATGAAATATATGAAACATTGCCAAGAACATAAAGTCGAGAGATGAACAAGATGAAGATTATAATGAAACAAATCATAGATTATTGTTGATACCTCATAGAACCTCTTTTATAGGAGCAAGTGTTTTGAACAAGATCTGGCACTTTACAGGTATCCTCGCAGTTGGGGCCTCCTCAATTGGGAACGACACAGACAAGTAATAAGCTTGCCAACACACAACAAAGCAAAGCATGTTGCCGATCAACAGAAAACAATGGTTGTTACAGGAACAATATTCCAGGACAAGAATAACGTATATTGATACTGTATATTGCCAAGCATCCGTTGTGAAGTTTTCAGATGTAATCAATGAAAGACAAGGGTAGAAAGCTTATAAATTTAAAATATGCAAGCCTCCACTTTAAATACGAGGAGATGTAAAAACTACAATATTCAATTCATAACAAAAAATGGAAGGATTGCCTGGAGGGGTTGTTCCTCTTGCATCATTTGCTTGTCAGATGCTAAATCCCATTGGCTAGGAGCAGCCAAACCAGTGTTAGACTCTTTGATTCTTGTATGTTATATTTGGGGAGTTATGTATAGGATGCATAAAACGAGGAAATCAATAGCCAGTCACAAATATATCCATCAAATTATATATGGAGAACCTCGAGAGCTTCAGTTCAAGGTGTTATCTGGAAAGGAGCTCAAGTCTTTGTATACGTTGACAAATTCTTCAATTGTTTTAACCACAGAAGCGAGTATGCTAGCCTTTTCAGTGGAGATCCAAATAGAAATAAGAAAGTAAATGTTACTGACCTCTCATTATTAGGAAATAAATAGAAAGGACTTACTTGAAATTATCAGATGCAAAGAAAGGAGAGTCCGCTTCCATGCCCATTATAGTTAGGAAATTCATAGGTTCTACCTCACTGAAATTATCAGATGCAAAGAAAGGAGAGTCCGCTTCCATGGCCCTTATAGTTAGGAAATTCATAGGTTCTACTTTACTCACTTAATCACATACGGAGCCATGGTTTTGTTGTTTGCTACTCACTTGATCACATACGGAGCCATGGTTTTGTTGTTTGCAACTCTATTAAATCGTAACCCTGTTATAAGAGTATATTGTTAGGCATCTATAAAATGTACAACCAAATTAGATGACAGCTGATAACCATAAAGTTCAAAGCTCCTCCAACAATATATACAAATTACAATAGGTACCTGATAATTTTTTTGCAATTTTGGTTCCATCTTCCTGCTGGATATTAGAAGAGTTTGCAGAAAGATGATAGACTCAGGGCAGAACTTATGAGATTGCTTAGCAACCTATAAGTTCAAAATGAAACCAGACATTCAAGTGCAATGATGAGAACAGTAGGCATTGGCTTCTTTCCCATAATAGATTGTGATGACGAATTCAAAAAAATATATATACAATAGCACATCAGAACTTTCTATAAAATGCATTCATGGCACAGACAATTGGCTCATGAAAACAAGAGTCCAAATGACAACCAAGTGCTACGACCTACGAGGCTCCCACAATGCAGGGCTTGGGAAGGATCAAGATGCGAGGTGTGGTGTCTTACCCCCATTTATGGAGGGCTGTTTCCATGAGAAAAAATAGATTTTGAAGCTTTAATTTGTAGATAGCAAATGAGTATAATTCCCACAGTAGGAAAATATAAGCTTTCATCTCAGACCCAACAAACATCTCAAATCAATAGTAATTATAGGCTAGGGTACACACTATTGGTACTCCAGGAAAGATTTTTTCATAAAAATCAGGCATAGAAGCCCCTGTCCATGTCACTGATGGTCCTTACATATGAGCAATTTGCAAAAACAGTTGTGTATAACAGTAATCTACAAACATCTACAATTCTATTATATACTAATAAAAAATAGAAACCGTGCAAACAATGCACTAACCCTTCTGAGACGCCAGAGGCAAAGCATGTTGAAGAACACATAAATATGAGTCGGACGAGGAAGTATCTTGTGTGCAAGTTCGTTGGGGATACAGGAAAGAAGATTAAGACCAAACCAGCTCTTGATATACTTTGAGGTTATCAACAACTGTTCATCTACTAGAAGATAAGTAGCTCTGTCAAGATACACCACGTGGAAGGTCAAGCAGATGTAAATGAAGAAAAATCCATTTACAATGTTGTATGCAATGGCCAGAGCCCCCTTGGTTTATTGATGAAGCCAACTCGAAATAAGAAACCTGGGCAATATATGCCACCAAAAATACCAGAAATGTTTCCCAGGCTCTATGTTACAACAAAATAAAAGATAACAACTGAAGTCAATAACCAAACAATACCAGTCTGGCCATTACAACAATGATGTCAATAAGAATTGATAAATCTGCAACTATTTGTCCCAAAAGCACCAAATTAGATTACCATTAAAACATAGTAGTATAGAATGAACAAAAGTATGAAGAAAATGATCAGTTAAGGTTCTAGTTAGAAACATGACACTCAATACAACACTAAAGCCTTTATCGCAAAAATTAGCAAAAAATTTGGGTCGGTTATTTCTATATTTTTCTTCCATTAGCTTTTTAAGAGCTATGTTGCACGAATATGGAGTAAGGGCGTAATACCAATATGACAATAGGAATTTTGTGGTTCCGAGGGGCCCTATCACCTCCTCATCATCATGGTCGTCCATCCTTTTGACTGCCACGTGTGCAACGACCACCAAGATCCATCATGTCCATGCAATGAAGTCTACGACAATCATCCATATGCAATCTATACATTAACACACTAATAAATCATAGAGCTCTATGAACTTATACGCAATAAGATCAAAAAGTACCTCTATAGAAACAAAAAAATTCAACTTTCATCCAATCCCAAGTAGTCTGTTAACATAAATGAACTTATACGCAATAAGATCAAAAAGTACCTCTATAGAAACAAAAAAAATTCAACTTTCCTCCAATCCCAAGTAGTCTGTTAACAAATTTATGACCAAAATTCTCACTTACTAGCCATGTCCACAAAAGCAACTCGTTAAAAGAAAATCAAACTATACATAGAAACAACAAATTGGCACCTCTATTTCAATTTGTAGACAAAGAAAGTTGCCAGCTTTCTTCAATCCTCGGCAAAACTAGCCAAACAAAGAAAAATCATGGTTAAAAACATAAACAAATGTTTTTTGATGAAAATTTGGTACTTTTGATCATACCCACAAAGGAAAATCAGTAATTTATTTACCAAATATGAAGACAAGTTGTAATAATTTAAGGGTTTCTTAAGGTTTTCCTGTATTGGCCAGTAAAGGAGGTGAGGACCTGGATGGCAACGGTGATGGCGGTGCAGACGACGTCAGCTCAGCCTGCCGTGAACCGAGAGGGAGAAACGTGTGTCCCTTGCCGTCATGAATAGAGATCCTTCCCTGATGACGCCTCGAGATGGTGGTGTGGCACTGGTGATGGCGCCGGTGAGGTCGTGAGGGTGGTGGTGGCGGATGCGGCGTGAGGGTGTGGTGGGAGTGAGGAGAGAGGGATTGAGAAGGGGAAGTATGCAGGTTTGGGGGTTTTGAGAAAATGGTTACAGCTAATGGGCGCAGGATTTTAGAAAGCCAAAATTTTTAATGGTTTTCTTATACTCCAGGAGCGCACGGGAAAACTTTTGGGGGGAACTCTGAAAAATTTTGGGGGAAACAAAATTTATTTGGAACGAAAATTATTAATAGTTCCAAATAAGAGATCCATTTTTCAATCTGTCACCAATAAATTTATTTTTTGTTACAAAAAATATAGCAGTCCCAAATAATAATTTTTTAGGACGTTTAAAACTAGAGTTCTTAAAAGTGTTGTCCCAAAAGCCAACTTTTTTTGTAGTGATGCCAAGTTTGCTTGAAATCTCATTTAATGCATTTTGAAATGCATGTGCTAGCAAGACATCAATGCATGGTTCTTTAGTTGCATTATGAAATGCACGTGATGGCAAGCCTTGCTTGGATGAACACACAATAATGAGCCGCATATGGTTGCTTTCAAATAAAGGTATATTAATGCATGCTTTTTTTTGCATTTGCTTTTGGAGCTTAAGCCAGCCGCATATGCTTGCCATGCAAGCATACTTTATATGCTTGCCACCAGCCGCATATGCTTTGCCATGCAACATATTTTATACGCTTTGTCAGGAGGTATATTTTAATATTTTAATGTGCCTTGCCATGTTACATATTTTATATGCTTTGCATTTTGCATGCTTAGCTATCAAGTGAGCCGCATGAGAAGCATATGGCCGCATGGCCATTCACTAATCAGCCGCATGGCCTTATATAATAATATTGGCCGCATGGCCTTCCTTTGAAGAAATTGCAACATTAAGCGCTTGCATGAATATTTAATGAATAAAGTGCAATATTAAATGCTTGCATGCACATATTTAAAACTGGCACTTACAACGAGGGCTTGCATGCTTATACACAGTACTTGGCCGCATGGCCACATATATATAATATGTGCATGACCAATAATTCTTGGCCGCATGCATTATTTGAGTGGCCACGTGTCCCTTTTTTTTGCTTGAGTGGAAGCTTGCATTTAATTGCAGGTTCCTTTCTCCTTATTTTTTCTGGTTGCATGAATATTTCTTGCGAGCCGCATGGCCCCCTTCAGTTAATTTCTGGCCGCATAAGCTTTGGCTGGCCGCATGGGTGGCCTCCCACTCTCTTTGGCCGCATATTTGTTCTCCCACTTTTGGCTCGCATGGGGTCCACTTTGATTGTTTAAATATTTTATTTGCCTGAATTGTGGTCAGAATTTCTTTTCACTCCCATTATAAACGTTGTAGAGTTTCTTCTTGGCTTCAAGAATATATATATATATATATATATATATATATATATATATATATATATATATATTATTATTTAATTGTACAAGTTTCTTTCCTTCTTGATAAATGACATGACTTGATAGTGACCCGCCGTGGTGCACTCCCGACAAGATAACTTGACCTGACAAACTTGACATGATATCTTGACATGATAATTCTTGATAGTGGCCCGCCGTGGCGCACTCTTGACATGATAAACCTGGTATGATATTTCTCGAAATGCTGTTGCGACGGCTAACACGACTTGACAAGAATAAATAACCTGGACACCGTGGACGATTGTGCTTGTACGAATGAACAAGTATTGTCCTGCATCATGTCTAGGATGGGGACCCCTGAGTACCACGGTCGGGGGTACCCACTAAAATCAACTAAGCTAA
Source organism: Iris pallida (assembly GCA_029216955.1). Taxonomy (NCBI): domain Eukaryota; kingdom Viridiplantae; phylum Streptophyta; class Magnoliopsida; order Asparagales; family Iridaceae; genus Iris; species Iris pallida. The sequence goes on from JANAVB010009994.1 coordinate 9,093,171, forward strand.
CAACTAGAATAAATCCAGTAGTCATGAAGAGATTTCCCAGCTACAGGCAATCCCGTTATCTGGGCGCCCCACTTGGGATCTGTAGCCTGCCGACGAGTAGGACACATTTCCAGCACACTGTCATGTGTTGCACCGTTATTGTACTAATATTCGACCTGGATAACCTGGATGGTCTGCAGGGCTTGTGGCTGTGGAATAATCTCGCTGCATCATGTTAGTAACTAGGCCTGTGATAACCCTAGTTAGTTAAAGTATCAAGCCGTACTTATTGCTTGGCCGTGAAATGTTGGATGGAGTTCAATCAGTCTAGTCTTGTCTTGATCCTGTACAAGATTGTTACATGTCCCGATTTCTTATTTTATCCTGCCGATAAATGGTGGGAGAAACCAAGTTCTGTTCAGACGAAGGGTTACAACTCCGGTCCTTATTTGGTTTACGGATTGTAACCTGGTTATCTGAATAGTCCCATGGTTATCTCATCATATATCACCTGTCATGCTTTTTCTTAATTACTGTCTTTTATTTTGAAATTATACTCTTGTGCTAATTGCTGGTTTTAGTTCCTAAGTGAAGCCTCCTTTGTGGCACTTGCTCTTTCTGGGGTCTGACCCAGCTGGTTTTATATGGCCAGATACCGGAGCAGCACCAGAGGATCTAACGACCTTCCAGCCACATGGTGACCACTAGACGGAATCCTGGCAACGAGTGGGTTATTTTTGGCTCTCCCACTCTATTGTAAAATTATTCTTTTGAGGCGTTTAGCCGCCGAGCAAGTGTTAGATCGTGTACATTTTTACTTACTGTCTGTCTACGGGCCGTAACATGATTGGCAACCTAGGGTTGATCATGTATGACTAAACTCTTGCTAGTCCTCACATTTTGTAACGACTAGCTTCATGATCAGTTGAATATGTAATGTTTGGGACGCCTTACTATTGTATATTTGGTAATCTTACATCTTGTAACATTTACTTATTTGCTTGTGATTGAGACACTAGGTTTGTTATTGACCATAAGAGACTGATGGTTTGTAGATAAACCCTCATATATCTAGACAGCCGTGACCGTATAGTGGAGTGGATCCCATTTCATTATACGTAGCTGGCTATGTCTGTCCCCGCTCTCCAGTGTTCTGGTTCTGGGGCGTGACAGGAAGACTAATCGCCATTAAAACCGTAAGTACCAGTGCGAGACGAATATTGTCTTAAGGATATTGAACCAAGTTCAAGCCTCGATCTCGGTTAGATTATTATTTTATATTTTTAATTTCAGAGTCTATATACAGAATTGTGAATTTCTACTAACAATAATACTGTCCTAAAATCATGGGGATAAGATTACAAAGGAAAGAACATACAAGGAAACCTCTTGGAATTTCAAAAACGTTACCATTATTTTTTGTTTGATTTCGAAGAAGATGATGATGCTAGCTAGCTGTGTTTGTTTCCAGAATATTACCTTTTTTTGTTTGATTTCAAAGTCTTGCTAACTTTGTTGATTTCAGGACCTGACCTTGCCTGACCGAGTCCAACAAAGGAGAGGCAGCTGCCATTGTTGGAATGTCCAATGTGAAGTGTGAACCACCAGTCCTATTCCAACCACTTAAATTCAGACTTCACATTGCACCCTATAAATACACCAAGAACACAACCAGCCCAATCCTCAACAAGAGAAGAAGAAACATTTTCTACTGGTCATCCCTGTGAAGAAATTTTAGCCTGACAAGCTTGATCATGGCAGGAGGAGGAGAGGTGAGGGTGCTGGGGGTGTGGCCGAGCCCGTTCGTGATGCGCCCGAGGATCGCGCTCAACCTGAAGGGGGTGGAGTACGAGTTCCTGGAGGAGACGCTGGGGAACAAGAGCGAGCTGCTGCTCAGGTCCAACCCGGTGTACAAGAAGGTGCCCGTGCTCATCCACGGCGACAGGCCGATATGCGAGTCGATGGTCATCGTGCAGTACGTGGACGACGCCTTCGGAGGGGCGGCTCTTCTTCCCTCGGACCCGTACGACCGTGCTGTCGCCCGCTTCTGGGCCGTCTACATCGACGACAAGGTAGCTATACAACACTAAAATACTCAAATCTATCAAAGGCGGAACCAATAAGATTTTGTATGCTGTTTCGAACACTCAATTTTATTAGAGTAGATGTTGGCATAACCAAAGTCAAGATCTGTGGGATAGGTACAGAAAATTAAGTTTCCGAACCAAATTCTGACCAAGTCTTTGATTGCCTGATTTTGAGTTCTGGATCCAAACCCTGACCAAGTCTTTTATGGCTTTGAAGTTTTGTGGCCCCAATATGATAAAATACTCTATTTTGGCTTCAAAACAAAGTATATCAATAACTGTTAAATATTGAGATTCAAACCTTAATCCACCGTCAGATGGCTGTTGTCACATATCCCTGATAACAACCATCGGTAATGGTTGAGCAGAGTCTATCGAGTAGTCTTCTATCAAAATAAAAAATTCTTGCTGAAGATAACTAGTTATAATTGGAGGTAAGGACAATACTTCTAATGTATGTTGCATGGATATAGATACGACAAGACACTAGAAGGACGGGGTGACACGGACACAACATCCATTTTGGTGTATCATGGTGAATTTTAGAGTGTCCAATACGTGTCTCAAGATCTAAAGAAAACTTAGAGAGGCACTACTTGTTACATATTTCTGAATTTCCACTCCTTTTAACTGTTCCATTGCCTTCTCCAGTGGTTCCCGTCCTTGACTGGGATTGTCAAGGCGGAGTCCGAGGAGGCCAAGGCGGAGGCGGTGTCGCAAGTATTCGCGGGGCTGCAGCTGCTGGAGGAAGCGTTCGAGAAGTGCAGCAACGGCGGCAATGGCTTCTTCGGTGGGGACGCAGTTGGGTACCTGGACATTGCTCTCGGGAGCTACTTGGGATGGCTCGGCGCGTCCGAGAAGATGATCGGCATCCGGTTCCTGGACGAGGCAAAGACGCCCCTCCTGGCGGCGTGGGCGGAGCGCTTCAAAGCGGACGCCGCGGTCAGGGAGGTGATGCCGGAGACCGACAAGTTGGTGGAGTTTGCCAAGGTTCTTATGGCTGAGTGGAAGTCTGCAGGCCCTCCTGCCAACTGAAGTGTGGTAGAGAGTGAGAATAATAAGAGGATGGAGAGACTAATGAGAAGAGACTTTGAGTTGCCAATCATTTATGCATTACTAGGAAATGCAAGTGATTTGCACCTATAATAAAAATATTATTCAATTATAGTTAAATATTTTTTTAATTCATGTGGTTAAGATAAGAGGTATTCTTCTTGTTTGGTTGAGTTCGATTCCTTGTGTTGAATATATATAACAATTTAAACTTATTTCAACATATTTTTACATAATTTATTTTTTTTAAAAATAAAATGAACCATGATATACGTACGATTTAGACGGCTCACTTTTGAGCCGTTTTGAACCCTCATTATATAGTAGAAGATTATGGTCCTTGACTACTAAAAATCCAAATTGATTTCTTTTTTTTTTAAATCAAAACTTATTTACACCACAAAATAAGAAAAAGAAAAGAAAAAGTAGCAAGAACGTTTCGCAATTTTCTATTTGATTAAGGCAAATGTTAAAGTCACTACAAAATTAGGGATCACAAATGTCGTATATTTTGAATACCAAAAATGTCGTCAAAAAAATTGTTAGAGAACAACACAACTTTAAATATATAAAATTGGATTCTTCCTCTTTCTTCCCAATTTCTAAACTATAATTTACATTTTTTTTTGCATAGTCTCTTAATAGATAGTCTTATTTGGGACTATTTATAAAATTTTGAACTCTATTAATGGAGTTTCGAAGCTTCAGAATCAAACCAGCTTCGTTTGGGACGACAAAGAACAGTAAAAAATTTGACAGTCATAGATACTTTTAGTACTGGCAAATTTTTGGCAGTTCTGACTATTGTTAGGATGGCAAAATTTTTGACAATCGTACCTCTAATAGGGGTTCTAAAGTTTCATCTAATAGGGGTTCTAAAGTTTCATTTTGGACATTAGGGTTGGAGGAAGAAGATGAAAGGAAGATGGGTGTTGTGTTAGAGAAGAAAGAGAGTGGAGTTGTCCTCTATCAATTTTTTACGGTCCCTAATAAAAAACTGACTTCAGTGTGTTGCCTCCTAATAATTTTTGTAATGTCTTTAACATTTGTCTCGGTTAGCTTGAGTTTGGTTCAATGAATTGGAATTATTCACTGAAATGGGAATCAAGAAATTGCAATGCATATCAAGATGTTCGTTCATACAACACAATTCATCGTATTCGAGATCCATTGTAAGAATTTTGTTGGTATGAATTGTAACTCGAATAGCCTTCTTGTTTTGAGAGGTAAGCTAGCTCTCAAAAATTAAGTTAACGATTGCTTCGTTCGGTTCGTGAAATGGAAGGAAAAATCAATTCCTTGGCATTTTTTTTTTTCCTTTGAGATATCCAAACAGCTAAAGTCTGAAAGAATATGTATTATGTGTTACAATTGTCTTAGGTATGGGTTTGGCTTTCAAGCAAAGGATTCTAAGATTAAACAATTTTTTTGGCCAATGAGGGTATTTAAAAAAGGGATGATATGATTAACACTAGCATTGAGAACACAACAAGGCTACGTTAAAAGAAAAGTACATTATATATTTGTGGTACAAGGGGCGGTGCCAAACATTTTAAGTTTTTACCGAAAATGAAACTTGACCAGATTTAGAAACCATAGTTCGTGGTACCGGCCGATATCGATATACGATACGGCCGATAAATATCGGTTTTGGCGTGTCACCGATCACTATTGATACCAACCGATAACAATAATGGGGTTTCTTTTTCGGTCAATTTTGTAAAAAAAAGTTGAACAAAGAAGATAAAAGAATGAACAGTAGTGTCAAACAAAATAATTAACTTGTGTTAAACATTGACAATCTTACAATATGTCGATAAGATTCCTTATCGATAAACTACTATTTTTTTGATTCAATTGAAAAATAAACAAATAGCCCAAACCAATTATTAATGAATAATGAAATTCAATAACCATTATCATTTATCGAAGTTATATATCTATAAATTCACAACATTCATCCATATTAATGTTATTTCATTGAAAACTATTTATTGTGCCTATGTCTAAAGGCAAGTAAATAAATAATAATACTTATTGCAAGCAGAATATTATTTCATTTAAAATTAATAAGAAATAATATATAATATATTAAATTATGTCTAAATGTATAACATAATTTTGTTAGCCTTTTAAAATGCTTTATATCATTTTTTGGCTTTCCGGAAACGATGAATCCGATACTCCGATTTAAAACAGCCAAAAGTGTCGATACCACCGATATCGCTACTCATAAGAAGGGTTCGAAACCGATTCTGATACCGATATTGCGAAACTTGTAGAAACTCCAAAATACCTACCGACTATGTTCTCTGTGTTGGGCTATATTACGCTATCGGTAGAGGAACTTGATATGCGAGATGCGCTGCCAGGCAAAAGGAAGGGCCAAGCTAGGTTCTGAAAGAAACTTCCGATGCGTATTCAGGAAGAGAAGGAATTGCCGAGCTAAGGAAATGAAAGAGATGCCTTTCGCTTCCTTCGGACGCCTTGTATTTCACTTGTCTTGTATAACCTTTCACTAACCTTATTATATATACTTTTCTTTCCTTAGCTGAATAGCAGAGAAAGGTCCGAGGGAGAGATGGAGAAAGCCGCAACAAGAGAAGACTAGCATGACAGTAGTCTAGCCCGAAAAGTCCCAGTCTTTTCGGCCCTTTCCAACTTGCTTACTGGTGAACTGATCCGTGACATGGCACTTAGACTGAGAAATCTAAACAGCTAGAGTCAACAACCAACTCAAACTTTTAGGATAGGAAAGACAAGGAACATGGCATACTCTAGTCAATGACAGATGAGGTGGGGTCTTCGACAAGCGAAAAAGTAGGTAAAGTCAAAGGTGAAGAAGAGGAAATAGACTTTGTACGGGGTCAAGCCTTAATTGTCAATCTGCCAGGAAAAAGTAGCAGACTGGGACGTCTGAGCGACTAAGGCAGAGGATGAGGATATACATATCAACAGAAAAGGCCTGAAAGATAAGGAACCACTTTCGCACCAACTCATTAGTCAGAGGCGGAGTTGGAATGGTAGGAGACAATAGCAGATGCCGAGGATATACATATGACAGAAAATCGAGATCAGAGAGCAGTCAACGCAACAGAGCCAAAAACATCCTGCAACTATTGACTTTCTTTTATTTGATAGCCAATAACTTCTCAAAGCATACCCCCTTTATTATTAGTAGTAGTAGTAGGAAAGAAATTCTTTCAATCCTTCGCAGCTCTTTCCGTTCTTCTTGGGTTGTTCTTCCTCGCTCGACCTCACTCCGCTCGCCTTCTTTTCCGACTAGGAAGCGGATGAGGAATCAAACTGTAGTGCCCCGTCCCGCTCAGTCAATCGGAGGAATCGAAATGCCAACGACGTTCGGACTTAGCCTTGCAACGGCTTGCTCGGAGACATCGCTCGGTCGAGGCGACTCCTCGCTCAGGTGTGGTACTTTCGGTGAACTCGCATCATCTTAGCCTTCACATAATAAATTGCATGTTTTCAACTTGCACAATAGGTTTAATAATAAAAGAGACGAATCCATATAGCTAAGGAAATAATTTCGATGGGTCGAATTGAGTTAGAATATGAAAAGGTCCAACGGTCAGCTTAGAGTTGGTGCACGGCGTGCTTTGAAAATGACACTCGGTCCTTCATCCCGTGGCTTGGGAGAAGAAAAAGTTGGTCTTCGCCACAAGCTAAGAGTTAGCCAAATTCATAGGCGTCGCCCGCATAAATGCTTCATAAAGCATGCACGGTCTCATCGTCCAAGGCATGGCATAGCCTCTGCTCGCCCGACGGGTTAAGTTGTATTGCACGGCTTGTGGCATAAGTCTAGGTACCCTAAATAACTTGGTTGTTCAAAGTCGAACGCGTGCACAACACGATTCCATGATGCAAGACTTGGCATAGCCTTTGCTCGTCCTACAGGTTAAGTTGTTGCACGATTAAGTTAGACAAAGTTATGTTAGGCTATCAGAGTAGTAGCGAGCACGGTCCCATGAGTTCTACGGCTGGGTATAGCCACTTAGTCCCACGATCTCAAGGCCCGTCATATAGAGTATGACTTGGGCGATAGTATCGCACAGAGCGTAAAGTCAATTTAAAGCACGAGCCACAGTCGGCACGATGTAAAGTTAGCCACGGTCTATGGCACTTAAGGAACACGTTTTGTTCAAGTTAAGAAGTAAGGCTATACGATAGTCCTTCCTTGGGTTTCAACGAAAGGAAAGCACATGCGACCGTTTGTCTTTGAGGCAGTCCCACATTTTGGGAGTCGTTTAGGATACACGTTTTGCATCGTACGGTTCCTATGCACGTTTTCAAGGTATGAGGCGGTCCCTCGGTTGTGAGTCTCGCGGTTCCGATGCATGTTATGCAAACGGTGTTTTAGAGCACGAGATGCTAAGTATAGTTCCAATCGTACCGTAAAATTAGGCCATGCATTTACGTGAGTCTAGATGTCTCGCAGGTGCGTGGTCATTGGACAACTTGTCGACAAGGATTTCTTCCTCGACTGGTATTACGCCGGGGCACTGTAGAAGCATGGAATTTCAGGACCAAAAATCCTATGCGCCAAATATTACATGCGCCAGGGAGCGCAGAGGAAGTACTTGGCACAGCAAAGCAAAAGTATAGACATTTAAAGAGAATTTTTATTTCATATAAAAGTCTATTACATATCTAAAAAAGAGCTGTACAAAGGAAAATTTCTACAAAGAAAAGATCCTAAGTCTACAGCAAGGCTCAGCAACCACCATGCGCTCTCAAAGAGGCGCATCTCACCATGCGCTCTCAGCCAGGCGCATCCCTTCAGCAGCTCAGTTATGTGCATCCTCGGTTATGTGCATCCCTTCAGCGGCTCAGTTATGTGTATTCCTTCAGCAACTCAGTTATGTGCCGCCCATTCAGCGTCCCAGTCAGGCGCATCATGAAGTGTCAGCATATGCGCCATCAAATGCTTCGACTAATGAAGCATTTATTGAGCAGAACGAGGGTAGCAATCAACCCTCTAGCTGGAGGAAGAGCTCTCCAACCCAAGGAAGAGAAGAGCACCGCAAATCAACCTGCGGCTAAAGGAGAAGCTTTCAACTCGACCAGAATGGGCAACACCCACTCTAGCAGGAGGATGAGCTCTCCCAAAGCCCAAGGAAGATGATCGGGGCACCGTAATTCCGATCTGTGGCTCTTTCGGCATAACGGAGACGAGGCTCAAGCATCCCGATCTTTGGATGCAACAGGCACCTTCTGCCTGCCTCAGAAGCCCTCGACTCCGACTTTTGGATGTAACAGTCACCTTCAAGTGCATCAATGAAGACAATGCGTCGCATCTTCACCCTCGGGAGCATCTCGTCAACAGAATGTGCTCCGGCAAACAAGTTTATTTCGGAAGGACGTGAGAGAACGAGAAGCAAACCCTCTCCATGCCACTATTTATAGGTCGGGCAAATCAAACCCATGCGCCAAGTGGCTGGCTCTCCAAATCCCGTGTAATGAATTTGCGTTAATGGTGATGAACCTGACGCTTCGAATTCAGCCAAATTAAAAACGGCTATTTAAAGCACTCGAAGAACGTAACAGTCGGGCCCATAAAGACGTATCATGCAAACGGATGCGTCGGCCAGACCGCGCATCAAACTGATACGCCCATCAACACCAAGCGCCTCATAAGGATGCGACCCCATGTGTCCCCATGCGTCTAGTGGAACACCGATCGATGCACCCACTCAATAGCCTATCACCTGTCAAAGAACATTAAATGCTGAAGTCTGACAGAGTTGGCAGCACGTCCCCCGAGGACTGAACGATTGACAGCTTTTTTAGAAGATGAAGCGTCGCCGACGTCAGCATCATCATTGCTTTCCTCCGGCGGTTATAAGCCACGTGGTCGCCCAACCATCTCGTATGCGCCTCCGCAGCCATGTGCCTAAATCTCTGCATGTGCCTCAAAAGCCGTGCGCCTCAGACTTTTCTCTGATCCCTAAAGACAGAAGTAAAGTCACTACTGAAGTCCCGTATGCGCCTCAAAAGCCGTGCGCCCCGACTGGTTCGTGACTCCTAAAGGTTACGAGCCAAAGTCTCCTCATGTGCCCAATCCCAGGCGCATCCTATCAGATCACTCTCCACCAAATCCGAGATCTTCGAGCCATGGACCTACGACACGCGTCCTTTGACTTAATTCAGCCTATGAAGGGGTGCTAATCATCTAAGATCTCAGCAACTGAAAGATCCTCTCCATTGCTACGTGTCAGCTCCACCGCAGCCCATAAAGGCAACATGAAGGGTTCAACTCCTCAATCAGAATGCATCGCCCATGTGCCTCCATCAGCAACCACCACGTGGCGTCCCCGCGTGCAGGCGTATCCTACATATGCGTGCATGAGCAGCCAATCTGCAAAGCTATAAATAGAGGGATCACTTCCTTCTTACACACAGATCACACAACTACTGACATACATATACAGAGAAGCAGGTACAGACACTCAACGTCTTCTTCCTCTCCGCAAGCTCCGGCACCTAGAGCAACCCAGACCTTCAGAGAACCGAGAACCGTCGTCAGATCGTCAACGGAGTCAACACATTACCACTCGCTCTATCGGCACAAAGGGACCCAGATAAACAAAAGTGTACTCCTAGGACTACGTCTAAGTCCTATATTGTAACACTGTTCTGTTTGTAATTGAAATTTGCATCAAAAGATTTTAATGGCAAACAAGCTGGCGACTCTGCTGGGGACCTCTTTCTCCTCCACCGAAAAAGCTGTGTCGCAATCCGACGACGTGAAGGTGGGCTCCTCCCACAAGATGCTGGTCATACGCCTCAATCAACAGGCGTATGAGGAGGTCATCTCTGAAGACAGTGCGAGTCCTTCGAAGCGGCTGCCGAAGCCGAAGAAGACTCGCCAGGTCTGGACGCGCAAGGTCGACGCCTCTGGCACCACCACCGAAGGGGATGCGCCGAGGCAGCTTTCCCTTCCTGCTGACGTCCTCAGTAACCAAGATGCGCCCACCGGTGCAGCGCATCTCTCGGGGAAACGTGCGGCTGACCATATTCCCCAGCCATCTCCCTCTCAGGCGAGGAAGATGCGTCGACGGAGCAGGGGCGCAACTAATATCCCGTGCATCACCTCTGATGCGCCACAGAAGGTCTCTATCTTTGACAGACTCACTCGCTGTAGTGGCGAGGAGAATTTGGACTCTAAGTACTATGCACCCCAGCGGGCTGGTGCGAAGAAGTCCAAGGCAGCACGGGCCATGCGCCTCAAACGTGCTATGCCGACAGCAAGTCAGAAGCATGCGCTCACAATCATGTGCGCTGCTGATGGTAAGCTGTATAAGGTCGACTCGGGTGCTTCTGTGCCGGAGATGAGTCGACCTTCAAAGTCCTTGTCTCACTTGGACGCATCTGTTGCGTTCGCAAGCAAGTCGAGCAAGGCAAACTCTGTGGTCTTGAACTTCTGTGCCTCCACTGGTTGTGCGTCTGAGGTTCGTTCAAGTCACTGTAAATGTTGTTCCCCCACTACTCATTTGAGCACCTGTTTGGTGTTGGATCAGGGGGCGCAACATTCACTTGACCACCCCGGCGCTTGGCCTTGCCATGTGCCTGATGGGGGTGCAAAGGTGGCACCCTCCTCCAACGATCTGCGTAACGTAATCACTCACAAACGCCGATCAGGAGAGTCGACTGACAAGCACAATGCGTCCCTCACAGGGCACACTTGTGCTGTAGTCACCATCAACTGCTGTTGCAAGGCAGCAATTCTACCAAGACAGTCGGTGTTCCAGCGGCTGCAATCATCAACACCCCTCCGATGTCGCCTCGGGAAGAAGGTATCAATAGAAGAGGAGCCAGAACTAAAGGTTGCTTCATGCAACGTAATCTGTAACTCCTCGTCAGTCCGAAAGGCGACTGGCAATTCCTCGTCCTCGTCCAAGAGCCAGCCGAGGAAAACCAAGATAACTGTCCTGTCCTCCGGAGTGTTTGAAGGCACTCGGGGGAGAAAGAAGATCTTGGAGGAAGCTGGGGGTAGTCAAGCCCTTGTTGATCCTCCTTCTGAAGACGAAGATGTCCTCCAGAGCACAGCTGGGATGGATCTTCATCCTGGAGACGAAGTCAGCCTCCCGGACATAGCTGGGGATAGTCTCGCCCCTGTGGACCTGCATCTCGAAGACGAAGAAGTCCTCCAAGATAGAACTGGGGGTAGTCAGGCCCTGGCGGATGCCCCTAAAGACGAGGATGTCCTCCAGAATGTAGGTGGGGGTAGCCAAGACGAGGCTCCGGGAGAAGTTTCTCTTCTATAAGAGAGCGAGGCCGAAAGCGAAGCCTCAATTGATCCATCCGACTCCAGCCGTGTCATGACAGTATACATGACTGGGGGTGATACCGAGCCTTATGCGCCGTCAGCAGATCTCGTCCAGCGCATGGATACCTTGGAGGGAGGACTCAAAACCCTCTCTGCCTCCATGCAAACACTGACTCAAGCAGTGTTTGAGATACGGTCAGCTTTGGCCAGGGCACCGTCTACTGGTCCTGACCCCGGGGCCAATGGAGAATCAAGCGTACCCATTCAACGGGTATCCTTGGATACAGATCATCACGAGGCACCATGGACGTCGGAGCCCTCAAATGCTCAACTCCAGGCGGTACCACCTTCCCCGACTCCCAGCTCCACGGAAGACGTGGTCGAGATGATCAGAAACTTGCGCGAGCGATTTGAGTCCAAGAATAGACAAAAGGAGCGCCAAAAGATGGGGATCCCCCAACCTTATTCCCTCGAATGGAATAAAGTGATTTATCCTCCTAAGTATAAACCACGCACATTGACGCCATACGACGGAAAGGACTCTCCACGTCGTTATCTGACGTACTTCTAGTCTCAAACGGGACATCTCCCGAAGGAGGACGCACTACTCACCAGCATATTTGTGCCCCTGAAAGGAGTGGCGTACGACTGGTACTACAGTCTTTCCGATAACTCCATATCTTCCTTCGACGATCTGACGCGTCTCTTCCTCGATCGTTTCTACGACGGCAGGAAGGACATGACAATGGCGTCCCTCATAGAGATACGCCAGAAGGAGAAGGAAACAGTTCGAGTATTCATCGAACGCTTCTGACAGGCCTGCTTCAGACTGCCCCCGAGCATGCCAGAACACGCACTTATCTCCTCCTGCAGCATGAACATGCTGCCTGCAGACAAACTCTGGCTCAACTCCACTCCTCCTCCCGACTGGAGTTCCTTGATCATCGAAGCCGAAGCAGCAGAAAAGAAGGCGTCCAATGCTCGCCTTCTGGGAGTTAGTTTTCCTGCTTTTGAGGATAAGGGGAAATGGTCTGCAGCCAACAACCCCGGACGAGAGACGAAGGGGAAACAGGCATTGACTGTCAATGTGTAACACCCCAGTCCCAAAATACGTAGGACTAGAACGTAATCATGCCAGCTGTATACATACGAAGTATATGGACCCTCTTATATATACATAAGCTGAAAAATGCAGTAACCAAGGTACTAAATCTCATCTATTAGATAAATAAATGATATAAAAGCAACTTTGAATTTGTCATGTATACAACCGTTGGGCGGAGACAAATCCACTACCAACTAAATTAAATATGGAAAAATATACAAGAAAAGAATTGAGCAAGCGAGAGCAAGTGACGAGTCCAAGAGCAATCATCAAGGAGGAAGAAAGACATGGCCTTAGCTAGAGCACCTGCAAGAAATCACGAGTCCAAGAGCAATCATCACAGAGGAAGAAAGACATGGCCTTAGCTAGAGCACCTGCAAGAAATCACGAACACACACCTGGGAAAATCACCAGGTCCTCAGAGGGACGTAACAAAATACAGGAAAAATATGCCATATAATACTGAATATAAAATATGCCACAATCAAAGAAAGTAACAAGACACAATAAGGTAATCTAACCATACTAAAGTGATCATGCAGATGAAAAACAATCCTTCGACGCATGAGCCCTGGCTGTAAATGTGATCGGCATAGTTCCCATATAGGGCACCTGGGGCCTACGTCCGTAACGTCTGAAGATCGTCAGAGGGCATCATGTGCAAGGGGCTACGTCCATAACGCTCTGGAAAACGTCAGAGGGCACCTGGAACCTGCGTCTCCGGCGGAGCGCACAGGTAATAAGGGAAGTGCATAGAAGCCCATACGTCAGGTAATGTTCTCCCTACCCAATGTACATGTTAAGTCGCATCCACGACCATGTACCTCTACTATCTGCTAAGTCTCCTAACATGCCTCTATTAGCAGTTAGCCCTAACGCATGTGCATGGAGGATCAACCCACACGCAAGAACCTCTACATGCTACTCATCTCACACATCCTTGTGGTACAACTGTGTCAAGGTATATGATATACACTACAGACGGTAGTCCCTTAACTCTAGGTTCATGTGCAACCAAAGGATAGTAACAAAGTAACTAATAATCACTGAGCATGTAGTAAATCAAGAACTGTAACAACAAGAAATATGAACAGTGATATATAAATAATACAGACTGAATATAAACAGTATAATGGCAAGGTATCTTGCCTGTTGTGTTGCCTGAGGTTGTGCAATGATAGTGATGTCCTGTTTTGTCCAAAAGCCGCGGTCGATGTGTAAGGGTCCAAATTCACAGGAAGCAGAAATGACCTACCAGTTGTGATTAGTGATGATACAAGAAGGAATTTGCATAGGGTTGATACTCATACTCTATTTGTTAGAAAATATTTGTATTACTTGAAAATAGGATTTTAATAATCAAAATAATTTTTAGAAAGTACTTGGAAGAATCAAACCCTTGTGGGCTAAACTCAAGTTTGTAAAGATAAAATTTTGAGGTAGGTAGCTATATCTTTAATAAAGATACCACAAAATCTAGGAAATCATTTGTAAACTTAGTTTTATTATTTATACATTATTTAGGTAAAAATTATAATTAAGATTAGATAATACTATGAGGTTTTTTTTTATTTACAAAACATATTTTTGTCAAATATAATTCCTATAAAATTACAATAATAATAAATAACAATAATAATAATAATAATAATAATAATAATAATAATAATAATAATAATAATAATAATAATAATAATAATAATAATGATAATGATAGTATCATTAGTGATAATACTAATAATAATAATAACAATAATAATAATAATATTATTATTATTAATAATAAATGCTTATAATAGAGAGGGCTGCTCTCTGTTTTAGTGAGTGAGAGAGAGGAACAAAAAGTGGGGGTTTCAAAATTTACCAGAGGCGGTTGGCTCCGGCGGAGAGGAAGTCGGAGGGGGCGGTGAACGCGGGATCGATGGCGGCGCGGAGGCTCGGATGGTCGGCCGAGCTCGGGCGGAAGGCGCTCGCGAGCTCGGGGCGGAGCGGCGTTGGTAGGGGGCGCGCTCATCAGCGGCGTACGGCCGTACAGCACGGGGGTTTGGGCGGTCGGAGAGGATGGGGGAAGCCGGAGGCGCGGCGCTGGGGAAGGAGGCCGGGTGCGGGCGGATGGCGGCTTCGAGCGACGACCGGCTCGTCACGAGCGACGGGGTTGGGCGCGCCTGTGCGGAGGCGGAGGAGTTGACCTAGCGCGGATCTGGAGGGAGAGCGACCGCTTAGATCTTCGACGGAGGTGGCGAGGCCCAACGGCGGCGGCGGGTTAGCTTCTCTCTCGCTCTCTCTTTTCTGATGATGTGGTTTAGTGTGTGGCGGCGGTCGAAGGAACCCGACGCGGAGGTGCGGCTGAGGCTTGTCGGGGAGACGGGTCTGGTGAGTGGAGGAGAGGGAGAGCGTGGTGGTGATGATGGTGACGGGGGTGGCGTTGCTTGGTGGTTGGTGGTGTTAGCGGAGTGGTGGATTATGGTGGTGGTTGTCTGGAGGCGGTGGTGCGTGGCGAAGGGGTCGGTCATTCCGGTGGGGCGGTTCGAGATATGGGTAAAGTGGCTGACGATGGCGACGGGTGCTGTCGGAACGGGGTCGGGGAAGAACAAGCAGTGTTGGAGGCCGGGATGATGGAGGTGACAGCGGCGGGTAGCGCCAGGAGCGGTGGCGTGGAGGCTGAGTTACGTTTAGAATTGAGTCGTCGTGTCGGGAGTGTCCGACACGACTGGGTGGACGTCCGGGATTGTCGGACGTGATAGAATTATTGTATTTGTATGGTGGGAATATAGTAGACGGGTGGCACAGACACGATGCACAATCTGTTGATTGAAAAATTTCTGGAGGAGTACCTCTCCTTTTATAGGAGGTGGAAATTTCCAGTTGGATAGGGATTGGAAGAATTTAAATCCCTAATAGATAAATCACAAATTAATTTAAACGGATTTAAAAATAATTCAATCCAAATCAAACCAAATTTAGATAAATTATATCCTTAACTTAAACTATTTTAAAACAAAGTCAATAAAATCTTTTCCAATTTAAATTACCATATTTAATCAAATATTAAAATTAACAAAATCCCAAATATCATTTTCGTAATTAAATAAATATAGTAATAATTAATTTCAAAAATCACGATAAATACTTAAATATTAATTTATGAACTAGCTTTTATAAATAACAAAATATATTAATAAGCAAATTTTATATTTCGCAAAATATTAAACCATAATTTCCAAATCACAATTTATTTGTAAACGACGAATAAATAACCTTTTTATACAAAATATAAATATTTATCACTTTTGTTTGAACATGTACTTTCCTATTAAAATAAAATTTATAATAAAAATATTTTTCTAACATATGTACCTCGACACATATTCGCACTCGTCGAGAAATTACGAACGCAAATCTCGCATGTTACGTAAATACGACAAAGCGAACTCGTGTGCGACGTATAGATACGAAATACAAGATGAATACAAATTTATAATTAAAAAAAACCGTAGTAAAAATTTAGGGGGTTTACATCCTACCCAACTTAAAAGAATTTTGTCCTCGAAATTTAGGAAAAATTAGGGTAGGTAAGACGAAGGGGATGGAAAGAGTTTATTCGAATAGATGTACGTAATCACGAGAATGCAAATGAAATATTCGTCGAGGAGGCGAGTGACATTTCAATGGCAATGCGTCATTCGATCGACTAGAACAAAATTCCGATGGTTTTAGATTACGATCATGCTCATGACAATCGATCAATGACTAAGCTCAATCAACCTTAACATTAATCTTAAAAAGGGACAACCTCATAAGTAGGTAATAAATTCCTTAATCCATTGATATCATCAATATTCATGTAATCTCTCTTATCATAAATCGTTTTTTCAAAAAATTACTTTCGTACTACGTTCCCTTAAAAATTAACAAAACAATTTCGATTACAAATGTACTCTATCTCGTCATAAAATTTCAATTAATCTCAAATTTTGAATTCCATAATCTCCATTATACTAGCTTACTTATACATATCTTTCCAAGTTATGATTTCCTCTAAAATTAAAATTCCAAAATCTCCAACCAATTTGGCCCAAGTAAAAGTTAAAATCTTCTTACTACAATTTTGTATTTATTGGTCAATGCACAATGCATCCCTAAGTACCAAAATAAAATTCCGGCTTCAATGTTCGATAAATCTCGAAAACTAACAGTATACCTTCATAACTCAATCTTCTATCATCATAATTGAAAATTTTCTAAAATACTTATTAGTCTTTCTCTCGAAATTTTGAATTCAATAATCTCAGTTTCTTGATGGTAGAAATGAAACTCTTCTTAACTTCTTATTCATAATCATTTTAGAACTAAATCAAAGTATAAAGGTTTCTTTCTTCAACAATTGGTTATCCTTGAAAAATAATATCATCATATCGTCAACATTGTCTTTATCAAAAATTTGCATCCATAAATTATATATATATATATGGTTCTTAAACCATCAACACTTTAGAAGATTTTCCACTCGATTATATAGTTACCTTAAAACAAAATTTGAAATTCGCGAAGTCTATTTATCCTCGAGTGTTTCATCATAACATAATATATCCTCCCTTACTTCATTGATTCGGATTTATCGTACATTTCTATTTATGTCCCATCTGTACCAACTTCATTATTTATCCATGCTGTGGGGTTTTCCAATCTAACTTCTACTAACCCAAGATTGTCATGATCAAATTTTATTTCGTATAATGGAATCATACAAGGAACAAGGTTGCATAAACTATGGTGGAATCATAGTGAAGTATAACTAAAGCAGTTTAATTGGAAGGGAGAAAAGTAAGTGTTGCTAATATTGCATGAAGAGTAAAAGGTGTCATGGGTCTAAGTAAATCAAGATAATACAAGAAAATAAAATGACAAGGGTTAAGCAGGCAAGATAAACGCAAAGTTAAGCTTTTAATAGATCACCATCACGTATTAGGTTGAAAAAATTTGAATCGAGGTGGAGTCCATATTGGTACGATGGTAAGGGTTATGGTTGAGTCTGTATGGCCCGAAAGTCGTACCATAAAAATAGAGTACAAGGGAACGTGTTTTAGTGGAACATGATATACCTACATGAAGGTGAGCTCGTCTAGGTCTTACATGTAAAATTTATTGGAAGGAGAAGTCTAGTGTTGTGCTCCAAATATCAAAGTCACGATAGGGAACACCAAATGATCAAAAATAGAAAGTGGGTTTTCATAAGGCACTAATTAATGCACAAAAATGAAGGTTAAAGCACGAATAAAGATAATTAGGAAATCTCGTCGATCAAGTTAAGATAAGTTAGAGGCGCAGTTTCTAGAGAGAAAATAGTCTCATAGATAAGGGTATGGTCAAGGGAACGACTCTAATCATTTCTAAGTTTCAAACAATTAGATGGTCACAAATAATGATCTAGATTTGAGGGAAGGTCGAGTAAGTCAAAGATATGTTATCGGTTTGGTCGATGACTAACTATACTTGTGTATATGCAATATCATAGTCATAGGTGGCATGGCAATCTAATATGGAATACTTCTATCTCACTAGGGGGACCTTGCTTGTTTCTTGGTCCTTCACCAATATATGATCTAATTTAAAATTTCAAGTTTCTCGAAAGTTTCTCAATAAAATTTTCAAGATACTCCATCAAAATTTCAGTTATCTTAGACTGTCAACTTTAATCAAAAAAAATTTAAATCTCTAGTCAATCTCGAAACAACCCTTATATATCGCAAATCGAATAATTATTATCATCATTTTTTTCACCAAAATTTGAATGTCCATAATCAAGGCTTTAAACTCGAAATCTAAATAACTTATAAATCATAGATCATAGGACACAATTTGAATTTTAAATTTTCTTTTTAAAGTTGATTTTATATCTTCCAAAATATGTTAAACAAAGTTTTTACCATTATCTCTTCAAGCTCAAAATTAAATACTTATAATTCGTAAATCGTAGAATCAATTTAAAACCTCAAGCTTTCTAATAAACTGTAAATCATAAACCCTTCATATTCTCTAGTCGTTTACAAAATCATAACTTATAATTTAAAACACTTTAATAAATTCGAGATAAACTTTAACATATTCCGTCCAAACTTGAACTTAATCGTAAATCATGTGTCACAATTTAAAAGATGTTTTCCAAATCGGTTTCATATCCCAATAAATCATAACTATTTCACAATTTCCAAAAAATCATAAATCATAAATTTGTTTTCTCGATCTAGCTATTTTCTTGTGTATACCACCATGTGATAAAATTCCAACTATCCTTTGGAGGCGGTAATACGCTACTACCCAACTTGAAATTAACTAATCCTTAAAATCATATTTCTAGGAAAATGCCTTTATAACTCAAACAAAATTCTCAATGCATATTAATTGTCAATGTAATCCATCTAGCCATGTATTTAACCTATGGGCATATACTAGTGCAGTCATCGTTATTAAACACGAAACTAAGAATTTACGGTAGAATGAGTCAAGCAAGATGCAAATCAAGGAGGTCGAACGAGAGTTCGGAATTTGAAGTCAAGAAAGGAAGTCAAGTAGGTGGATGAGATTCTAAACTCTAATCCTATACTGCAGGTCCGTTTGGTTCAATCATGTAACCGAAACGGCAAACTTGACCTTGCATGGGCCACCACAAAAACATGTAACGCTCCAGTCCCAAAATACGTAGGACTAGAACGTAATCATGCCAGCTGTATACATACGAAGTATATGGACCCTCGTATATATACATAAGCTGTAAAATGCAGTAACAAAGGTACTAAATCTCATCTATTAGATAAATAAATGATATCAAAGCAACTTTGAATTTGTCATGTATACAACCGTTGGGCGGAGACAAATCTACTACCAACTAAATTAAATATAAAAAAATATACAAGAAAAGAATTGAGCAAGCGAGAGCAAGTGACGAGTCCAAGAGCAATCATCACGGAGGAAAAAAGACATGGCCTTAGCTAGAGCACCTGTAAGAAATCACGAACACACACCTGGGGAAATCACCAGGTCCTCAGAGGGATGTAACAAGATACAAGAAGAACATGCCATATAATACTGAATATAAAATATGCCACAATCAAAGAAAATGACAAGACACAATAAGGTAATCTAACCATACTAAAGTGATCATGCAGATGAGAAACAATCCTTTGACGCGTGAGCCCTGGCTGTGAATGGGATCGGCATAGTTTCCATATATGGCACCAGGGGCCTACGTCCGTAACGTCCGAAGATCGTCAGAGGGCATCATGTACAAGGGGCTACGTCCATAACGCTCTAGAAAACGTCAGAGGGCACCTGGAACCTGCGTCTCCGGCGGAGCGTACAGGTAATAAGGGAAGTGCATAGAAGCCCATACGTCAGGTAATGTTCTCCCCACCCAATGTACCTGTTAAGTTGCATCCACGACCATGTACCTCAACTATCTGCTAAGTCTCCTAACACGCCTCTATTAGCAGTTAGCCCTAACGCATGCGCATGGGGGATCAACCCACACGCAAGAACCTCTACATGCTACTCATCTCACACATCCTCGTGGTACAACTGTGTCAAGGTATATGATATACACTACAGACGGTAGTCCCTTAACTCTAGGTTCATGTGCAACCAAAGGATAGTAACAAAGTAACTAATAATCACTGAGCATGTAGTAAATCAAGAACTGTAACAACTGGAAATATGAACAGTGATATATAAATAATGCAGACTGAATATAAACAGTATAATGACAAGGTATCTTGCCTGTTGTATCGCCTGAGGTTGTGCAATGATAGTGATGTCCTGTTTTGTCCAAAAGCCGCGGTCGATGTGTAAGGGTCCAAATTCACAGGAAGCAGAAACGACCTACAAGTTGCGATTAGTGATGATACAAGAAGGAATTTGCATAGGGTAGATACTCATACTCTATTTGTTAGAAAATATTTGTATTACTTGAAAATAGGATTTTAATAATCAAAATAAATTTTAGAAAGTACTTGGAAGAATCAAACCCTTGTGGGCTAAACTCAAGTTTGTAAAGATAAAATTTTGAGGTAGGTAGCTATATCTTTAATAAAGATACCACAAAATCTAGGAAATCATTTGTAAACTTAGTTTTATTATTTATACATTATTTAGGTGAAAACTATAATTAAGATTAGATAATACTATGAGGGTTTTTTTTATTTACAAAACATATTTTTGTCAAATATAATTCCTATAAAATTACAATAATAATAAATAACAATAATAATAATAATAATAATAATAATAATAATAATAATAATAATAATAATAATAATGATAATGATAGTATCATTAGTGATAATACTAATAATAATAATAACAATAATAATAATAATAATTATTATTATTATTATTAATAAATGCTTATAATAGAGAGGGCTGCTCTCTGTTTAGTGAGTGAGAGAGAGGAACAAAAAGAGGGGGTTTCGAAATTTACCAGAGGCGGTTGGCTCCGGCGGAGAGGAAGTCGGAGGGGGCGGTGAACGCGGGATTGATGGCGGCGCGGAGGCTCGGGTGGTCGGCCGAGCTCGGGCGGAAAGCGCTCGCGAGCTCGGGACGGAGCGGCGCTGGTAGGGGCGCGCTCGTCAGCGGCGTATTGCCGTATGGTACGGGGGTTTGGGCGGTCGGAGAGGATGGGGGAAGCCGGAGGCTCGGCGCTGGGGAAGGAGGCCGGGTGCAGGCGGATGGCGGCTTCGAGCGACGACCGGCTCGTCACGAGCGACGGGGCTGGGCGCGCCTGCGCGGAGGCGGAGGAGTTGACCTAGCGCGGATCTGGAGGGAGCGCGGCCGCTTAGATCTTCGACGGAGGTGGCGAAGCCCAACGGCGACGGCGGGTTAGCTTCTTTCTCCCTCTCTCTTTTTCGATGATGTGGTTTAGTGTGTGGCGGCGGTCGGAGGAACCCGACGCAGAGGTGCGGCTGAGGCTTGTCGGGGAGACGGGTCTGGTGAGTGGAGGAGAGGGAGAGCGTGGTGGTGATGATGGTGACGGGGGTGGCGTTGCTTGGTGGTTGGTGGTGTTGGCGGAGTGGTGGATTATGGTGGTGGTTGTCTGGAGGCGGTGGTGCATGGCGAAGGGGGCGGTCACTCCGGTGGGGCGGTTCGAGATATGGGTAAAGTGGCTGATGATGGCGACGGGTGCTGTCGGAACGGGGTCGGGAAGGAACAGGCAGTGTTGGATGCCGGGATGATGGAGGTGACAACGGCGGGTAATGCCAGGAGATGTGGCACCGTGGAGGCTGAGTTAGGTTTAGAATTGAGTCGTCGTGTCGGGAGTGTCAGACACGACTGGGTGGACGTCCGGGATTGTCGGACGTGATAGAATTATTGTATTTGTATGGTAGGAATATAGTAGACGGGTGGCACAGACACGATGCACAATTTGTTGATTGAAAATTTTCTGGAGGAGTACCTCTCCTTTTATAGGAGGTGGGAATTTCCAGTTGGATAGGGATTGGGAGAATTTAAATCCCTAATAGATAAATCACAAATTAATTTAAACGGATTTAAAAATAATTCAATCAAAATCAAACCAAATTTAGATAAATTATATCCTTAACTTAAACAATTTTAAAACAAAGTCAATAAAATCTTTTCCAATTTAAATTACCATATTTAATCAAATATTAAAATTAACAAAATCCCAAATATCATTTTCGTAATTAAATAAATATAGTAATAATTAATTTCAAAATTTACGATAAATACTTAAATATTAATTTATGAACTAGCTTTTATAAATAACAAAATATATTAATAAGCAAATTTTATATTTCGCAAAATATTAAACCATAATTTCCAAATCACAATTTATTTGTAAACGACGAATAAATAACCTTTTTATACAAAATATAAATATTTATCACTTTTGTTTGAACATGTACTTTCCTATTAAAATAAAATTTATAATAAAAATATTTTTCTAACATATGTACCTCGACACATATTCGCACTCGTCGAGAAATTACGAACGCAAATCTCGCACGTTACGTAAATACGACAAAGCGAACTCGTGTGCGACGTATAGATACGAAATACAAGATGAATACAAATTTATAATTAAAAAAATCGTAGTAGAAATTTAAGGGGTTTACACAATGCCTCCAAAGGTGCATCAGCACCTACTCAAAAGCCTCTACTTGCACCAAGGCCAAAGGAGGTTTATTCTTTCAACGATGAAGACACCCTGCAACTCTTTGAGATACTGAAGTAGGGTGACAAGATCAAATTGTCGGACCCGAAGCGTCCCGACGAGGTTGGGAAAGTGGACAATCCGAGGTACTGTCACTACTATTGGTTAGTCAGACATCCAACTAAGGACTGCTACGTCCTCAAAAACTACATCCAGGGCATGATCAATGCGGATGTTATCTCCGTCGACTACGAGGAGAAAACGGTCTCGGCCAACCTGGTGCCACTCCAATTTGGCACCTTGCCGTCAACCACAACACAAGATGGCGTCGTCCCCATCCCTAAGGCGACAATGGAGGTGGTCAATCTACCACCTACTCGTGACAACGTGAGTGGACTCAACCCACTCACCACATCTCGGGGAGAGGTCTTATGGGTTCATCCTGATCTCGTCTCCGAGGTTACTCAACCAGAGGTACGCTCTGCCACCAAAACTAAGGGTAGGAAGATCAAATCTTGCCGCATGGTCTCTTTATCTGTGGAAGAGGCACTTCCTGTACAGATGCGTTCACATCAGAATGCCTAACCTGACGAAGCTGTCGTCGAGGTGGTGCCTCCTTGCACCGTCCCTGCTGTCCAGGAAGAGGGCCCATCTAAGCCTCCAACAGCCAATAAGCAGAAGCATGTAGAGGCCCCTTTCGATAAGTCTCTGCGAAAGAAGAATGCTTCGGGGCTAGCCAAGCCCCACAACTTTGACATACTGGCACAACTTGCCAGTACTCCTGCCCGCCTATCTCTGTTTGAGCTCCTTCGTCTTTCCAAGGACATCCTGTGAAGCCCTGAAGGATGCTGAGTCCTTCATCAGTCAGGTCAAGCAGCCCGAGGATACTTCGACTACATGTGCGTACTGACATTGTGCGGATGAAGTTATCCCCAACATAACCTTCACCCAACAAGACATGCTGCTCAAGCACAACCGACACAACAGGCCGCTGTATTATACAGGGTATATCGGTTCCGTCAAGGTGAAGCGGATTCAGATCGATCCGGGATCTTTCCTCAGCATCATTCCGAAGACGCTGCTCTCAACACTGGGGATCCCAATGTACCGACTAGCGTCTTCCAACACTACAATCAACGGTTTTAATGCTAGCAAAAGCGAGCCGCTGGGCAAAATACAACTGAAGTGTCATATCGGTAACCTCAGAACCGAGGTGACTTGCTATGTCGTGGACGTCGATGTCAACTACAACCTCCTACTGGGTCGTTCGTAGCTGCATGAGTACATGGTGGTACAATCCACACTCCACCAATGTATGAAGTACGTGTCCACCAATGACATCATCCGGACGGAGTTCACGGACATTGACCATTTCAAGGGGTTCGAAGCCTACTTCACTGATTCTACCTTGTACAAGTCGCCCGACGAAAGGGAAGCCAATGATGCTGACGACGAAGCAGAAGCGGCAGTAGAGCCCGACATGGAGCCAGAGATGATTCCCGACGCTCCTTTAAAAATTCGACTCAAAGGGAAGCCGCCTCAGACGTTGCCTTCTATGAACATCAAGCTACCTGGAAAAGCACCAACTGCTCTAGGTAGAACTCCTACTGAAGCTCCCTTGAAGATATGGCTCAAGGGAAAGCCGCCTCAAACATCGGCTCTCCTTGTGGCAAAACTACAGGGGAAGGCACCAATCACCGAAGGCGCAGTTGAGGCACATCTGAAGGTGCGTCTTAAGGGCAAGCCGCCGCGATCATCTGTCTCATCCAAGCTGTCGGAGAAGGCCCACATAGCCCTCTCGGACCCTAAGATAAAAGCTGTGGTGGACTCTCCCGATCCAACCCCAGTACTCACAGATCAAGCGTTAGGAGAATATATCTCTGCTGATATAGATGCACCTTCTCTGGATAATGTAATTCCGCGGGACAAAATCTCGTGTTTCATCAATAATAGAGTATCTTTTAATTATTCTAGTCTTCCACATTGGAGTGCCATGTATACATTAGATAGCGCTCTACGATCGTTGCAAACACAAATAACGATCGTCCATCATGTAAATCGAGTTGTCCCGTCCGAAGGGGTCTGTTTTGTAGTCCCACCGCGGAATCGAGACGAAGAATCTATCATCTTTGGCAAAGTCGAGCGTCATCAAGACCTCCCGTCA
Organism: Iris pallida; assembly: GCA_029216955.1. NCBI lineage: Eukaryota > Viridiplantae > Streptophyta > Magnoliopsida > Asparagales > Iridaceae > Iris > Iris pallida. Next base: position 9,118,008 of record JANAVB010009994.1, read on the forward strand.
CTCGAGCAAGAACCAGATACCGGAAGAATACAAGTCTATCGGTACACGGACAAGGCGAAGTACCTCATCCAAAAGATGGGTTACGACCTAAAAAGCAACAAAGGCCTGAACTACGACAAGGGCCGACGTCATCCTCTCCGGCTTCCAACACCTAAAGGAAAGCCGCAGGACTACTATCATCGAACTCGACGAGGGGTGGGCTATGTCACGCCGCCGTCAACTCCAGAGAGTTCGAAGGCAGAAGAGGTAGAACATTCTCATTCATCCGAAGCATTAACTTGGGATTCCGATACCAGTATCAGATCAGTCTTCAAGAGAGTGCTATCAATCAAGATGACATCTGCACAACCTCAAGAAGATGAAGATGAAGCCCAAATGCCAGAATTCTTCGAAGAAGAACCCAGGGCTCAACGCCTAGAAGAACAGTGGGAGTCTCATTTTGAATTACGCGAACCCCCTACCGAAGACGAAGTCGAACAGATCGACCTTGGGGATGGATCCTCTTCCAAACCCATCTTTATCAGCAAAAGCTTAAAAGGAGAAGACCGAGAATCTTTAATCCAGCTGGCTAAATAATATATCGATGTCTTCGTCTGGAGCTACGAAGACATGCCGGGACTTGATCCCCAGATCGCAATGCATAGGCTTAACATCTTACCTGATGCCAAGCCTATAAAGCAACAACAGCGATGTTTTCGTCCTGACATCATGAACGCTATTGATCAGGAAGTAGACAAACTCCTGACCAACGGATTTATTCGTGAAGAACAACACCCGGATTGGGTGGCCAACGTCGTCCCTGTCACCAAGAAGAATGGAAAGATACGAGTCTGTAAGGGATCTCAACACTGCTTACCCGAAGGACAAATTCCTGCTTCCAATCACCGACGTAATGATCGACAACATATGTGGCTTCGAACGCATGTCTTTCATGGACGGGTATTCGGGCTACAACCAGATCAAGATATTCCCCGATGACGCAAAACACACGTCATTTAGGACTCCAAAAGGGGTTTTCTGTTACACAGTGATGCCCTTCGGCTTGAAGAACGCCGGTGCGACATACCAGCGAGCTATGAGCACCATCTTCCGTCAGCATCTTCGTAAGACATTCGAATGCTATGTTGATGACATCGCAGTCAAGACCCGTCTCAAAGGAGATCACCTACAAGACCTTAAGACAGTCTTCGATCTCATGCGAGCACATCAACTCAAGATGATCCCCGCTAAATCCTTCTTTGGGGTTTCTAGCAAAAAGTTTTTGGACTTCATTATCACGGTAAAAGGCATTCATGTCGATCCCGAGAAGACCAAAGCCATCCTTGAAATGGACCCTCCGAAGAACCTCCGAGAACTTCGAGGCCTACAAGGGCGTCTGGCATACATTCGGAGGTTTATAGCAAACCATTCCGGAAAATGTCAACCCTTCATCCAGCTCATGAAGAAGGGGGTCTCTTACGTCTGGACAGAGGAATGCCAAAAAGTTTTTGACGATATCAAGGCTTACTTGACGAGCCCGCCAGTCCTGGTGGCACCCATCGCCGATAAATCATTTCTCCTCTACGTCCGTGCCATGGATCATTTCCTCGGCACTCTGCTGGCTCAGAACAGCGATACAGGATATGAGCAACTATCTACTACCTCAGTAGAACACTGATCGGGGTCGAACATCGGTACAATCCCGTTGAAAAAAAGTGTTTGGCTTTGGTATTTGCCATCCAGAAGACTCGCCATTATGTCTCGGGCCAGACAATTCAGGTCATCTCCCGAGTCAATCCACTCAGAGTTCTCATGACGAAGCCAGGGTCATTAAACTCCCGGCTAGCTACGTGGGCAATCCTGTTAATGCCATACAACATGGTGTTCGTTCCAGAAAAAGCCGTCAAGGGTCAGGCTCTGGCCGACTTTTTAGCTGCACACCCCATCCCAGAGTCCTCAAGACTCTATGAAGACATCCCGGATGAGGTCCAAGAATCAAACGTCACCGAAGAAAGCTCCGTCTGGCAGATGTTTTTCGATGGAGCTTCAAGAACAGGCCCCAAAGGCCAAATCATCGCAGGAGTGGGGGTAGTCCTAGTCTATCCCGATCAGCTGGTCATCCAGCGTGTCTACTCCCTTTCGAAGTCGTGCTCCAACAATGTTGCCGAGTACAATGCTCTCATCATGGGATTCCAGCTGGCGCAACAGCTGGGGGTGGATCATCTGGAAGCCTATGGCGACTCAAAACTCGTCGTTAACCAGATCAGAGGGCAATACGAAGTTCGCCATGAAGATCTGATTCCTTACCATGAAGTTGCATTGAACATCATTTCAACCTTCACCAAGTTTTTCATCGAACATGTACCTCATTTACAAAATCTGGAGGCTGGCGCTCTGGCTGGCCTCGCAGCCTCATTAGCAGCACCCCTCGGGACTCAACACTACGTCACGGTAGTTGGTCGAGACTTGGTCTGTCCTAAAAATAACCTTTGCTCACAAATGGCTCATGCCATGTCAACAAGTGCTGGTGTTAATGTCCGAGACTGGAGGTTCCCGTTCATCGACTTTGCTGTGTACATAATTCTTCCAGAGGACCCCAAAGAAGCCGTCTCAGTCAGGAGGCGCTCCCTTCGATTCTATTATGATACAGCTACTAAAATGCTGTACCGATGCTCCTACGATGGACTTCTTCTTCGATGTTTATCCAACGAAGAAGCAGCCAAAGCCCTTCGAGAAGCTCATAATGGAACCTGCGGGGTCCATCAACCTGGCCCTAAGTTACAGGATCGACTGCGACACATGGGCTGCTACTGGCCAACCATGGCAGCCGACGCTGTCGACTATGCTAAAAAGTGCCATACGTGCTAGCTTCACGCTGACTTCATCCATACACCATCAAAACCACTACATCCTACGGTCGCCTCCTGGCCCTTTGAAGCCTGGGGCACGGGCATTGTAGGACCAATCACCCCTCCTTCATCAAGGGGACACCGCTTCATCCTAGCCATCACCGACTACTTCTCCAAATGGGCAGAAGCAATTCCACTGGCAGAAGTGAAGAGCTCTAGGGTGGTCAGCTTCATCAAGCACCATGTCATCTACCGTTTCGGGGTACCTCGGAGGATTATCCACGATAACGGTCCTCAGTTCATCAGCCATGTTTTCAGCAGATTCTGTGACAAGAATCGCATTCAAAACATGGCATCAACCGCCTACAATCCGGCAGCAAACAGATTGGCCGAGGCATTCAACAAGACTATTATCAGGCTACTCAAAAAGGTCGTGTCATCCAATAAATGCGACTGGGACGAAAAGCTCAGCAAATGTCTTTGGGCCTACCGTACAACGGTATAGACCCCGACAGGCAACACACCATTCTCCTTGGTCTACGGAAGCGAAGCGGTACTGCCTCTCAAGATCCAGATACCCTCACTCCATGTAGCGATCAAAAATCAACTAACAGAGGAAGACAATCAATATCGTCGTCTGCGAGAATTGGAGGCACTTGACGAAAAACGTCTCCTAGCTCAACAGCACATCGAACTCTATCAAGCCCGTATATCACAGGCTTTCAACAAGAAGGTCATGCAGAGGACTTTCCAAGTAGGCGACCTGGTTCTGGCAGTCAGGAGGCCGATGGTGTTGACTCACAAGACACCAGGAAAGTTCGAGCCCAAGTGGGAGGGACCTTTCATCATAGAGACGGTATACTCAAACGGTGCTTACCGCCTCGCCAAACCCAATGGGGACTTGTTCATGATGTCCATCAACGGCAAGTTCCTAAAGAAGTACTACTCTTGACATCCTTCAGACATGTACTTCTATCTCCACCCAACAAGGGAGTCCGCGGACCCAATCATCAGGGCTCACATACAATTCCCTTCCACAAAATCTTACGCTTCCGGAACCCAGTTGTTCCGTGGCATTCTATTCTCTAGTCGAAGGATAACCACGTCCACATTACCTCTGAGTTGTTCCCCTACACCCTACAAAACGGTATCTTACACACTCCGTAAGACTACGCTACCCATCATGTTTACCACGTCCACATTACCTCTGAGTAAACATCTCGTACAGACAACCCCTGCGTTGCCGTACATTGATCGCAGAACTTCCATATCCACATTACCTGTGAGTAGTTCCGCGTATCCCCCAGAATCATTCCTACCACGTCCATAACACCTCTGAGTAGGAAGATTTCATCATTTGAATTCCATATTTGCCACGTCCACATCACCTCTGAGCAAACATGTCGGTTCTCTCGAACTTATTATCTGTACCTAAAAACCAAGGTACGCAAAAGATAATAGGCCCACACAAATTATCAAGTTCATGACAGCAAAAATGAACACACCACAAAAACTCTGCATTCTTTATTCAAAAGTAAAGGATTACACCCCCAACAAGAGTTACAAATTACACAAAAAAAGAAGAGATTACAATCCCTAAGCATCCCCGGGGTTGGCCGAAAGCTCTTCAATCCGACGTTCAAGTCTGCCGCCCGAGTCTCTACGGTCGCCAGGACCCGGCGTTCGGCTTCTTGATGCATCGTTTCTATGGCTTCAGGAGAAGTGTCATCCTCATGCTTCTCGTCCAACTGTTGTCGTTGCTGGGCCAGGGTAAGAGCCCGGCGGGTGAAAGCTGCTTCCTCCTCCTTAAATGCTACATGTTCAGCCTGGACTCACTCAGCATCTAATAAAAGTTGGGCCCGCTGGTCTTCAAGGAGGCAAATCTTGGCATCAACCTCCGCTATACTAGCGCCCAACGCAGCTCGCAACTCCACCTTCTCCTGTATGGACTGAGATAACCTCGCCACCGCAGCCTCAGTTTCAGCCACCTTGCGTTCCCAGACACCCACGGTGGCCTGATAAGAGGACTCAGTCTCAGCGATCAACTTCTCCTTTTCCGCGTTTATCAGGACGGAGAGATCATTTCGCTGGATACACTGAAACTCGGAAAGCAGCTGGTCCAGTTCGGCCACCGAGGCCTCCAGAATCTCGGCCATATGATCATGGCCCTGGTAGAAACGTATCAGACCGATGTGAGGGAGTGCCAGGGTTTTTGCCGTCGCAAAACTCCCATTGGCATCTATCACTGCCGATACGCCCCTCTGTAGCATCTTATACACCGCCTTAATAATAAATTTCACATACTCATCTGCATCCGCCAGCACCTGCGGTGTCATAGCAGGAGTTGGAGGAGCTGCTCTAGACAGCGGACCGGAAGAAGGCCTGCCGGCTTCAGTCTGTGTCATATCCCAGAACCAGAATACTGGAGAGCGGAGGCAGACATAGCCAGCTACGTATATTAAAGTGCAACCCACCTCGCTATACGGTCACGGCTGTCTAGATACATGAGGGTTTAACTACATGCCAACAGTCTCTTATGGTCATGAATAAGCCTAGTGTCTCAATCACAAACAAGTAAGCAGATGTCACAAGATGTAAGATCACCAAATATACAATAGTAAGGCATCCCAAACATTAACATATTCAGCTGATCATGAAGCTAGTCGTTACAAAACGTGAGGACTAGCAAGAGTTTAGTCATACATGATCAACCCTAGGATCTGTCAATCATGTTACAGCCCGTAGGCAGACAGTAAGTGAAGGTGCAATCGAGCTAAACAGGTGCTCGTCGGCTAAATGCCTCAAAAGAATATTTTTACAATAAAGTGGAAGAGCCAAAAATAACCCATTCGTTGCCCTGGTTACGCTTAGTGGTCACCATCGGGCTGGAAAGTCGGTAGATCATCTGGAGCTGCTCCGAAATTTGGCCATACAAAACCAGCTGGGTCAGATCCCAGAAAGAGCAAGTACCACAAAGGAAGCTTCACTTAGGAACTAAAACCAGCAATTAGCACAGAAGATAAAATATAATAAAACTGGAAAGATACAACATCACGAGGATATACAGTAAGATAACCATGAAACCATTCAGATAACCAAGTTACAACCCTTAAACCAAATAAGGACCGGGATTGTAACCCTTCATCTGAACCGAACTTGGTTTCTCCTATTTATCAACAAGATAATATAAGAAAATCAGGACATGTAACAATCTTATACATGATCAAGACAAGACTAGACTGATTATTCTCCATTCAACAATCACGGCCAAGCAATAAGTACGACTTGATACTTTAACTAACTAGGGTTATCATAGGCCTAGTTACTAGCAAGATGCAATGAGATTACTCCACAGCCACAAGCCCTGCAGACCATCCAGGTTAACCAGGTCGAATATTAGGGGTTGAATTCAAGTGGGTACATCGTCCAGGAAACGCATGTACCTTTAAGTGACTTAGAGGGTGCAACACATGATCGTGTGCTGGAAATGTGCCCTACTCGACGGCAGGCTACAGATCCCAAGAGCGCCCAGGTAATGGGATTGCATGTAGCTGGAAAATCTCTTCATGACTACTGTGTTATTCTAGTTATTAACCTTAATCCCTTTCAGTGGGTACTCCTGACCATGGTGCTCAGGAGTCCCATCCTAAGCATGATGCAAGACAAGACTGGCCTAACTTGAATGTCATTCGAGTGTGGGGGTGTCTAGACTATGTGAAGCTCCCAGATCTGAAGATTCAGAAGCTGGGGACAAGGACTACGAAGACGATCTTCTTGGGGTATGTCGAGAAGAGTGATGCTCGGAGATTTCTTGATATTGAGTCAAATTATATCATCGAATCTCGCAATGCTGAATATTTTGAAGACAAGTTTTTAAGGCACAAGAACATTGTTCTAACGGACATTTCGAAGAATGATGAAGGTGCAAAGATGACTGAGATCTTCAACGAGCCAGTTGTTTTAGATGAAGTTGTTGCTGAGGAGACAAAGATTGAACCAGAACTCGCTGAGCCGTCGTCGAAGCGAGCGAGGAGGCCGAAGAAATTCGGAGATTACTTCATCACCTATCATGTGGAAGCAGATCCGCTTACCTATGATGAGACGATAAAGACCAGAGATGCTATTTTCTGGAAGGAGGCGATAGACAGTGAAATTGAATCAATCACCTCCAATAACACTTGGGTGTTGGTTGATCTACCTGAAGGAGCAAAACCTATCGGATACAAGTGGATCTTCAAGAAGAAGATGAAAGCTGATGGAACCTTTGACAAGTTCAAGGCCAGGCTAGTGGCAAAGGGGTTTTCTCAGAAGCAGGGGATCGACTACTTTGACACGTATGCTCCAGTAGCCCGGATGACCACCATCAGAATGTTAATTGCTCTCGTAGCGATACATAAGATGGTGATACATCAGATGGATGTGAAAATGGTATTCCTAAATGGCAAGCTGACCGAAGAGATCTATATGCAACAGCTAGAAGGGTTTGTCGTCAAAGGTCTTGAAGACAAAGTCTGCAAGTTGGTGAAATCTCTGTACAGTTTACAGCAAGCTTCCAAAATATGGCATGAGAAGTTTGACAAAGTCATAAGGTCAAATGGCTACAGGGTCAGTGAAACAGACAAGTGTGTCTATACGAAGTTTACTGACAGAAGAGGAGTCATCGTTTGTCTATACGTGGACGACATGCTAATCCTAGGTACGAATATAAGCTGTGTCACGGAGACAAAGAAGTTCCTATCGACGAAGTTCAGTATGAAGGACTTGGGGGATGCTGATGTTATCTTGGGACACAAGATCATCCGGACAGATACTGGACTAGTGCTGTCACAGTCTCATTATGTTGAGAAGATGATCACTCGTTACGGGTATCAGGATCTTCCAGGGATCGATACGTCGTACAAGTATGATCTGAAGCCTAATTCAAGAAAAAGCGTCAGGCAGCTGGAGTATGCAAGCGTAATCGGGAGTTTGATGTATGCTACTACTGCCACAAGGTCTGACATAGCTTTCGATGTAGGAATGCTGAGTCGTTTCACGAGCAACCCAGGCATTGAGCACTGGAAAGCTGTGAAACGGGTTATAAGATTTCTCAAGAAGACTCAGACATATGCACTGCACTACAGCGGAGATCCGCCGGTAGTGGAAGGCTTCAGTGATGCCAGCTGGTGCTCAAGTGGAGAGCGAGAGGCCCACAGGTCGATACATTTTCATAATGGATGGAGCTGCTATATCATGGAAATCGAAGAAGCAGACTATGCTCTCGCGGTCATCCATGAAATCTGATTTCTTTGCACTTGATACCGCAGCGGAGGAAGCAGAATAGCTTCGGGAGCTCATGTATGATCTTCCAGTAGTTGGGGCACAAATACCTGGGATACCGATATACTACGACAACCAGGCGACTGCGGCGGTGGCATCAAATGACCTCTTCAACGGGAAGAAGAGGACTATGCGGTTGAAGCACAGGATAATACATGATCTCATCAAGAGGGGTGTTATTGCAGTGATTGAAGTTCGAAGTCAGGAGAACCTGGCGGATCCGTTCACCAAGGGCCTCAAGCTCCAGCTGGTCGATGACACAGCTTGTAAAATAGGCTTGAAGGCATTCTGATATTGTGTTATTACAATCCTACCATAAAGTTTTATGCTATTTGTTCAAAGAGAAATCTATTAGGCATCTAGCTTTTAGTTCAACGGAGGACTATTAACCAGAAGAATATCAGGAACGGTGGTACTTGTCCTCTATGACATGGAGAGGTTACGGACCTACAACCACTGTTGTCTACTATTATTTTCTGCGAAAAACGGATCCTGTGGAAAGGTTGGCTTAAATGCCTTAATGAGTTCTCAGACAGAGTGAATGCCTGGAGTGCTTTACAGGAAGCACGGTAGCGCAGCACTACAAGGAGTGTAACTCCATACTATAGTGGCGTGACTCCACCATGAGGTTCCCAGGTAGGGGTAATACATCGACTTTGCAAGCCAAGTCACAGCGGAGTAGCACCGCAAATAGGCAGGTAGCCTAATGCGGTATGATAATCATAATAAAGAGAGGTAGAAAGCACTACAAAGAGGACGATGTCCTCATGTTACAGTGGCATGACACCACGAAGAGGTACCAGGTAGGGTAAAGCCTCGGCTTTGTGAGCCATGTCATAGCGACGTAACACCGCACGAAAGCGCAAGGCTTCATGCTAGGTAGTTTGGCACTACAAAGAGGCCTGTGACCTCATGCTACAGTAGTATGACACTACGATGAGGTACCCAGGTGGGGTAAAGCCTCGGCTTTAAGCCATGTCATAGCGGCGTAGCACCGCAAAGAAGCGCAATGCTTCATGCCATGACTCTTTATAAAGAACTCTCCTATAGTGTATGGACAGAGATATCCGGCCGTCTCTTGAGGATAAACTTGTAGACGCCCAAAAATTATACACTGAAACCAGTATGGCACAAGGTCTTTAATGTACAGCCAGAAGCACAGTTGATGTTATTATGTGAGTAGAAAGAATTGCAGTTATGGTGCAGAATTCAAGGCTTAGTTCATTCTTGTATCATGCTGTTATTTAACCTATGCGGGAAGATTCAAGTCGTAGCGATATCTCTCCTAATGCATGATGGGCAGTCACTGTGGGGAACGCTCAACCCATATATTGAAATATATGGGGGATTGTTGGTGTTTTTGCCTTTGGACTAGGAAAGATAGTCCTACATCGACTACACCAAATGGTGAGTATCTCAATATAATGCATTGCTTGTGTTGAGGTGTGCACATGAGGTGTGGTGGGGCACAAGTGTGTGCCATGTGGGAGTATTTTCCTAGAAGAAAAAAGGATTAATTCCAACAAGGATGCAAGTTAATTTTTGTTGTGCGGACTCGGACTCAGACACGGACTCCAGGATGTCTCGTGCATGCACGGGAGTGTTCGGGGGGGTAGGCGTGGACTGTCACACTTCTATGCTGATTGTGGGATGATCTAAAATATCAAACTCTATTTTTGAGTATTGGTATTTTAGTCCCACATCGGATAGGAGAAGAGGTGAAGTCTCAACTCCACTCTATAAATAGAGCCCGGCCCTTGGCCTCCTTTGAAAGATGCACCAAGAAGAAAGTTAAAGGAAGTCCGTAAAGTCCAGGAAGCCCGTTCAAGTCTCAAATATTGACTTACGAGCGTTCCAGAAGTTCTTCGTGAACTTGCTGGTTCCTGGAAGCAGATCGTGATGGGACGAATCTTACTTTGAGCAACGGTGATCTGAATCACCCCCGCAAGAACCTTTACTCTTCTTCTTTCTTCTTTCTTCTTCTTCATCTGAGTTGTAACTCAGTTCTGTCCGTCTGCAACTGCGATTGCAATGAAGAACGTGAGATTTATTTTCTGAACTCAGTTCTGTCCGTCAGCAACTGCGATTGCGAGGAAGAACGTGAGATTTATTTTTCTGATTATTGTTGATTTTGTAATCTGCAGATTCATATTATAGTGTTCCTCTTGGATCTCGAGAATTATCAGAAGGTGAACGTTTGTTGAACCTCTGATCTCGACATAGAGTCTATCATCTTTGGTCAAGCCCCGAGACTAACACATATTGGTTAGAAGGATTAAACCATAGAGATTGGATGTTTCATGGTCTTCTTCTCGCTATATGTCCCTTAAATCTTGTTGAGTTTGAGTTTAGATCTCCTAAAGATTGTTACCCGTTCCGAGGACACCGTTTGCCTGTCCTGATAACCATGAGGGGTAGTGCCTAACAAGAGACTGTGAAAGACTAAGTTGTCCTTATCCATCTTCTTCTCTTCAACTTGCCATTATATTAGAAGATTTAGCGAGGAGCAGAGACAAAGAACAAGTTGGAGAACAACTTGGCTGTGTGATTTCCTAGAACCATAGGATTTCTCTTCTCCAATAGAATATTACATAATTGTTGGAAAAATGAATGTGTATTTGAAATAATAATTGTTTTCTATCAACGAATCTATGGTAACTAATCTCTGGAAAGGTGTACGAATCTATTTATTGAAAATGTGTGTCCTTTCCATTATGTCTTTTTATTTTTATAAAAGTATAAATGTTTGAATAATTCAATCACTCAATCCATTCATCCATCTAGCATTAAGTCTAAGAGAGAGAGGGACTACCAACATTGCTTCGTCGAATTCCTACGATGTGAAGTGTTGCTACCGAAGGAGAAGTACCGTTGTATCCTGGAAGACTACTCGTCATTAAAACCGTAAGCACCAGTGCGAGACGAATATTGTCTTAAGGACATTGAACCAAGTTCAAGCCTCGTGCTCGGTTAAATTATTATTTTATATTTTAATTTCAGATGTCTATATACAGAGTTGTGAATTTCTACTCACAATAATACTGTCCTAAAATCAAGGGATAAGATTACAAAGGAAATAACATACAAGGAAACCTCTTGGGATTTCAAAACGATACCATTATTTTTGTTTCCAGAATATTACCTATTTTTGTTTGATTTCAAAGTCTTGCTAACTTTGTTTGATTTCAGGACCTTAAGTCTTGCTAACTTTGTTTGATTTCAAGGGATTGCTAACTTTGTTTGTTTGATTTCAAAGTCTTGCCTGAATGAGTCCAACAAAGGAGAGGCAGCTGCCATCGTTGGAATGTCCAATGTGAAGTGTGAACCACCAGTGCTATTCCAACCACTAAAATTCAGACTTCACATTGCACCCTATAAATACACCAAGAACCCAACCAGCCCAATCCTCAACAAGAGAAGAAGAAACATTTTCTACTGGTCATCCCTGTGAAGAAATTTTAGTCTGACAAGCTTGATCATGGCAGGAGGAGGGGATGTGAAGGTGCTGGGGGTGTGGCCGAGCCCGTTCGTGATGCGCCCGAGGATCGCGCTCAACCTGAAAGGGGTGAAGTACGAGTTCCTGGAGGAGACGCTGGGGAACAAGAGCGAGCTGCTGCTCAGGTCCAACCCGGTGTACAAGAAGGTGCCCGTGCTCATCCACGGCGACAGGCCGATATGCGAGTCGATGGTCATCGTGCAGTACGTGGACGACGCCTTCGGAGGGGCGGCTCTTCTTCCCTCGGACCCGTACGACCGTGCTGTCGCCCGCTTCTGGGCCGTCTACATCGACGACAAGGTAGCTATACAACACTAAAATACTCAAATCTATCAAAGGCGGAACCAATAAGATTTTGTCTGCTGTTTCGAGCACTCAATTTTATTAGAGTAGATGTTGGCATAACCAAAGTCAAGATCTGTGGGATAGGTACAGAAAATTAAGTTTCCGAACCAAATTCTGACCAAGTCTTTGATTGCCTGATTTTGAGTTCTGGATCCAAACCCTGACCAAGTCTTTTATGGCTTTGAAGTTTTGTGGCCCCAATATGATAAAATACTCTATTTTGGCTTCAAAACAAAGTATATCAATAACTGTTAAATATTGAGATTCAAACCTTAATCCACCGTCGGATGGCTGTTGTCACATATCCCTGATAACAACCATCGGTAATGGTTGAGCAGAGTCTATCGAGTAGTCTTCTATCAAAATAAAAAATTCTTGCTGAAGATAACTAGTTATAATTGGAGGTAAGGACAATACTTCTAATGTATGTTGCATGGATATAGATACGACAAGACACTAGAAGGACGGGGTGACACGGACACAACATCCATTTTGGTGTATCATGGTGAATTTTAGAGTGTCCGATACGTGTCTCAAGATCTAAAGAAAACTTAGAGAGGCACTACTTGTTACATATTTCTGAATTTCCACTCCTTTTAACTGTTCCATTGCCTTCTCCAGTGGTTCCCGTCCTTGACTGGGATTGTCAAGGCGGAGTCCGAGGAGGCCAAGGCGGAGGCGGTGTCGCAAGTATTCGCGGGGCTGCAGCTGCTGGAGGAAGCGTTCGAGAAGTGCAGCAACGGCGGCAATGGCTTCTTCGGTGGGGACGCAGTTGGGTACCTGGACATTGCTCTCGGGAGCTACTTGGGATGGCTCGGCGCGTCCGAGAAGATGATCGGCATCCGGTTCCTGGACGAGGCAAAGACGCCCCTCCTGGCGGCGTGGGCGGAGCGCTTCAAAGCGGACGCCGCGGTCAGGGAGGTGATGCCGGAGACCGACAAGTTGGTGGAGTTTGCCAAGGTTCTTATGGCTGAGTGGAAGTCTGCAGGCCGTCCTGCCAACTGAAGTGTGGTAGAGAGAGAGAATAATAAGAGGGTGGAGAGACTAATGAGAAGAGACTTTGAGTTGCCAATCATTTATGCATTACTAGTAAATGCACGTGATTTGTACGTATAATTTTTATTAGTAATTACCCCAATAAAATGCGTATTATATGTGAATTTTTTTCGTACCTTACATAAACGTATAATACTTACGTAGCTTTGAAAAATTCGGATTTGTACGCAAATTTTAAGCTTGTGGCATTTTAAACCCGTACTGTACGAATTTTTAAAAAGTTTAGCCAAAAAAATGTGACCAAGAAATCCAAAAGTCTTAACTTTCTTGACACTTGCTGCTATTAGATATTAAGACCGGCACAATTCTAAAAAATTATCAAAAGAAAAGAAGAAAAAGTCTCACAATAATCAAAAAAAGAAACCCAAGAGTCTTTGCACATGTTGCTTGCAACAACCAAAGAAAAACCTTTCGGTTTTTCATCATCCAATCTCTTCTTATTCTCACACTGAATCATTGTTTATGAAAGTGTAGAGGTGGGTGGGCCCTATATATATGCCAAATTTTTAGTGCTGAATTAGTTCATATGAAACGTACTAAACACGAATTAAATCTAATCCGAATGTTTTTCGTTAGATGAATTTTTTGACAGAATTTTTGACCATATTTTATTAATATTGTGCCGATTTATACTCGTACTTTTGCCGTTCCGAATTTTTTCCATTTGCCGAATTGCTAACAAGGGGTATAATAACGTGTAATAAAAATATCATTCAATTATAGGTAAATGTTTCTTTTAATTCATGTGATTAAGATGGGAGGTATTCTTCTTGTTTGGTTGAGTTCGGTTTCCATGTTGAATATATATAACAAATTTAAACTTTTTTTAACATTTTTTTAAATAAAATAGACCATGATATACATACAGCTTAGACGGCTTACTTTTGAGCCGTTTTGAAGTCCCATTATATAGTAGAAGATTATGGTCCTTGACTACTAAAAATCCAAATTGTTGCTTTTTAAAAAAAAAATCAAAACTTATTTACACCACAAAATAAGAAAAATAAAAGAAAAGAAGAGAAAAAGTAGCAAGATGGCTTTCATATTTTTCTATTTGATTAAGGCAAATGTTAAAGTCACTACAAAAATTAAGGATCACAAATATTGTATATTTTAAATACCCAAAATGTCAGTTAAAAAAATTGTTAGAGAACAATACAACTTTAAATATATAAAATTGGATTCTTCCTCTTTCTTCCCAATTTCTAAACTTTAATTTATATATTTTTTTTTTTTGCATAATCTCTTAATAGATAGTTTTATTTGAGACTGTTTATAAAATTTTGAACTCTATTAATGGATAGTTTTATTAGAGAAGAAGGAAGAAAGTGTAGTTTTATAAAAATTTGAACTCCATTAATGGATAGTTAAAAAAATTGTTGTATATTTTTCTTGTATATATTTTTTTTTTTTTGCATAATCTCTTAATAGATAGTTTTAGAAGAAGGAGGAAAGTGTAGTTGTCCTCTCTCAATTTTTTTACGGTCCCTAACAAAAACTGACTTCAATGTGTTGCCTCCTAATACTTTTTGTAGTGTCTTTAACATTTGTCTTGATTAACTTGAGTTTGATTCAACGAATTGGAATGATTCATTGAAATGGGAATCATGAAATTGCAATGCATATCAAGATGTTCGTTCATACAACACAATTCATCGTATTCGAGATCCATTGTAAGAATTTTGTTGGTATGAATTGTAACTAGAATAACCTTCTTGTTTTGAGAGGTAAGCTAGCTCCCAAAAATTAAGTTAACGATTGTCCTTTTAGGTCTCGTTTGGTTCGCGGAATCATCGGATTGAAAAATGAAAGTGATTACTTTCCTATATTTGTGTGCCAAAGGAATTGAGGAGGAAAGGAAAGTGATTACTAATGGAAATAAAATTAGGAAAGAAAGTGATTCCATCCATCCAAGCAAGGAATCACTTTTCTACATTAAAGTATTCACTTTCATTTTCAAATTCTTTGGTGTTTTCAAACATCGAAAAGAAAAATCAATAAAAATTATAATTTTCCAAGAAAAAGAAAATGACAAGAAGTTGATTTCCTTTTCCTTCAGTTCCGTGAACCAAACGAGGCCTTGGTATGAGAAGTAATTTCCTACAGTAATGCTATCATGGATTGTAATATCACAACATATTCAATGAATTCTTTTAAAAGAAACAAAAAGGATGAATTTCTTATCAAATTGGACTTTGAGAAGGCTTAAGAAAATATTGGGATTGTATCCTTGAAGTTTTGCAGTCACTTAACTTTGGTACCAAATGGAGGGGATGGATAGAGTGCTGGCTTCTCGGCGATGTCCAACATAGAAAAATCATAGATTATTTAGAGTATGCTTGGCAACAGTGTTTTTATCAATTTTAGAACGTTTTTTAGCCGGTCGTTTATGAAGTATTTTTGAGACACTAGTTTTGGTTGATTGATCTTTTTCTCTCCAAAATCGGTGTAGTATAATTTTGGATGTCTTTATAAACGTCCAAAATCGATAGGTTTTGAGAATTATTATTATTTTATTTTATTTATATCTTCATCAAAGATAATATAATTATAACTACTAATATCCTACTATATTTTCTCTTTTTTTCATCTTTTGGCTTTAGCAAATAAGTAATATGCCAAAAATTTAACCTTGTTTTCTACCAAGCATTCTATTTATTCTTGAAATACTATATAACCAGTTTTTTTATGTTCTCCTAAGCACGTCCTCGTGGTGGAATTGTCCATACAAAACACAACAAAAAAGTACATAAAATGAATTTAACATATATATGCAATTGGACCTTCATTTTTGCATGAGAAGGTGAATAATAATCCAACTAGACTTGTAACAAGAAAGTACAAAAAATATACCTGCTAAATTTTTCACTGGAGCAGTTGAAGATCCATTTACAAAATCAAATTTCTATAACAAATGCTTACGATATACATAAATTAAGTATTATATTGCTACATACACTTCTAATTAATATAATTAAGTAGTGAAGGCGATGCACAAAAACTTTCTCTTCATGCAACCTTTGCAAATTTCTATTTGATTATTGCAAAAGTCGAACACCGGATGATACAACCCACAAAGACATTTTCAATAATCATGCATCAAGCAAGACTTCCGCATTATAAATTGAACATTGAGAGAGCTTTTGTTTATATATAGAAATATAAGTAATTTTATTCTTGTAAAAAAAATTCACCATCGCTCATTAATGAATTACCAAAAATAGATTGAACTTGTTTAAATAAAACTATCCAAAATTGAACCCTTCGTAACCAGTTCATAACCCCTAGTCTAAAAGCATCTCATAACTGATATTCCAATAATTACCAAGCAAACCCTTAAGGCTAGAGAAGGTAAACTTTTAGACAGACTTAGAGTATATTGACAGATGATACTGTAGTGTCAGATGTTATTAAAGATATTGTAACATGGACTTGGTCAAAAAGATTTATCCTATCCAAAGAAGATTAAGTGGAGTGGTTATCATGGCCGGCCCATGAGGTTGGATTGTCCTATCCAGAACTAGTTTTAGTTGTCTCTTGATCTTTATTGTAGGTCGATTCTGGAGGATCGTCCGCAACCCAACTTCTACTGGTATCACGGCATCACGTTGAGCCTGGAGATTGCCAAAGCATAGGGGGGTTGCTCAAGTCGAAAGTCTTATCTGGCTTATCTCCGGACTGACCTAGGTGGTTATCTTAGTCTATCTCGGTATAATATATTTTTGTATATAAGTAAGCCTATGTAATTATTATGTTTGCCTATTTCGACATATTAGTATTAGGTAGTTGATATTTGTAGATTTTTATTTCTCATCTTTTAGCACATGTACGTCATGAAAAGGATTCTGTTGGATATATTGACTTTTTTTTCGTTGAAATCCGTAAACAAAAACAACAAAAATTAAAGTTACCGGCCTCCGGGGAAGTCGCGCACGAAGCACTCCCTAAGAGTTAATCCGGATCTGTGTGCAGACTCTTTTCGAATGCTCCTAGTGGTAAAACCCCCGCTCTACCGGTATCTCCTCGTTGCACACAACTTGAAAAGAGTGACCTTGAACTTAGCTCTGCCCAGAGCAAGAAAAAGAAGAGAATGAGAGAGTTTTGGAGAGATTGAGTTGGAACAAGATTTTAGTATTTTCTTTTAGATGTTCCGTGTTCTCAGAAGGTTGAGAATGCCATAATATATAGATAGCTCAAATCTATTGGCAATGGACATAATTCAATGGAGAAGATGTTATGAAATAAAAACAATACAAAAAAATGGTTCATTGAACCTGGACGTTCAAAATATTAAATAGAAATAATATAAACACTATTCATATGAATGCACAGCCGATGTGGGACTAAAGAGATTGGTATTTGAGCTTTTGCTCATCTCGTGTGAAGGAACAAACACACAAAGCTAAGAACACCCCCCCCCCCCCCCCCCCCCCCCCCCCCAAGGGTCAAGTTCCAAAGTAATAGAAGAAAAGAAAATAAGAGAAGAATAAGATAATTTTTGGGCAGTTATATACTATGCAAAAATGAGATGGACTACAGCCTTAAATCTCACATAGTGAGTATTGTCTTTGTCTGAAGAAGTGCTTGAATCAATCTTCTTGAACCAGATTCAGAAAATAGCACACATAGTACGCTAGAGGTTCTTAGGTCTATCGAGTGGCGTTAGATTGGTCATGCGCACTTTTTCACATTCATGGGAGTTGTCTAGGATTGCCCTATCCTATAGTCGCGGCCTTCACTACCTCTCATATATGTAAGTCCTCAAGGGTTGGTGATAGGAATCAACCCTGCATATTATACTTGGACTTATTAAGAGTTAAAACTCACCCTAACCATATCACTCCGGAACAATGTCACCATAAGGATGAGGTATCCATGTACACATGTACAGCCTCTTGGACATTTATTTTAAGAGAATTTAATCTCAGAGTCAGTGTTCCATAATAGTCACTTAATCCAGCTTGTTCCTACCCATTGAACCGACTTCTTGTGATCTCCAGTCAGACTCGGTTGGGTTGCCACTGCTGGTGACTAAATTATGGGCTTAACCTCATCCCCTCGATGATTCTAGGATTAATTTTCTAGAGAAAACTCTTCGTCAAGGGTAAACAGACTCTTCGTCAAGAGATCTGTAAAGTTCTTTTGTGACTTTATAGTCAAGAACTACATTTTTGCCTTTTAGACTTTTTTTAATGTCTTGAAATGCAGCTGTATGTACATGTTCTTCTTAGAATTCACAAGAATATGCTTTTAGCATAATTTAAATTAAATGACAGGTACAAAAATATGTAGATCATGTAAAGTATAAAATGTCTGAGCCATACAGCTTCAATACAAGATGTGACTGAAGATAATATTTCAGAGTATATAATACTCTTAGCTATGATAGATTTATTACAAAAACCTCAAGAGATGACAACTCCTCATAGAGTAAAAAAATATATCCATAAATGGAATGGATGTGATATGAGTCAGTTACCCAGTTTGTATTCGAAAGACCTTCTATGACATAAGAGTACATAATATAGTGCAATTTATTGTCTAGAATACCCTTAGAAATATTCTTTCTAGTTGAATAGAATAACTGATTTGACTGATTTAGAAATCAGACTTAGTGACGTCAGACTCATTCAATATATGTGTGGTTTCACTAATTACTGATATAAGTCCTAAAACAATGAGCCAAAACTCATATGACTCTGTCACCTCTTAAAGTAAGATTAACTTTCAGTCTTGGCCCTAAAGATTTATCGTTACTAGCCATGTTTGCAAAATGACAGTCAAGAATAATAATTTAATGAGTTTGCTAATTGACCTTATGAAATCTTTAGTTTATTAAGTTTTGATCAACTTGGGTTAGCTGTAGGGGCCGGTTCCTAGCTAGCGGAGGTCCACAGGGGAACGATTAAATACTGTGTCGCTTAGAGCTATTTACGTCATGTTGACAGAAGAACCCTTTCAGCTTGTATCCAAAATAATCTTAACTTTTTAAAACTTTAGATTTATAGGAATTTTCACTAAACTATTTTCTTTTGACTAAATTGTTTGAATGAATCAAAAGAATTATAATGTCATAGATTATATGCAAAACAAAATTTGTCTTACATAATCTGAATATTATCACTGAACAATATTGTGATTTCTTTGTCTGACTTTGAAATTCTAATATTGTGACAATATAATCAGCTAAGGTTCAAACATGCAAATCGACCTAGAAAAAATATCATATCGCTTTAATACAATAATGTATAATACTATAATCATTTCCACATGATCAGGACTTATTAATAACAAAATAAAAGATATGTTATTTTTAGACATTATTTAGAGATAAAACATTCACTATATCGAAAAATTTAGAAAATAAGATTTACAAATATCAAGTTTATAATAATGGACCCAAAAAAAATTGTATTGCTTACCTTCACCCTTAGCATGTTTGAGCCTTTTCTAATGAGTCACAATATCTAATGCTTTAGCTGGCTTAGAGAGAGAACATTACAAAGATCATGTTAAGAGTACAAAAATATTTTTTTTATTATTGTCATCGTTAACAAATTGCTATTTCATAGTCAGTTAAAAAATATTTATAATAATTTTTGTTTTCAAAGAAATAGAGGTTAGTTTGCATATTAATAAAATGATGCAAAAAATTATCATTTATTTTTCTACAAGTCAAAATTTTTACCATATATAGTATTGGAAACTGAAAATAATTCAATCATACAAGATTTTGAAGACAATATATATATATATATATATATATATATATATATATATATATATATATATATATATATATATATATATATATATATATATATATATATATATATATATATACATATGTGTGTGTGTGTGTGTGTGCAAAAAATTATCATTTATTTTTCTACAAGTCAAAATTTTTACCATATATATAGTATTGGAAACTGAAAATAATTCAATCATACAAGATTTTGAAGGCAACATATATATATATATATATATATATATATATATATATATATATATATATATATATATATATATATATATATATATATATAATTTTTATTTTATTATATATATATATATATATATATATATATATATATAATAAAATAAAAATTATATATATATATATATATATATATATATATATATATATATTTTTATTTTATTATATATATATATATATATATATATATTTATATATATATATATATATATATATATATATATATGACGAAAATCTCGAACGATATATTGTACTAAACAATATTGAGTTGTTAGACAATATAAACACTTGGTATATGCTAACCAGAATAAGCTAAACAATGTATGTATTTAATGGCCAAAAAATTTCAATATCATCTGATATAAAAGATATTGACTTATACAAAGTTTATGTGCAATTTCGGAAGGAATCATCCTAAATCCAGTAAGATTATACTGACTCATATCACAATCAACCGATTTTATGAATAATACAATGTATATTATTTTAAGTTATAGATCCACAAAGTTTATAGATACACACTCAAAAACTTTGTAGAAAATGACAATGATGTAAATATGAGATAGACTTAGTTATCACTATTTCGAGTTTGAAATTCAATCTGAGTGCAAACAAATTTAAAACACAAGACACTGCTTGAGCCCAAATAAAATCAAAGCAAAAATTTAAAATCTGAATTTGAATAGTTATAACTCACAATTATTGCTATAAATACAATAAAACTAGAAATAAATGAGATTCACTATTAATGTGTTTAAATAGTAACTCATAATATACTTGCCATACATTAAAGATCATGACAATCAAATCCACCGCTCATTTAAACCAAACATTACAATTACATTATTGCTATAAATGCAATAATACTAGAAGTAAATGAGGTTCACTATAATGTCTTTAAATAGTACAAATCAACAAGTTTTTATGTTTGTACAAAGATTTGTACAAAGTTTTAATAGCAAAAATTTTTATGGCACTATTATTTAAATATTTAACATCAAGTAGTTTTTTTAAACCAAAAATAATAATAATAGTTTCTAGTCAATAAAATGGAGAGAAAAAAATCGCATATATGTTTGCCAAAAGCAAACCAAAATTATATTGATACTTGATTCTGGATCATAATATTAAACACATTATATATGAATTCAAACTAAATTACTCATGCATTCAAACTAAATTACTCATGCATTTGGAATGTTCATCACAATAAGAAAAATAAAACTATGTTGTTGATGATTTTTTTTTTGGTCTAATCATAAATTTACTTAAAACATATATGGTCATCTAAAATTAAGATTCACACAATTTAAAACATTCATATCAAAGGGTAAATCTCCATATTAGAGTATAGTGCTATCTAACCAAATCTCACCAAATATAACATATTGACTAAAATAATAATTCATGAATATTTTAATAATAAAATAAGCAATAAGACGGTTGCATATATATCTCAATACTTAAGGATGAAATCCAAATGAGTAAATCAAACTATATATATTTTAAAGTTGAAGAAAATTACGTAGAATTTATGTAGCCTGCAAAAGGATACGCGGATCTCAAGTCCTAAATGAAATTCTATTAGGAAGGATTACTCTTGGAAAGTTCATAGAGAACAATTACCTTGCACAATTTTGTTAAAACCTTCTATTTTGGGATTTTCAAATATACCCTTTATTCTAATTTATGGACCTCAAAAAATGATTGCTAAAACTAAGTATCTTTGCACAAACTAGTTGTCATTTATTCTTAGGAATTTTAGAGGAAGATTGAAAACCAAATTCTTTTATCTAAGTGGCTTATACTAGTAAAGCAAAACTGAATATAGATTAGTAATGTTAACATAACAAATGAGTATAAGTCACATAACTTATGCTCTTAAATAAATTTATAGTAGTAACCATAAGTCTTGACATTACAAGCACTCAATATCAACATGTCAACAGTGAAGTAACTAGAAAGGTAGTAACATTTTTTGATGCATAGTATCTTGTTTATTGGCTTGTCTGCTCTGGCAAGCAAATCAATATAGAACACACAAAACATTAAAAAAAAAAACTATGACTTGTCCGTTACATAATTCTACAATGATTCACCAACTCTAACGAGCGAGCAAATATAAATAATAATCATCAAGAGAAACAAATCATATTTATTAGAAAAAAAAAGATTTTTCTGAAGACTGAACTTAATGATAACAAATATATATCAGAAAACATCATGATGATATATGACCTTGTCATATCAATTTTGTAACACGATATTAACTATATATTAGAAAGGCCTAGCTTTCTACCTACAAATAGACAATCATTTCCTATGAGTATGTTGCAGTAATGCAAAATAACAAAAACATAGTTGAAACACACATGTCTATGCTAGAGGAGAAGTTTTTGTGCTGAATGGCAACATACTGAAAATAGAAGTTGTAAAACCCCTAAATTTCTACTGTATTTTTTTATTATTATTTTGGCACTGATTTAAAATTTTTGTATTGTACGTCGCGTAGTCGTATTGTACGTCGTGCATGGAATTTTATTTTTCATTTTGCTCGACGAGTGCGAATATGTGCGAGGTACATATTTTAAGAAAAATATTTTTATATAGATTTATTTTTATGGAAAATATAGTTTCCAAAGTAATTATATCTATTTGCCGTTATTGCCAAAACCTTATATAAATTAAAAGGGTAATTTATTTTGTTGTTTAAAAATAAGTAGTAGTTTAGAAAAAAAATTGGTTTATGTAAAATATATTCTAGATATTTGTGAAATTTGGAATTTGCGTATTAATCTATTTTATCATTTACAAAAGCTACTTTATAAATTAATATTTAAATAATATTCTTGATTTTCGAAATTAATTAATAGCATATTTTAATAGATGTGAAAAAGATATTTTAATCTTGTTTAATTTAATAGTTTATAAATTTGGATAATTTAAATTGGAAAGGATTTTATTGAACTTATTTTAAAATGACTTTTAAATTAAAGATAAGTTTTTATCTATATTGAATTGGATTTTAAACCGATTTTAAATTTATGGTAGAATTTATATTTATTAGAGATTAGATGATCTAGATTTAAAATAGAATTTTATTTAAATTGAGATTTGATTTAAATTGAATTCGTATTTAGATTTGGATTTGATTTTAAATTAAATTACGATCTATCTGATGGGGATTTAAACATCCCAATCCTAATCGTAATGGGAATTCCCACATCCTATAAATAGGCAGGTACTCCTCCATTATTTTTACCCCATTGTGCATCGTGTCCGTGCCTTCCATCCACTATATATTTTTCTAATACAAATACATCATAATACCGTCTCCGTGTCCGACATACCGGACACCACTATGTATCCGTGTCACGCAGGACACCACCACGCCATCAATATCGTGTCAGACAACCCGATGCGACGACACCCTAACCTAAACACAACAAATCGCACCGTCCCCTCTCCGTCCAGCACCGTCGCTCCTCGACCCACGACCAGCATCATCGCCCACTCCCACCATCACCAGCCACCGTCATCACCATTAACGCCATCGCCATCGCCATCACCTTCACCATCATCCCGGCCAACTCTGGCCAAATCTCTAACATCACATCCACCCTCACCAGCAATTGCAACACCACCGACCACCACTCCCATCCTCGCCGAGCCTCCCTGGCTGATTCCAGCACCGCCTCCAAACACCGACTACCACCACCACCGCAGCGTCCACCGCCGACGCCGGTCTCCACCGCCGTAAACCCCCAAATTTCAGAAATAGAAGAAGGGGAAGGAGAAACCCTCACCTCGCTCGCCCTGCCAGGCCGACGAAATCTGCCGATCCCCGACGAGGACCGCTCCGCCGCCCCCGAATCCCAGCCCTAGATTCGTCGCCACGGACCCCGGTGAAACCCCTTGGCCGGCGCCACCGCGCTCCACTCTCCACCGCCAGATCCGCCTCTCCTCCGTGCATCTTCGCCGCCGCCCCCGTGCAGGCGCTCCCGTCCGTCCGCACTGCCTCCACCAACCCTCCGGCGCCACCGCCCAAGCCGGCCGCCTCCGAGCTCGGGGAGGCACGACTCGACGCTGCGGTTTCGACCACCGCCGCCGCCTCGGACTCTCCGCCTCCACCAAACCTTCTTCGCCGCCGCTCCTCCCACGGAGCCGCGTGCCTGCCTCTGCTTCCCCCGACCTTGGGATCCACGCCAGCCGAGCCCACCGGTGGTACGCCGCCCGGCGTCCGCGAGCAGCAACTCCGCCGCGCCAGGACATCTCCGCCGAGCCCTCATCGGTGAGCCTTCGCGCAATCCACGACCCTTGTACATCAACCCCGGCCATCGAATTATTCAGAACTTGTCGGATCATTGCACCATGCCAGGCGTAACACCAGGCAAGACACCTTGCCACTACTGTTTAAATTTCATGCTCAATAACATGCATGTTGTGTTTATTTTCAAGTTGTTTTCTTTTAAATTATATGTAGATACAAATTACTATATTTTGTGCAATTGACTTACAGTTAAGGGACCACCGTATGTTTAAGTGCATCTCATGAACTGTCACGATGTGCCACGGGTTGTGTGTGAGCTGCGAGTCGCATATAGCTTCGGACTTGCGTATCGACCGTACATCGGTGCGTAAAGGCCGTACGTTAGGATGTAACTGCTAATAGATTTTTGGTAGAAGACTTGGCAGTTATTAAGGATTAAACAGTGTCGTGGAGGCGACGCATGTATAGTATCATTGGGAGGGGGAAGACAGTTATTAGCGTAGGGGCTACTTTTTACACACATTTTTGGAAGATAGTGTCTCGGATGAGCGCTACGTGTTACCCGGCCGATAGTGTCTCGGATGAGCGCTACTTGTTGGCTACTCTTTATTACATGCTTGAGACAGCCCCTGCGTAGAACGTTGTCTTCTCAAAATATATATCACATAGAATGGTTAGGAACCTTTACGCATGTATGATTTCTATTGAGCTCTTACTATTCAGTTTATGGCATGATATTATGTATCTTGTTACGTCCCTCTGAGGACTTGGTTTTTCCCCAGGTGTGTGTTTTCGTGATTTCTTGCAGGTGCTCTAGCTAAGGCCATGGCTTGCGCTCTATTCCGTCGTGATGATTACTCTTGGATTCGTCACTTGCTCTCGCTTGCTAAATTTTTTTTGTTTGTATATTTTTCTCTATTTAAATCGGTTGGTAGTGGACTTTGTCTCCGCCCAACTATTATGTACATGACAACTCAAAGTTGCTTTATATCATTATTTATCTTTGTGGATGAGATTTAGTTGTCTTGGGTTACTACATTTACAGCTTATGTATATATACGAGTCGTATATTTACTCGTATGTATACAGCTGGCATGATACGTTTCTAGTCCTACTATTTTGGGACTGGGGCGTTACATGTTTTTGTGGTGGCCCATGCAGGTCTAGTTTACCGTTTCGGTTACATGACTGTACCGAACGGGTCTGCAAGATAGGATTAGAGTCTAGAATCTCATCCACCTACTTGACATCCTTTCTTGACTTCAAATTTCAAACTCTCGTTCAACCTCCTTAAATTGCATCTTGCTTGACTCCTTTTACCGTAAATTTCTTAGTTTCGTGTTTAGTAAGATGACTACACTAGTATATGCCCATAGCTTAAACACATGGCTAGATAGATTGCATTGACAATTAATATCCGTTGAAGTTATATTTGAGTATAAAGACATTTATTTTCCCTAGAGATATGATCATAGGGATTAGTTAATTCCAAGTTGGGTAGTAGCATATTACTGCCATCAAAGGATAGTTGAAATTTTACTTTAAATTTACAAGGTGGTATACACAAGGGGATAGCTAGATCGAGAAAGCAAATTTTTATGAATTTTGAAATTGTGAAATAGTTATGATTTAAGTTTTTATATTGTGACACTTGATTTACGATTAACTTAAGTTTGGATTGTAAAATGATAGAGTTTATCTCGAGATTATTAAAGAGTTTAAAATATGATTTTCTAGACGACTAGAGAGATGAAAGTTTAGAAGGGAGAGAACTTGAGGTTTTAAATTGCGCGTACGATTTATAAATTTACTAAACTTGGAAAAAAAATGTTTAAATTTTTGGAAGATATCAACTTTGAAGGAAAAATTTAAATTTCAAATTTTGTCCTATGATCTATGAATTATAGAGTTATTTAAATTTCGAGTTTAAAGCTTTGGTTATGGATATTTAAATTTTAGTAAAAAAATATATATATGTTCATTTGGCGATATACAAGGACTCTTTCGAGATTGATTAGAGATTTCAATTAAATTGACAGTCTAAGATAATTGGTAAAGGTGGCGGAGTATCTTGAAAATTTTATTGAGAAACTTCGAGAAACTTGAAATTTAGATTAGATCATATTGGTAGAGGACCAAGAAGCAAGGAAGGTCACCCTAGTGAGATAGAAGTATTGTACATTAGATTTTTATGACACCTATGATTATGATATTGCATATACACAAGTATAGTTAGTCATCGACCAAACCGATGAACATATCTTTTGACTTACTCGACCTTCCCTCAATTCTAGATCTTTTAGTCATGACCATCTAATCATTTGAAATTTGAGAAATGATTAGATTGTTCCTTGATCATACACCATTTAAGTGGCTATCATATCCCTAGAAACTGTACTCATAATTTATTTTACCTTGAATTGTTAGAATCTAAGTTATCTTTATTTCATGCTTTAGCTCGGTCATTTATTTGGTTCGCTAATCATTATCTCATTAACTCCCACTTTCTACTTTAAGTTCTTTGGTGTCCCTATCGTGACTTTGATATTTGGAGCACAACACTAGACTTTTCTTTCCCACAACTTTCATACGTAAGACCTACACGAGCCCACCTTCATGTAGGTATATCACGTGCCACTAAAACACGTCTCCTTGTACTCTAATTTCATATTGCAACTTTCAGGTCAAAATGACTGGACTCTAATCCCTACCGTGAAACCAATATACTTTTTTAAACTATAGATGAGACTCGACCTCGACTCCATTTCTTTCGACCCGATATACGATTTTGTTCTACTAAATTCCTTACATACTTAAATCTTGATTGCTGGACCTATCACACCATTAGTTTAATTCTTGTAAGTTGAGTAGAATATCTCATGACCTAACCAACATCTTTGTGGACCACATTGATAGGTTCACTTGGACCATAGAATTCAGTAGACCCTTACTTATCTAGTCAACCAAGCCGACTGCATAGGCCCAAATTTCGGGCAGAACTTAGATTTATAAGATCTTGGACTAATTGATTTCTTCCATCATTACCCTTTACTTATTATTTTATCTACCTATGATGCTAAAATAGCTTAGCTTTGCAAGCTTATTCTTTATCAAAGCTTGATCATGACAAGTGGGCGCCCACTAATACATCGTCTAATCAGAACCAACGTATTATGGTCTGATCAACCATAGTGCACTTGGTTCATTTTTTATATATTGTTCAACGTGGATGGAGACGTAGTTAACTCGGCTTAGAGTCTCCCCCGCGACTGCCTTGGCAATTCTTTTGAACTTATTCGGACGTCTTTGAATCACGTATTCGTACTCGATAAATATCTCCTTTTGAACTCCTTATTACTTTCGCCTTCACCTATTTTAGAAGGACGAAGGCATTATACTGGACCTTCCTCTAGCCTTCCTATCGATTATGACCATACTGTATTATTTTCTTCTATGATCTAGATCGCGATTTCTTGCGACATGATTTATTGAACCATTGTCATTGCTTGTTCCCCATCGATACCCCCTCGTGTCTTCTCACCCCCACAAGTTCTTAATTTCGAGGACGAAATTTCTTTTAAGTTGGGTAGGATGTAAAACCCCTAAATTTCTACTGTATTTTTTTTATTATTATTTTTGGCACTGATTTAAAATTTTTGTATTGTACGTCGCGTAGTCGTATTGTACGTCGTGGACGGAATTTTATTTTTCATTTTGCTCGACGAGTGCGAATATGTGCGAGGTACATATTTTCAGAAAAATATTTTTATATAGATTTATTTTTATGGAAAATATAGTTTCCAAAGTAATTATATCTATTTGCCGTTATTGCCAAAACCTTATATAAATTAAAAGGGTAATTTATTTTGTTGTTTAAAAATAAGTAGTAGTTTAGAAAAAAAATTGGTTTATGTAAAATATATTCTAGATATTTGTGAAATTTGGAATTTGCGTATTAATCTATTTTATCATTTACAAAAGCAACTTTATAAATTAATATTTAAATAATATTCTTGATTTTCGAAATTAATTAATAGCATATTTTAATAGATGTGAAAAAGATATTTTAATCTTGTTTAATTTAATAGTTTATAAATTTGGATAATTTAAATTGGAAAGGATTTTATTGAACTTATTTTAAAATGACTTTTAAATTAAAGATAAGTTTTTATCTATATTGAATTGGATTTTAAACCGATTTTAAATTTATGGTAGAATTTATATTTATTAGAGATTAGATGATCTAGATTTAAAATAGAATTTTATTTAAATTGAGATTTGATTTAAATTGAATTCGTATTTAGATTTGGATTTGATTTTAAATTAAATTACGATCTATCTGATGGGGATTTCAACATCCCAATCCTAATCGTAATGGGAATTCCCACATCCTACAAATAGGCAGGTACTCCTCCATTATTTTTACCCCATTGTGCATCGTGTCCGTGCCTTCCATCCACTATATATTTTTCCAATACAAATACATCATAATACCGTCTCCGTGTCCGACATACCGGACACCACTATGTATCCGTGTCACGCAGGACACCACCACGCCATCAATATCGTGTCAGACAACCCGATGCGACGACACCCTAACCTAAATACAACAAATCGCACCGTCCCCTCTCCGTCCAGCACCGTCGCTCCTCGACCCACGACCAGCATCACCGCCCACTCCCACCATCACCAGCCACCGTCATCACCATTAACGCCATCGCCATCGCCATCACCTTCACCATCATCCCGGCCAACTCCGGCCAAATCTCTAACATCACATCCACCCTCACCAGCAATTGCAACACCACCGACCACCACTCCCATCCTCGCCGAGCCTCCCTGGCTGATTCCAGCACCGCCCCCAAACACCGACTACCACCACCGCAGCGTCTACCGCCGACGCCGGTCTCCACCGCCGTAAACCCCCAAATTTCAGAAATAGAAGAAGGGGAAGGAGAAACCCTCACCTCGCTCGCCGTGCCAGGCCGACGAAATCTGCCGATCCCCGGCGAGGACCGCTTCGCCGCCCCCGAATCCCAGCCCTAGATTCGCCGCCACGGACCCCGGTGAAACCCCTTGGCCGGCGCCACCGCGCTCCACTCTCCACCGCCAGATCCGCCTCTCCTCCGCGCATCTTCGCCGCCGCCCCCCGCGCAGGCGCTCCCGTCCGTCCGCACTGCCTCCACCAACCCTCCGGCGCCACCGCCCAAGCCGGCCGCCTCCGAGCTCGGGGAGGCACGACTCGACGCTGCGGTTTCGACCACCGCCGCCGCCTCGGACTCTCCGCCTCCACCAAACCTTCTTCGCCGCCGCTCCTCCCACGGAGCCGCGCGCCTGCCTCTGCTTCCCCCGACCTTGGGATCCATGCCAACCGAGCCCACCGTTGGTGCGCCGCCCGGCGTCCGCGAGCAGCAACTCCGCCGCGCTAGGAGATCTCCGCCGAGCCCTCATCGGTGAGCCTTCGCGCAATCCACGACCCTTGTACATCAACCCCAGCCATCGGATTATTCAGAACTTGTCGGATCATTGCATCACGCCAGGCGTAACACCAGGCAAGACACCTTGCCACTACTGTTTAAATTTCATGCTCAATAACATGCATGTTGTGTTTATTTTCAAGTTGTTTTCTTTTAAATTATATGTAGATACAAATTACTATATTTTGTGCAATTGACTTAGAGTTAAGGGACCACCGTATGTTTAAGTGCATCTCATGAACTGTCACGATGTGACACGGGTTGTGTGTGAGCTGCGAGTCGCATATAGCTTCGGCCTTGCGTATCGACCGTACATCGGTGCGTAAAGGCCGTACGTTAGGATGTAACTGCTAATAGATTTTTGGTAGAAGACTTGGCAGTTATTAAGGATTAAACAGTATCGTGGAGGCGACGCATGTATAGTATCATTGGGAGGGGGGAAGACAGTTATTAGCGTAGGGGCTACTTTTTACACATATTTTTGGGAGATAGTGTCTCGGATGAGCGCTACGTGTTACCCGGCCGATAGTGTCTCGGATGAGCGCTACTTGTTGGCCACTCTTTATTACATGATTGAGACAGCCCCTGCGTAGAACGTTGTCTTCTCAAAATATATATCACATAGAATGGTTAGGAACCTTTACGCATGTATGATTTCTATTGAGCTCTTACTATTCAGTTTATGGCATGATATTATGTATCTTGTTACGTCCCTCTGAGGACTTGGTTTTTCCCCAGGTGTGTGTTTTCGTGATTTCTTGCAGGTGCTCTAGCTAAGGCCATGGCTTGCGCTCTATTCCGTCGTGATGATTACTCTTGGATTCGTCACTTGCTCTCGCTTGCTAAATTTTTTTTTCTTGTATATTTTTCTCTATTTAAATCGGTTGGTAGTGGACTTTGTCTCCGCCCAACTATTATGTACATGACAACTCAAAGTTGCTTTATATCATTATTTATCTTTGTGGATGAGATTTAGTTGTCTTGGGTTACTACATTTACAGCTTATGTATATATACGAGTCGTATATTTACTCGTATGTATACAGCTGGCATGATACGTTTCTAGTCCTACTATTTTGGGACTGGGGCGTTACAGAAGTTTCTTATGCCTAACACATCAACACTCCATAACAAAGCCAACAACTACATATCATTGGCACATAAATCTCTATACAAATATACAATTTGAATGCTCAGAGCAAATCACGTCATTGGCACAAATCTAAACTATTAGTAGTAGTCTAAACTATTACTACTATTGCTAAGGCCAAGTAACATAATAGAAACATTAGATAAATTTTAAAAAAAATTACTAAGCAGCATAGCTTTAAGATTTTTCTTATATGTTTATTTTCCATTACACAAGAATATCTAGAATTATAGATATATCAATGATAATAAAACCTCGAATAACTCTTAGATTGTTTGATATATTGACTTTTTCTCGTTGAAATCCATAAACAAAAACAAAAATAATTAAAGTTACCGAACTCCGGGGAAGTCGTCCACGAAGCACTGTCCAGAGAGTTAATCTGGATCTGTGTGCAGACTTTTTCCGAATACTCCTAGTGGTAAAACCCCAGCTCTATCGGTATCTCCTCGTTGCACACAACTTGGAAAGCGTGACCTTGAACTTAGCTCTGCCCAGAGTAAGAAAAAGAAAAGAATGAGAGAGTTTTGGAGAGATAGACTTGGAACAAGATTTTAGTATGGTTTTCTCTATGGGCACCACAATTTTTACTTGGGGGCAGCCTAAAAATGTTCAAAAAAAATTATAAGTTTGCCATCCATTTTTTTACTTGGGGGCAGCCCAAGTCAGTCCTAGGACTGCCAGCAATTTGGCAGTCCTAACAACAAGGTGGCAGTCCTCCTCGGAGATGGGCTGACGGAGTCGGCGTAGTCGCGGTTGACGAGGTCGAGGAGCTTGGACTTGAGGGAGGCGAGGTGGTGGCGGAGCTCACGGAAAAGGGAGTCAAAGGGGACGAAATACAATCGCAGGAGTTGAGGGAGTCGCGGGAGAGGGAGCCACGGTTGACGAGGTCGAGGAAGGATGAGGGGGAAGGAGGAGGTGGCTGCTGCTGCTCCTCCTCCACGCCCTCCTCCGCCTCCTCCTCGACGCCCTCCTCCTCCTCTTCCTCCACACCCTCCTCCTCCTCCTTCTGCTGCTGCTGCTGCTCCTTCTGCTGCTGGTGGTGCCGTCGCTAGTAGTGGTGGTGGTGGTGGTGGCTACTCGTAGTGGTGGAGGAAGGAGGCGACGGTGGCGGTAGCAGCTGGTAGTCGTGGTGGCGCCGCCGTCGGAGGAATGAGAAGGAGGAGAAAAAAGAAGAGGAAAGAAATTAGGGTTGGGGGATCTTTCCGTCGCTGGTAGTGGTGGTGGCGGTGGCTGCTCGTAGTGGTGGAGGAAGGAGGCGACGGTGGCGGTGGCTGCTGGTAGTGGTGGTGGCGCCGCCGCCGGAGGAAAGAGGAGGAGGAGGAGGAAAGAGAAGAGGGAAGAAATTTGGGTTTTGAGGGTTGGGTTACCCTCAAGTAAATTGTGGGTGCCCTCCAGCAATTTCTCCATCTGCTTGGGCTGCCCCCAAGTAAGGGCTGCCCCCTAGCAAATATGGTGGTGCCCTTAGAAATTACCTTTAGTATTTTCTTTTAGATGTTCCATGTTCTCAGAAGGTTGAGAATGCCACAATATATAGAGGGTTCAAATCTATTGCCAATGGATAGGATTCCATGGAGAAGACGTTACGAAATAAAAACAATGCAAAAAACATGGTTCATTGAACCTGGACGTTCAAAATATTAAAGAGAAATAATATAAATACTATTCATATGAATGCACAACCGATGTGGGACTAAAGATATTGGAATTTGAGCTTTTTCTCATCTTGTGTGAAGGAACAAACACACAAAGCTAACAGATTCTCTGTACATTTGAATTTTAGTTGGAGCTTAAAATCAACTCCCATCTATGTTCGTCGTGGAATAGATTTTAATTCTGGTCGGAACTTAAAATCAACTACGACAAAAAAGTGGGGTTGGTGGTGATGGTGAATTTTAGTTAGTCAAATTTTGTAGCACTTGAAGGCTGCAGTGTGTACTTGTCCATACTTAAAAATTGCTAGAAAGGTAAGAGACACTCCAGTTCTTGGAACGTGTCTTAGCTCCTCCACATTAATCATGGATCCACCAAAATTAACCGTTTTTATCAAACATGGAAGGAAAATAAAGAGCAAAAATAGGGAGGCAAAACGTTACCAAACAAAAAAATAAAAATGAAGAGAAAAAAAGAGAGAGGTTAATTTAGACTGTACTATTGTGTATCAATATCAAGGAGACACTCCAAACATAATAATACAATTTTTGATAATTTGGAGTACGTGTTTGGAGTGTCTCCACTGTGAATGTTCTGAGCAATTCTAATATCATGGGCTCTTTCTATTGCTTTCTTAGGCAAGTTTCTTTTGAGCAGTTTTCTAAACTGGTGGTTAATGTTCAGGTGAAATATTTTTAGAGCATCCACAGTGGAAGAGATTTCAGGTGCTATATTTTAAATTTAGTTAAATTTTGGCTACACTACAACAAAAAGACCTATTAATGACGCTTGATAAGTGGATTTCATGACGGCTGATAAAGAAGCGTCATCAAAGTTCAGCAAGACTTCATTCTATGACGGTGTCCAATATAAACGTTATTGATAGTCTTTCAGTCATACGAGCGTCATGAAAAAAAGTACCAAAATTTAAGTCAAAACCTCCACTCCCCCGCACTTCTCCCGCACTTAAGAAAAATTTTAAACCAAGAAGCCCCCCAAGGCCTTCGAAGAAGCCCTAATTTTTCTGGCTCGCCTCCTCTCAGAGCCGAGCTCATCCCCCAATTTTATTTCTCCCAAATCCTTCCTAACCCTAACACTAATTCTTCATGGCGATGGCGACGACGATGATTCCTCCTCTGGCGACTGAGTTAACAGCAGTGCCACTCACCGTCGACGAGTTCGCGGCGGCGCCTCACTAATCCCGACGCTCGACCACTTTGGGCCCTTTTTCTCCGACGAAGTACAGTTGCTGACGACTTCGAAGACGTTATTTGGAAAACGTTCGTTCTTCCAGCGACAGCGAGCCGTGGCGACCACTAGTCCTCTTCTCCGGCGATGCATCGGCTCCTCCACGTGTTCAAGTTCGGCGACAGGTAAGCGTAGCTAAACTAGGGTGAAGTATTCGTTATTTCTTCTGAGTTCATTTGGATTCTCGAGATCAATTGATCGGATTGTTTGGTTCAGATCTGATCGAGTTTCTCTGTTCGATTTCCTTCATCGGTTGTTCTTCTTGAGACTCGACGAACGTTCGACGGAATCACGAAGAATTTCAAAGTTTAGATTGGTGAGTTCCGACCTCAATTTGTTCGATCTGTGAAATTTTTGGTGATAGTTTGTGATGTCTTCTTTCTTGGTGAAATTTGAACAAACTAGATCAGGAGAGCGACGGATCAAGTAGGAACCACTGTAGGACGAGTTGGAATTTGAGTCGTTTAAAAGTAAGTTGAATCCAAATCCTCTGTTGTTCTTGATTTTTTTGATTTCTTAAATTTCTTTGAAGTTTGAATCTCCAGTAATTTGAGATTTTGCTTCTTGGTGTATGTTCTGGTTCTGTTCGCT
This sequence comes from Iris pallida, assembly GCA_029216955.1. Lineage (NCBI taxonomy): Eukaryota > Viridiplantae > Streptophyta > Magnoliopsida > Asparagales > Iridaceae > Iris > Iris pallida. The sequence continues at coordinate 9,152,437 of JANAVB010009994.1, forward strand.
GGAATGCTCGAAAGACTCAGGCTACATTTGAATACGAAGACGACGTTATGTGATAATTTTGCTAAAATTCCTCACAATATTTCAGTTCTATTAGAGTTATTTCCAGTTGTTCTTGATTATAATGTATAAATCTTCAAGTGAGGTATTCTTTATTAATTTATTTATGATGCTTTTATCACCAACCAATTTCTTAATTAGTAGGCCAATTTCTGCCATATAACTTAATATGGTTTCTCTTTAGTGTAGTCAAGAATTTGAATATCCCTTCCTACGGGTGATTTAAAGAAGTGATATATATGTATCAATCAAGACCCTTTGTGTAGGTTAAATTTCCTTTGAAATTGAATATTTAACTGTAGTATTAAGTTACATTTACACAAGAATTCAATTTGGATGTGAAAAATGAAGTCAAAGTTGACTTTAGGGTAATAAAAAAAGAAGAAACAGTGTTCCAGAAGTAACTTGAATTAAAAATAGATTTTTGAATTAACAACTTTAACAATTCTATTCTGTTTATATTTCACGCTCATAGTGTTTTATGCAATAATAATTAGCAATTTCTGTATCTTATGTGCCAAATAGATAAAGCAGGTAAAATATTTTTTTTGGACCATTTGAGACAATTACTAGATGGATGGTGCATAAATATTGGTTTATGGAATATTCTCTCTCCTTATACGATTCATTCCCTTGGAATGTTCAACTTTACTTTATGCCTTTATGGTTAAAATTTTCTTATGTCAATAAGCTATTGTAATTATTACAATAAGCTGAAGGTTCATATTACAACTCCTGAAACAACACATTATATGCTTTAGTTTTCAATCATTATCATCTTTGATCTATATTATAGGTTCTATAATACCTAAATAAACTTACTGTTGTCAGTTTGATTAATCTATACCTTATGAAAGATACTATTTGAGAACATAATTCACTTTCTTTCAGGGGAGCAGATGCTGGTCTTTCGTTGCAAAATGCAGGATTTTTTTGGACAGTTCTCATGATGACTTCATTTCTTTTTCAAGATGCTGACACGGTGTTGAAGGTTGATAATTTTCTAAGTTAATTTCAAAGGAGTTTTCTCATATGTTTTTTGCAACCTTCCTTCTGATGTTCTTCCTATTGTTGCATTTGTAGGAAGTTATTTTCTTGAATGCTGCCAAGCAACTGAAGGTTCACAACTTGCTACTCAATATCTTTAATCTGTTGAACTCTATCTTCTATTTTTATGATTTGTGTCATTGTTTCCTATTTTTTGATGTTATCATTTTGAATTTTATATGAATCAATTATGCAAACAAATCAAATGATTTGAATCGCAGGGTGGATCAGTTGATCTTTTTGTGGTGAACTCTTCTGGATCTGCTTTTCAAGCAAGTATTCTGCTATCATCATTTATTTTATGATCAACTCAGCAATTTTTGTTAAGTTATTTTTATCTGCATTCTATATCTGGTCAAATTGGAAAGTGAATATCTAGTGATCTTGCACAAGCACTGTTTATATGTATTTTACTTCCTGTATTGTCAAAGTTATGGGGGGTTCCCTTCAGCCAACTACCAACATATATCAAAGATGGAGCAGCCTGCTTTCTTAATATAGGGTCGTTATCTAATGGTAAGTATGTCTACTTATCTTCAAATCGATGCCTTGATATTAGAGCAATTTTTTTACAATTGAACCAATTTTAACTCAAACATACATGCCCATGTTGTGATTGTTAGTACTTTGACTTCTTTCTACCTGTTAGGTGTGGTATATCAATTGAAGCGTACTTAATAATTAATATAGTCTTCAGCATGCACATATTTGTTAGTTTAAGATCCCTTTGCTCATTGATATGAACTAAAAATCTTTGGACCAACTATGCTTCTTGCTTGTATGTGATACTCTACTCCTTTGTTTAAATACTATGACAGTTTTGTTTTAAATAACGGTGTGTGACATGGGCTAATTACCCAAGGAAATTAGCCTAAATTATTATATCATGAGAACTTGCTGAAGGTTACCAAAAACAAAATGCATGGAAGAATGGCAGATAAATGCTCGAAAGACTCAGGCTACATTCGGATACGAAGACTCAGGCTATATTCAGAGAAAATCTTTGGAGTCTTACTATCTAGTAACTGTTCAGCAAAATACTATAGTTTCTGAGGTACTTGATTATGTGCGTTATGTGATAATTTATGTGATATCTGGTATGTGCTTTCGATTTAGGAGCTTTGCACGGGATCCTAACTGCACAGAATCCCAACAGTCCAATCATTTCGGAGTAAATCTCTCTTTAAAGTTATCTCAGCGTGACTAAATTTATTTTATCATCTCGATTTCAAAGTATTTCGAAATAATTTATCATTTTTCAAAAACTTTGAAGGAGGTTTTGTAGGCCTCAAAAATGAAAGTCACGCTGAGTTGATCAGGACAAAGTCTAAAAGTCACGCTGAGTTGATCAGGACAAAGTCTAAAAATCACGCTGAGTTGATCAAAACAATGTTTAAAAGTTACGCTGGGTTCTACCAGACTATTTCCTCAAATATATGCAGAGACAGCTCATCATTTGTTAGAGTGTCATTATGACTGATAGCACGACAGTCAAAGAATGTCTCCTCGTATGCCACGTATGCACGGAACTCGAGAGATCACAGCCGACTATTGCGTGACTTTCGAAATCTTCTTCAACAAGACTCAGCTTTCATCAAGTTGGCGTACCAAAAGAGCTTATTGTCATTTAATACGACTGACAAGGCAATCAATGTCAGAGATTTTGTGTCAGTCGAGGCACGTCGAATCAAGACAGCTGGCCGTTCTGACTCAAGTCTGCGTGGATTCTGAAGCTTTCTGCCCCAAGTCTGCGTGGATTCTGAAGCTTTCTGCACCAAGTCTGCGTGGATTCTGAAGCTTTCTGCCCCAAGTCTGCGTGGATTCTGAAGCTTTCTGCCACAAGGCTGTGTGGATTTCGTCCTCAATAAGCCTGCGTGGATTTCATCAAATTGGAGTACGTAGCAGCCATGCCACCGATCTCTCACCTGCGTGTCCTGTAACTTGCACACGACTCATGTACGATTGCTATGTGTCCAACAGTTACAGGCCACGTCCAGTAACAGCTCATAACCTTGCATATGTTAAATCCTGCATGATTTTTAACTATGTACAGGTTGTGAAGACAGTTATCTTTTCAGTTATTTTTGACTCTATAAATAGAGTTCTTTTCTCATTCATTGTACAGAGAGACATAGCTATTTAAATTGCTGTCGAATTCTTGAGAGCTTTTCTTCTTCGCATCGTCTAAGGGATAAAGCGATCGTCTTCTAGATCGGATTCCTACAGTTGTATTTTTCCAGAAACACAATAAATAAAGTGAATTTATTTATGGAAAACAAATTGGCGACTCTGCTGGGGAAAACCATCTCCTCTTCTGAGATGGCAACAACTCAATGCGACACTTCGTCAGTCGGCTCAACGAAGAAGGTGATATCGATCCAATTCGATCAACTCGTCTACGAAGAAATGCAGCGGGCTAAGGGTGGCAAGCCCACTTCAGCCTCCATCACCACTGCCAAGTCGAAGAGACGATCTGTCTACGTCCCTAAGAATCTGTTGGCAACCAATGGTGAAGTTTCTGCCACAGTGTCTACTCCTAACACTGGCAAGGACTCTACTGTAAGCACGCACGCTCTTGTGTGCTCGAAGACGACAGCAGTCAAAAGTCACGCTGGCAGCACTGGCTCCATAGCCAAGCCTGTTACAGCGTGCAATCTCAAAGTCAAAAGTCACGCTGACAGCACTGGCTCCTTAGCCAAGCCTGTTCCAGCGTGCAATCTCAATCCCAATAGTCACGCTGACAGCACTGGCTCTTTAGTCCAATCTGTTCCAGCATGTATTTCTAAATTCAAAAGTCACGCTAACAGCACTGGTTCTTTAACCAAGCCTGTTTCAGCGTGTATTCCGTATACATCATCTAAAAAGAATAGCTCTTTAGCTATCTCTTCTTCTTTGCCAAGTTCTACTAGAACTGGGGGTGGTCTTGCTAAAGCTCCTCCACAAATGGCTCACAAAGTCCTTTCGAAAAGAAATAACTCTTTAGTTGTTTCTTCTGCTCCTGTGGTGTTTACTTCAGGAACAGCTTTGACTGACAGTTTTGTTAGTCAAAGAAAAGGAGATGGTCTTTTGACTACTCTTCCTTCTGGACATTCTATGTCTCAAAACTTGAATAAGTCTAAGAAGAAACATTTCTTAATGTCTTCTTCTACGACTTCTTCGAATTGGGCACAGAATTTGTCTATAAAAGAGGGTCTGTTACCAACTCCTAATCAAGGGGATGGTTCAACTCTTCCTTCTGTGCAAATATCCAGATCAATGGAAGGAAAACTCCAAGTATCAAAAACCAATGTTTTATCTCCAACTGATCTAAGAACAAAACTTAATTTAACCCGTTTGGGAAGCACTTCTGGTGTCAAAAAACCATACCAAACAAAAGCAAGATCAGAGTATGCATAGACTTTCATGATCTCAATGCGGCATGTCCTAAAGACGAGTTTCCTCTACCAATTACTGATGTTATGATCGATAACACCTGTGGGTTTGAACGGATGTCATTCATGGACGGGTATTCTGGGTACAATCAGATTAAAATGTTTCCAGATGATGAGAAACATACTTCTTTCAGAACGCCGATTGGCACATACTGTTATACAGTGATGCCATTCGGTCTCAAGAATGCAGGAGCAACCTATCAACGAGCTATAAGCACTATATTCCGTGAACATTTGCGGAAAACAGTCGAATGCTACGTTGATGACATCGCAGTCAAAAGTCGACAAAAAGAGGATCACATCCAAGATTTGAAAACTATTTTTGATCTAATGCGTAAGCATCAATTAAAGATGAACCCTACTAAGTCCTTCTTAGGCGTCTCTAGTGGCAAATTTATCGGCTTCGTCATTACCTCGAAAGGTATACACGTGGATCCCGAGAAGATCAAAGCCATCCAAGAGATGCGTCCTCCATGCACCTTAAAAGAGCTACGAGGATTTCAAGGAAGGATCGCTTATATCAGAAGATTCATCTCTAATCTTTGAGGACGCTGCAGACCATTCAATAAACTTATGAAGAAAGGTGTTTCTTTTGTCTGGAATGATAAATGTCAGAAAGCATCCGATGATATAAAACAATATCTGATGAGCCCTCCAGTATTGGTACCTCCTATCTCAGGAATACCGTTCCTCCTATATACCCGAGCAATGAGTCATTCATTGGGTGCATTGCTCGCTCAAAAGAATAAAAATGGTCATGAACAAGCCATTTACTATCTCAGTCGTACTATGACCGGAGCTGAACCTCGATATTCACCAGTCGAAAAAGAATGTCTAGCCCTGATGTTCACTGTTCAAAAGATACGACATTATATCATTGGCCAGACTATTCATGTCATCTCCAGGATCAACCCTATACGAGTCATGATGAAGAAACCAAGTGTTTTAAATTCTCGATTGGCAAACTGGGGAATCTTACTTGCTCAGTATGACATGCATTATATCCCTCAGAAATCAGTCAAAGGACAAGCTTTAGCTGATTTTCTGGCTGCTCATTCAATTCCAGAAAATTCAAAACTCTACGATGAAATCCCAGATAAAGTCCTAGACTCAAACCAAATTGTTGAAGAAGATCCTACTTGGCGTCTATTCTTTGACGGAGCTTCGAGAATAGGTCTTAATGGTGACATTGTCGCTGGAGTTGGAATCGTTCTTGTGTCGCCAGAAGGTCTTGCTATCCAAAGAGCTTATTCTCTCGATCAGCCATGTTCAAACAACGTTGCTGAGTATAATGTATTACTCATTGGTCTTCAGCTCGCTAAACATCTGAATATTCAATATTTGGAAGCGTATGGAGATTTTAAACTCATTATCAATCAGATAAGGGGTACTTATGAAGTTCGCCATCAAGATCTGGTTCCTTATCATAGATCGGCTATATCTATGGCTTTTTTATTTGAAGGGTTCTTCATTGAGCATGTTAGACGAGCATGTAACACAGAAGCTGATGCTCTTGCTAATCTCGCAGCGGTGTTAGCTATTCCGATTAGACGTCAACAAATGATTGTTGTCTGGAATCGAGAATTATTTTATCTCGAAAACAACCTAACTCTAGGACTTCCAGTTGATATTGAAGAATCAACATCTCATGATGTCAATACAATAAGAGGATTTGGATTAAGTCGTAAATCGTTATCATATTCATCTGATTCTAGCATGGAATTCATCTTCAGTAATTCAGCTGAGACTCAGAATACGGATAAAGATTGGAGACTTCCTTTCTTAGATTTCGTATTGTATGATATTCTTCCAGATAATCTGAGTGAGGCAGCATCTATCAGACGACGATCACTCAGATTCTATTACAATCATACTACAAAAACCTTATATCGTCGAGCTTATGATGGTTTACTTCTTCGATGTATTGCCGGTGATGAGGCTCAACAAATTATTCGCGAAGCACATGATGGAATTTATGGAGCACATCAGCCTGGACCAAAACTTCAAGACCGTATTCGACGTATGGGTTATTATTGGCCCACTATGGTATCAGATGCCATCGAATATGCAAGGAAGTGTAAAGCTTGTCAAATCCATGCAGATTTTATTCATCAACCCTCATAATTTCTACATCCAACGGCAGCATCATGGCCCTTCGAAGCTTGGAGCATGGACATTATCGGTCCGATCAATCCGCCGTCATCAGAAGGTCATCGGTTTATTCTCGCAATAACCGATTATTTCTCCAAATGGGCCGAAGCTATTCCTTTATCTGAAGTCAAAACTTCCAATGTCATCAACTTTATCAAGCACCATGTCATCTATAGATTTGGTGTTCCTCGACGCATTATTCATGATAATGGACCACAGTTCGTCAGCCAGAAGTTTACTCGATTCTGCGACGATCATCGGATCAACAATATGGCTTCTACCGCATATAATCCGGTAGCTAACGGATTAGCAGAAGCTTTCAACAAAACCATCATCAAACTCTTAAAGAAGTTTGTTTCTACCAACAAACGTAATTGGAGTGAGAAACTTGGTGAATGTTTGTGGGCTTACCGTACTACAGTTCGTAATGCTACAAATGTACACCTTTCTCTCTGGTGTACGGATGCGAAGCTGTTCTTCCATTAGATATTCAAATTCCTTCTTTAAGGATAGTAATCGCTAATGAACTTACCACCGAGAATAATGATCGTCATCGACTTCAGGAATTAGAAGCTCTGGATGAAAAGCGATTATCTGCTCAACAGAATATCGAATTCTATCAAGCTAGAATCTCAAGAGCTTTTAACAAGAAAGTCGGAGTTCGAGCATATCAAAAAGGAGAACTTGTTCTAACAGTCAGACGTCCTATGACTATGACTCATATGAGTAAAGGCAAGTTCGATGCAAAGTGGGAAGGTCCCTATGTTGTGAGCCGAGTCTTCTCAAATGGAGCTTATCAACTCTCAGAACTGGATGGTCGAATTGCTATGATGCCTATTAATGGCAAATTCTTTAAAAAGTATTATGTATAAATATAAATGCTTGTAAATCATCAGACAAGTTCAAGTCTATAAATAAAATTCAAATTTTATTTCATCATGGATGATAATACATGATATTAAGGAAGATCACTATCATCTTTCTCTACATTTGGACGCGGACCGCTGCCGTCCTTCTCAAAATACGATCAGCAAAAGAGCTGAGAACTTTCTTGCTGGAACCCACGAGGAACTTGCAAGCAGTCATCCTCATGGCTTCTTCTTCTTCAGTCCTTTCCGGTTCAAGCAGAAAGTCCAGGATGTCTCGTGGTGGCTGGGGTACAGACAAACCTTCGCCTGCTTCTGCCTTCTTCGGCTGAACTGGATCGGCAGGGCGTTCTTCAGTGCCCTTCTGAGCCTTCGGGGCTATTTCAGTCTTCTTGGATGCTTCTTCAGACGACATTTTTATGTTGAAGAGTAAAAGTGTTCGTTCTTGTCAGATTTCTGCTATATTTATAGGCAGAAGTTCTTCAAATAATGAAGCGACACATTCAGCCGACGGTTCGTCCGTTCATTAATGCCTGACGGTTCATCCGTTCATTTATCACATTCATCCGACGGTTCACCCGTTCATTAATGCCTGACGGTTCATCCGTTCATTCATCATCATCTGACGGTTCATCCGTTCATTATCATCCATTTTTGACGGTTTATCCGTTCATTCCATCATTTGTCGGTTTTTCCGTTCATCCCACATACATTAACGATTCATCATCGTTCATCATCCATGTCAGTATCATATTTATGAAAATGATATCTAGTCTTTTGATTCTCAAGTCCAAAGATCATGAAAATTTGAGTTCAAAAGATGTTTTTATGTCTGAATTCTATTTTTTTTAATCAGTATTAAACTAAGATCATCTCTGGTTTAATATCATCTGATAGAATTACAAAGTTCATTTGTATATTCTATTCTATTGAAATGTGTCATGTATTATTTACCTCTGAACATATTTTCTTCATTATCAAAACAACAAAGTCAAAAATCAGATCAAAAGTTCTCATTTGTCTTCATTCAAAATCAAAATATTGATTACAAATAAAAATATAAAAGATCTATTTATTAGGAGTTATTAGCTCCTTAATACGATCAAGTACAATACTCATTTTCTCATCATGAGTTTTGCGAACTCTTTCTGCTGTTTTGACTGTAACATTTTGTTCATCAAAAACAATAATAGCAGATAGGCGACGGTTAACTTCTTCAATTTGCTCTGCCTGCATCTGCTCTCGCTCTTGTTGAAGAAGTTGACAGCGTTCAGTTTCAGATATACGAGCAGTAATGACCTCAGCTTGCTCCTTTTCCATGAGGGCAATTCGCTCCTGAAGACGAGCTAGCTCCTCTTTCAACTTCTTAAGCTCTTCAGCTTTTGATATTTCATCCTTTGCCAGAAGTTCTACTCTCTGACGAGTAGCTAATATTTCTGCACCCTTTTCTACTAATTTCTCAGATGAAGAAGCGAGAAATTCTTCTAATGCAACTTGCTGGACCTGGGTCTCATGCTCCACTTGACTGATCTCAGCCACAGTTAAAGATTGAATATCTTCCTTCTTAGTTTCCCAGTATTTTCGGAAGGTTATCTCTAGTTCATCCAGGAGATGTTCGAAGAAGATACATTGAGATTCGTAGCTAGCATGTCGCAGTGCTTGGAGCGGGAAATTGACCACCGTTCGGAGCTCAGAGAAGGGCATAGCTTCGTCTTTCAAGAAACGCTTGGAGTACGTATCCAGATATGAATAGATGATATCTGAATACATCCCCAGAGTCCTTGCCAGTCCCGTCTCGAACCCAGGAGTCGCTGTCATCATTAAAGAAGAAGCTTGTATGTTTTCTATCCTGGGAACGGAGGTATGTGCCGCTGGAGAAGTTGGCAAGTGCGAGCTCCCTTCATCAGCATCAGTCTGGATAAGTGGAGCATGAGTTGAACTCATTGCTGCAGCAGTTCCTACTAGTCAAAAAAATATATATATAATCAGCATCTAAAGAAAAAGAAACAGTAAAAACAAAATTTGGAATAAAATTCTACCAGGCTGAGGTTCATATTCTATATATTGAGGGAGTCTTGCGTCTTCTCGTAGCCGGTCCATGATGGTGTCCGACACCTGCTTCATGTGACTGCTTCCAGCTCCAGAATTACTGAGTGCTGGAGCGTTGTCCGGAGATTGAGCAGGTTCGGAGCTGAGTTCCATTCTGTTCCCTCTGACTTTATCTTCATCATAATGAGTAGAAGTGCCAGCATGCCAATCCTCTCATTCTTCAGCTTCTTCTTCTTCTTCAGACTCTTTTTCATCCCCAGCTTCAGGATGAGTCTCTGATCCGGAGTCCATGATGTTCACATCTTCATCTATTCCTTGAGATGAATGAATCTCAGGAACAGTAATGATAGCAAGCTCAGTATTGACTGCCGGTTCAGTCTTTTCTGGAATATCAGTTCGAAGAATGATGTCTTTACAAACATTCTTCAACAAGTCATCAGCAGCTGATAGCTCGAATGTTGGCACATCTTTATCACCTCTGGCCAAAGAAATATTTTCTTCAACCTGAGTTTTTGGAACTTCCGGTTGTTCCATAACTTCTGCCGGGGCTGGTTCTTCTTCAGAATATTCAATCTGGTCATCCAATACCTGGATGATGCCCTCAGTCCCATGTTCAAAAGGGATCATCCTCATATCTGAGGGTTCAGTAGCTATTCCACTTGTTGTCGGAGTAGTCGTTTCCTGAGCTCGAGTGGACTCTACCTCAGTCTGTTCAGCTGAAGTTGCTGGAAGATGAACATAATCAGATTCTGTTTTCTCAGTGGAAGCCGCTTCATTGATCTCTGGCAAGACCCCTTCACTCATAATCGTTTCCAGGAGTTCATTGCCCTTCATTTTGCCGATAGTCTTCTTGACGTACCTGCCTCTCAATCTTCTTGTTATCAAAGGAGCATCGTCTTCATCTGTATCTTCGTCTTTATCGGCGGCGTCATCTTCGTCAACTGAGATGCCACCTAAAGATGAAGTGGCAGTTACTGAGACCCATTTCTCCTTCTTCTTAGATGTCTAAGACTTAGTACTCTTTTTGGAGACTGTCTCAGATTCATCACTTCGCTTCCTCTTAGAAAGGGATACAAATATGGGAGGAAGAACTTCATCAGGAAAATTTTGCTCTTGAAATAAGTCATATAGGGGCTCAACCTCCGCTGTCTCATCTTCAGGTTCCGGAGAAAATCATTGAGTAACAATCTTCTTCTTCGACCTCTTTGAGGGGGCTGGGTTGTCATCCGCAACAAAAGTCTTCGGATGGAAACCCGGCATGAAGGTGCTCGATGAAACATAGAAGCGAGCATATATGTAAAGCATCTTCGTCCCCATGCTGGATAAAGGATTAGGCATAGAGAATACAGCTTTTGTATCTCTAGCCGCGAAGTATCTCCAGTCCCGAGCTCCGTCAATAAGCCTTCCACGAGCAGAAAGGCAGGTGGTGGCATTCCCAACATGAAGTTGGTCATATCCGAATTGCCTGGCAAATCGGCTCGGTAGATACGGCTCCAGATACGTCATTTTTTCATGACGGTATACCAGATGAGAGGGCCGGATTCTCTACAACCACTGAAAGGCTACATCATCTAGCCTGTGCCCGTCTTCTCCGTCTATCATATTCAAGGGCATGCTCTCATAATGCAGTGGTGGAGGGACACATTGAATAGACCAATGTGATGCTCAATTCAGAATATTTCTACATTCTTGAAGAGTGTGAACCTTCCAGAAAGTTTCTCCGGAGAACTTCTCCAAAAAGAGACTGTCACTCCTTCCTACTCCCGGAGGTATCAGACCGTCGTGATGGAGAAGAAGCCAACCATATAGATATGTGAAGGGTATCTCTATTCTTGGGAATTCATCGGTCATCCTCCTCTGATTCGATAGCATATTGGTTACAAAATTTCGAAGACCTGCGTTCAGCCTACAGGTCATCGCTGATAATAAGTCTATCTTATAACCATATATAAGGCGCACTGCTGCAAAAATAACGCCTCTATGTATTCTGTCCAGAGAACTGGAGCCAGGAACGACGAATCTTCTTAGCCAAAGAGATAGGAATCCGGCTAAATGACCATTCCTTGACAGAGTCTTTCCACTCTGTCTCACATACGAGCTGAAGGTGGTTCCAACTTTAAACTCATACCAGTCTTCATTGATTGTGAAATCCTTGCAGTCATACTTCTCTAGTAGATAAATGATTTCACTCTCAGAGAGAGGCTTGAAGGAGTTAATTTGGTACCATCTCTTCTCGTTTATCTTTTTCTCATCCTTTTCACGATTCATGAAAAGATAAGACATCCACTTCTGGATGTGGCAGCCGGCTTCATCTTTAGAACTCTTGTATTACAGAGTACATGTGCCGAAATGGCACATCATCTCTTCAAACAGGTGCACCATCTCTGGATTCTTCTCCGACAGAAAGTTCAGCTCTTCTGTCGTAGGCACATACTCTTTATACGGCAGTGTGCCTGAAGGCAGATGCGAGATGTATTCCATCTCATGAAGGGCAAAGCCCATCTCCCCTTTGGGAGTCATAAATATCCCCGTCCTGTGGTTATACCTCTCAACCAAGGCCAGGAATAGAAAGGGGTTGGGTCTGAAGCCGTAGGAGGAATTGACGATCGCGTCATAAAGGTTTATCTTCTTCAGCTCACTCTCAAACTTCTCTAGAGCCCAATGGACCAAAGTCCTCCACCTCATGTTTTCCTGATTCATTAAGCCGTTCATCCTCGGCGTCGAATCAGTGGGGTAGAATGCATTTTCATTTTCCATGAATTCATTTATGAAAACAGGCATCCTGAATGGCATCAATATTGATGAGTCTTCGGGTGGTACACATTCTGGCTTTAAACTTCGAAACACGGATACATGATTCTCTGGGGAACTGAAGAATCCCTCCTTCCTGTAAATGATGTGGCTCGCCTTTGCCTGCTGATATTCTGTTAAGTGCCAGGACATCTTTCTGGGATAACTGGCATGCATGAATCTCATGATAGATAAGCCCCTAGAAACCTTCGGCCAGTACATGGGCTGTCTTGCATCACCTTCGAAATAGAAGCAGACCTTCTCTCTGATGCCCTTTGGTTGTGACTTCTGTGCTATGGCATCCTCGAACAGAAATACTGGTTTCTTGTGAGACACCAAATCAAGACTCTGAAAGGGTTGACCATTCATCAGACAGAGTAGAGTTGAATGGTCTTGATTTGTCAATAACGACAGTCTGGCTTCTGGAAGGTCAAACTGAGGAAATTGCACATGAGATAAATCATGTTTAAATGAAAAACTCAAGTGCCCTTCATAATCTGCCTCTTCACTTCGGATGTTCACTACAGAAAATAAAAGAAGACAAGGTCAGATGTGTTTTAGTAAAATCTATGTCTACGAGCCTTATGCGTGTATAGCAGTGCTCGAAGGAAATTTCATAAGTCACGCAGATCCTTCAGACAGATAGACTATGAAGACACGCTGAATGATTTATTCACGCAGGTGATTAATTCACGCAAAGTCCAGACAGATTAGAATGAAAGTCACGCATCATTGCCAGAATCACATTTAAGTAAAAATGACAAAAATACGCTGACAGATCAAGACTAATCTATCCAGAGGATGACTCTCAGAAGTTGCGTGAATAATTCAATATTGACATTTCTGCCAATATGTGAAAAATCACGCAGAGTCATGAAAGCTGCGTGAATAATTCAAACATTGATATCCCTGCCAATATATGAAAAAATCACGCAGAGTCATGAAAGCTGCGTGAATAATTCAAACATTGACATCCCTGCCAATACATGAAAAATCACGCAGAGTCATGAGAGCCATGCTCATTTGCGTGAAACACAGAGCTTCGTAAACACGAAGATGTGAAGTATGGCCGACCCTAAAGAGGGGGCATACTTTATTAATATCTTGTGCCCTAAGAAGGGGAGATATATTTCTGAAGTTCATTATTTGTCTTAAGATCTTAAGATTTCTATGTGGAGTTCATCTTCATTAAAGTCATCTTCATCAAGTCATCTTCAACAGTTCGTATCCCCATCCATCACTTACGCTGCATAGGAGGATGCGTGACTTCGTGTCGAGGGAGTCTGTCGGTGGTGGCACGCGAGGAAGTCGCAGGAGCTTTCCCCTTAGCCTGAGCGTCGGTTTTCTTAGGAGCCATTGCTGCTGAGAAGGGGAAGAAGAAATCGGGGAAGATGAAGTTCGTCGGGGAAGATAAAGTTTCTCTTCTGTGGATTTTTTTTCTCTAAAGCAAGTAAAGAAAGAAAGAAGTGATTTATGGCTTATTTATAGGCTCATGAAGAATTCCAAATGGCAACATCATTATTTGCCTCGATTTATGGCTTATTTATAGGCTCATGAAGAATTCCAAACGGCAACATCTCTCTTTAAAGTCATCTCAGCGTGACTAAATTTATTTTATCATCTCGATTTCAAAGTATTTCGAAATAATTTATCATTTTTCGAAAACTTTGAAGGGGGTTTTGTAGGCCTCAAAAATGAAAGTCACGCTGAGTTGATCAGGACAAAGTCTAAAAGTTACGCTGAGTTGATCAGGACAAAGTCTATAAATCATGCTGAGTTGATCAAAACAATGTTTAAAAGTTACGCTGGGTTCTACCAGACTATTTCCTCAAATATACGCAGAGACAGCTCATCATTTGTCAGAGTGTCATTATGACTGATAGCACGACAGTCAAAGAATGTCTCCTCGTATGCCACGTATGTACGGAACTCGAGAGATCACAGCCGACTATTGCGTGACTTTCAAAATCTTCTTCAACAAGACTCAGCCTTCATCAAGTTGGCGTACCAAAAGAGCTTATTATCATTTAATACGACTGACAAGGCAATCAATGTCAGAGATTTTGTGTCAATCGAGGCACGTCGAATCAAGATAGCTGGCCGTTCTGACTCAAGTCTGCGTGGATTCTGAAGCTTTCTGCCCCAAGTCTGCGTGGATTCTGAAGCTTTCTGCACCAAGTCTGCATGTATTCTGAAGCTTTCTGCCCCAAGTCTGCGTGGATTCTGAAGCTTTCTGCCACAAGGCTGCGTGGATTTCGTCCTCAATAAGCCTGCGTGGATTTCATCAAATTGGAGTACGTGGCAGCCATGCCACCGATCTCTCACCTGCGTGTCCTGTAACTTGCACACGACTCATGCACGATTGCCATGTGTCCAACAGTTACAGGCCACGTCCAGTAACTGCTCATAACCTTGCATATGTTAAATCCTGCATGATTTTCAACTATGCACAGGTTGTGAAGACAGTTATCTTTTCAGTTATTTTTGACTCTATAAATAGAGTTCTTTTCTCATTCATTGTACAGAGAGACATAGCAATTTAAATTGCTGTCGAATTCTTGAGAGCTTTTCTTCTTCGTATCGTCTAAGGGATAAAGTGATCGTCTTCTAGATCGGATTCCTACAGTTGTATTTTCCCAGAAACACAATAAATAAAGTAAATTTATTTATGGAAAACAATATGTTTTTCCCTGCTAGGAATATTCTAATCTTTTATTTTATTCCTTCTTTGTATTTGATACAGAGCAGAAATTCAAAGATATTAGCAATGCCTACGAGGTAAGATATTGTGTGTCAGTTTATTGGCTAAACTACGTTTCTTGTCCTATTGTTTCCCCTAAGAAAAATTCTATTGCAGGTACTGTCAGATGATGAGAAGAGATCTCTGTATGACAGATATGGAGAAGCCGGTTTGAAAGGCTCTGGTATGGGCATGGGGGTAAGTTCCTACCACAGATAAAGAGAATTGGAAATTCCTTATATTTAATGCAATCTAATATATCTGGAACACGTCTTTCAGGATTTCAGCAATCCATTCGATATGTTCGAGTCATTATTTGAAGGCATGGGCAGAATGGGAGGAATGGACGGAAGATGTATATAATGAAATAAATGTATAATGGTAGCTAAAGTACTCTATTTTGAGACAATGAAATGTAGCTAGCTAAAGTACTCTATATCTGTGTGTCACGCCCCGGTACCAAAATACGGAGATGGACTAGGCCAGCTACTCCATATGAGGTATTCAAATGTCATACGGCGATCGTGGCTGTCAAGAGACAAGGGGGTGTAT
This sequence comes from Iris pallida, assembly GCA_029216955.1. NCBI lineage: Eukaryota > Viridiplantae > Streptophyta > Magnoliopsida > Asparagales > Iridaceae > Iris > Iris pallida. The sequence goes on from JANAVB010009994.1 coordinate 9,168,120, forward strand.
GCTACATTCAAGTCACCTATGGTCACACAGAACATCTATGTTTCAATCATTCAAAGCAAGAAAACATCAATTAATGAACATATAAGATAAAGCAGTAAGGCGTCCCTGACGCTTCATCAAAATGGTCATGGGGTTCTAGCTTTATAAGGTAGCTAGCCCAGAGAGTCAAAGATACATAATTGTATTCAGCTGCAGTCTGATTTAATTACAATTATGCAAAAGACAAAATGTTTAGATTAGTCGACTAAACAGGTGCCGGTGGCTAAACGCCAGGATATAAATAAAGATACAAGAGTGGTGGAGAAGAAACCCACTCGAGTCCCCCGCCAGTCATGCTCCTAGTGTGCACCATTGACATCAGGGAAAAAATCAGATCCTCAGGCTCTACTACGCGATCTGGCCAAACAAAACCAGCCGGGTCAGCCCCGAAATAGCAAGTACCACGAGGGAGCACAAAAGAGTGAGATAAAATCCAGTCATACAATAATAATAATAAAACTTCCGGTCGTAACCTCGGTCCACAGCCTGTCCTAGCACGATAGACCAACCCAACAACAAAACAAGGACATGGGTTGGACCACGCACCATGACAGTCCGTATCCCTCGGCTACTAGCGGAAGACCCAAGCACAGTCAAGTCATTTTTTAAGCGGCCATTCATTCATGCGGCTTTCTATATTTGGCGGAGTTATCCCCGTTATACTGATTAAAAGGAATCCTCATATCGTGTCAACCCAGTAGGGCTAGCCAAACCATAAGACTAATAACACTTTGATGATGCACCAGTCGCCCGAAGGGCTACCGCGCTAAGACATTTAACACATAGCTCGTAGGAGTCGGATATAGCTATTCGCTATAGGAGAATGAAACCATATCCGTGGCGGCCAGCCCGGCACGTCAGGACGGGACCTGGGGTGGCTAGTATGGCACGATCTCGGGATTCTTTCCACCCAATACATCTACCAAGTTAGTTGCCTAGTTAATCCCTAGGTTATCCTCAGAGTTCACATTTCGTGGTCACATGTTGACTCCCTTAGATGTCGTACATCGTACGAGTACTCCAAGAAGGGATCCGTACTGGCTTAAGGATTCGTACGTATGTTTTTCCCCTTCTTGGTGTAATGCAACACACAACACATACCACGTCATTGCCAACGACCATTACTATGTAAATGCTGGACTCTTGGAAGTACTGGCAGGTATCACGAAGGAACACTTAGCGCGTAGGATAGCACCTCGGTGCTCACATAGGTTGTACCGTTGTACACACATAGGATCATCCAGCCTTCACATAGGTAGTCAGACTAGAAATGAAGACTAATACACAAGGGAACATGCGGCCGTGACTCATGCGGCTGGAAAATACCGACGTATGCGGCTGGAAAAAGTCTTACATATGCGGCCCAAAAGAAAGGGGTGCATGCGGCTCAGGAAGCTACGTCCCATGCGGCTAGAGAGTCGCTGGGCCTATGCGACTGGAACTGCCAGTGCCATGCGGCTAGAAAAAATGGTCAAGGCGCATGCGGATCGAGGGTGAGATCCCGTGCGGCTGGAGAAGAACAAAGTCTATGCGGCTGGAGAAAAACAAAGTCCATGCAGCTGGTGTAGTGCCTCGTCCCTACATCGTGCCCCGTACTCTGTCCACGGGGTGCGCGAGAAAGGAACACTGTCGCTATCGATTCGGGCGGGACCGATAGGTCGGGATCGACCGAGTCGATTGAACGGAAATAGTTGAATTAAGATCCATTCCTCGTTATGGAATGTCTTCTTCAGAACCAAGTCCCATATTCAGCGGGTTGTGCCTCGAGGATTGGCTCTGCGACTGAGTCGGGAGAGACCTCCCGTTGCCATGGTTTTCATGCCGCACTTGATTTGGCTTTGGTTTTGGTTTTCGTGAATGCGTTTTCGTGAATATTTTCGATGGGTTTTTGTGTTGCGTTTTCGAGCTTCGCATTCATATCGAATGTCCTTGAATTATACAGTATTCTAATCAGTTGCTTATGCGATTGCAGGTGATCGCGTAGGCGATGTCAGCGCAGCCAACCGGTCGCTCGCTTGAAGCAAGGCTAAGGCGAGTGGCTGACCTCCTTCGTCCCGTCCCTCTACTTCAAAACTCAATATATGAAGTAAAATAAATGCTTGTCATAATAGTGTAGAATCAATAAAATCGTGGCACAATACTTCACGAAACACTTGTTAACAAACTGCCGATTCTGGAAATAGAAAACATGCTTTCCTATGCAATTATACTTGGTCTATGCCAAACCAATGAATGAATCAATTAACGCTTATCGCAACAATATGAATAAATGAGTAAAATCAATTAAGTTCCAAAGAAACGGTCATTGGACAACTTGTCGAAAAGGTGTAGTTTCCTCGAACGGTTACCTAGGCCAAGGGACCGATTCGGCCCGGGAGGAACGAGTGTATAGCAAGCGCCAGCCCTTCATCGGCGCGAGTTATGCGGGAACTTTCGCACAGGGCTCGCTACCCTACGCGGAAGGGTCACCGTCTAACTCAGCTATATGTCCGCGATGGCTTGAAATTGCCAGTGGCCTTCACACCCTTCTCACTGCTTAACAAATACACGTGGCACGGGGTGAACATGATAGTTGCTTAATGTTACACAATTTCATATGCTTGCCTCAAAATATGTTAACATGCAAATCGAGCAGGATGGTTAGAAAGATCATTGAAATAGATAGCTAACATGTTTACGAAACTTTTTGAATCAAATACAGAGCTTGGATTTTAATTAGCCATTCGCCAGTACATGTGTTCTGTGCTGATCCTCGCTCCTTGCAGGTCCCGCGAACCAGGAAGGACGCGCCAACTAGCTCGGCGACGTTCGTGACTTTTGAAGCTTCGGCCGTGCGTCGAAGACTCTCTCTCTGTGACTCCACTCTTGAAGGCTCTCGACAGTCCAAGGAAAATGACTCAGCGTCCCTTCCATCCAGGTCAATGGAGTACTTGTGTATATTGAGGGATGTATGCAATGTATGGAATGGCTATCTCATCGGCACTCTTTTGTAATCAAGTCATATTGTAGCCCGTATGGCAATGAGTCTTGTATCGGAGTCTGTAATAGATGTTCATTATCAATAAAGATCAAGTTTTCTTTACTTATTGTGTGTATAAATTTGTCTCGTACTCTCTTAGATCTCGTGTCTCAGATTACCTTATGACTAGGCCTTGTGCGATCGCAAATTAGGTTCGCACGGCATCACGCCCAGGGGGACGACTATCGATTCGACGGAATCGGGGCGTGACATAATGGTATCAGAGCACGGCTTTACGTCCTTGGCCTCCAGTGTCGAGTTCTAGTCTCCAATCGTTGACCTCGTGTCGATGAGAAGAGTTGTTCCATACGCTGAACCCAGGACATTTTGTCACTCTCCGTTCCCGGAATGCGTATTTTTATACATGTACAGCTCATGTGTATTTATTTAGTATTTATCATGTATTATTCTGTATTTAAATTCCTTTAAATTTTCATGTTAATTAATTATCTGCTCTTTAAATTCCATGTTAATCTATTTCCTGCAATTTTATTTCTGTATTTTATTTCCTGTATTTTATTTCCTGCTTTAGTCTTAGTTGGTTTCGGCTTGGGTAGATCTGTGCAACCCGGCCCATTAGCTCCCACCTACCACCATCTTCCTATTTAAAGCTTCCATCTCCATTCTCTCTCCTCATTACTCATCCTCACTATTACTTCTTCTTCTTCCTCTCATTACTCTCTACCCACCAGTAGTAGCAGTAGCAGTAGGCAAGTGCAAACTTGCTTCTCCTTCATCCATTTTTGTGGATCATTACTCTTCCTCTCATGATTCTGAGAGAGTTTAGTTCTTAGCATTTTGGATTTCTATGGCTGGTTTTTCCTAGATCTAAGTTGTTGTATTTCGGTTGTTCATGGGTTTTTGATCTCCCAACTTAGCGTATATTTCTGGCACTGAAACGAAGGCTCCATAGGACTTGGAGTTCGGGAGATGTTGCACGCACACGTTCTTACGTGTCCGCGTAAAACATCAGCCCAGTCACGCACACGTCTCTACGTGTCTGCGTGGATTTTGAGACACGCTCATGTTCTTACATGTTAGCGTGTATTTTCAGACACGCTCATGTTCTTACATGTTAGCGTGTATTTTCAGTCACGCTCACGTTCTCATGAGCGTGCGTGTATTTTCAGTCACGCTCACGTTCTCATGAGCGTGCGTGTATTTTCAGTCACGCTCACGTTCTCATGAGCGTACGTGTATTTTCAGTCACGCTCACGTTCTCATGAGCGTGCATGTATTTTTGTCACGCTCACGTTCTCATGAGCGTGCGTGTATTTTTGTCACGCACACATCCATGAGTGCGTGGATTTTTGTCACGCAGACATCTTTGCGTGCGTGAATTTCTTGTCACGCTCACACTGTGCATGAGTGCGTGTATTTTTAGTCACGTTATGCGTGCGTGTATTTCTTCTCACACTCGCTGTTCACGTCCATTTTCTACGCTCACCCCAGCTAGACTTAGCGTGACTTGTTGGTCTTAAGCATAGACTTCTTGCGTGACTTTTGGCCTTAGTATAGACTTGTTGGCGTGACTTTCTAACCTGGGTGTTTTTATTTGTTCTATAACTTAATCATTTAATGATGGCATGATAATTCTTCTATTATATCCTTACGCCTTTTTGCGTGAATTTCTTGATAAATCATGATATGTTAAATTTGTTAAAATGGATTGTTATGTAAAATGCGCCTTGTGTCCTGATTGATCCATGGATACCCAGTATGACTAGGAATTAACCCTGAGAGTTATGGACCCGACCCCATGTAATATTGATGGACTTTCATGCCTTGTCACCATTGATAATGATTGTGACATGGACTAAATATTGATCATGCGTTCCTAGTTGGAACTAAGAGACTGGCTAGTCGTCTTATTGAATTAAATGAATGAGACACGTTCATGTAATGAACTATTATACTCGATTAGCCGATCCCGAATATTGGCATACAGGCACATGCAGGCTTCAAAGTAATTATTTATTATTTAATTTTCTATTTATCTTACAAAGACAGTATGTGTACTTTATGGTCAAGGCATGATTATTTCGTGGTTAAATTGATTGTTGTATCACGCTATGTAAAACCTACAACCTAGCCGCACGGGTATCGTTGTAGAGTTGTGCATATCGTACCCCGTACAAAAGTACTCATTCGAATGACCATGATCCACGGCATGGAACTTCACTCAACATAGAGACCATTAAGTCAAATAAAATAACGATGGCATGAAGAGAATGGATTCTCGAGTTCTTACATGGCAGCCCCCTTGGGACTATTAAGTGCCCGACGGGCCGGCTGGTTCCCACAGATACGGTAAATCTGTCATACGGGCAGGGAACGGTATCTGCTTATATTATTGTACATGCTATAACGACGGGCGTCCCGCTGGGACTCGTCTAACTACATGATTGGCACAATTGATTGATTGGATAGACTAGCCTTGCTTGTACATAGTAAGAACTGAGGAATCCCTATATTGCATAATTCCAGGATAACTTGGGACTCACAATAGCAAGCCGTAGGTTTTGATTGGCCGTTCAAGATGATTTGTTTGTGTACTGTACTACTCTGTTACCTAACTGGGATGATCAGAATGTCAGAACATGACGGGCCAACTTCTGTCCTTGTTTGGTTGGGAGGTTGGTTCGAAGTGTCGTAACGTTATGTAAATCCTAGTGGGAGGCAGAGATCTATTATTATATTCTCTTACTTACTGGTTTAATCCTTCATATCGTCCTTCCTTGTGGTACTTGCTATTAGAGGTCTATCCTCTCTGGTTTTGCATGGCCAGATTTAGAGCCAGTCCCCGAGGATCCAGCTTACTTCTACCTCCAAGATGGTCAATACTAGAGGGATGATCACAGGAGGACTCGAATGGGTTTCCTTACTTCACCGCTCGTTTTGTTATTTACTTTATACTTAGCCGTTTGGCACCGACATGTTAGTCGGATTGTCTTGTACTTACTCTTGTATTATTGTAACTAAATCAGACTGCAGCTGATAACAATTGTGTATACCTTACTATACCATCTGGCTATGTTTTGTAAAGCCAGATTTCCAGAACATTCTGACTGAGCGTTTGGGACGCCTTACTGCTTTATCGTACATGTTCTGTATTACTGTTTCTTATTTGAATGATTGAGACAATAGATGTGAAATGACCATAGTAAGACTTTCATGTAGTATGCACCCCCTCGTCTGGTTAGACAGCATTGATCGTATTATACGATATTCATCTACCCGTAATACGTAGCTGGCTGAGTCATTCCCCCGCTCTCCAGTATTCTGGTTCTGGGGCGTGACACATTTTCTGAAACTAACGAGAGTTACCTTTCCTTTTCCCTGCAGTTACGGGAGCTCAGGCGGAAGACGAGACGAGCGCTTCCAGCGGCTCGAGTGCTTCTGGACCCGAGCATTCCGTCAACCCAACGAGAATGACGCCTACTGTAGCCGGAACTTCCGGCGATCCGATGCAACGTATGCTGCAGATGCTTGAAATGCAGCAACGTCAAAACGAGCTCCATCATCAGTAAGCGGAGGCTCATCAGACTCAATTTAAGAATCAGTTCGAGGCTCAATTCAAGCTGCAGCAGCAACAGCTGAATACCCTCCAGCAGATCGTACAGTCTGTCGTCGGCAACAACAATAACTCAACGATGACACCTGCCGTGACCCAGCCTGCGGTTCGATCTAACAAAGCTGAACCAGAGGCGCCCGTGCTCTCAACTGCGGCACCAAAAAGTTCTAACTTCGACGTGTCAAAATTTACTAAAAGCTGTCGTACTTCCTTCAACGGTACAGAAGATCCCTCGGTAGCGATCGACTGGCTGGAGGAGCTGGAAGATAAGTTCGAGCTCCTGGGTGTCGAGGACTCAAAGAAAGTCGCATGTGCTCAATTTCTACTTCGAATGAACGCGCACGATTGGTGGGCTGTGCAGAAGCGGGCAATTCGACGTGAAGACAAGACGGCGGCGATCTCATGGGCGACATTCAAAAAGGCGTTCGAGACTGAATATCTTTCTGCAGCTGTACGACAGGAAAAAGAAGATGAGTTTATGCAGTTAAGGCAAGGCAATATGACTGTACGATAATATGCGGCCAAATTCAACAAACTGGCCAAGTTTGCTGAGGACTTCCTACCTACCACTGCAAGTAGAGCTCGACGATTTGAAGTGGGTCTACGTTCCACTATCCGCACTCACGTTTCGGTGGGTGAATACCAAACTGTGGGCGAGGCACTCAACCACGCCATCCGTCTGGAGTCCGAGTATCCTCCTACTACTACCGGCACTGTTCACTTTAATAACAAACGCCATAGTAATGTGGGAGGCAACAATGCACTCAAGCGTCAATACCGCGACAACGGAGGCGGCAACCAGACGAAGGATCGAGTGGTCTGTACTTTCTGTGCCAAAGAGGGACACTTGATCAGCGAGTGCCGATTGAAGAGCGGCGCGTGCCTCGCGTGCGGCCGAACCGACCATATCGTAAGCAATTGTCCGGTGAAATCAAACCAGCGCCATCAACAATACCATCAGAATCGAGGCCAAGCACCTCAGGCTCCCCCGACCGCACAACAAAATGGCCAAGACCATCGCCCTAATGCTCAGGGCCGCGTCTACGCCATGACTCGCGACGAGGCATTCACATCCGATACAGTCGTGACAGGTATACTACAATTCAATAATAGACCTGCTCGTGTATTATTTGATTCAGGTGCCACGTATAGTTTTATATCGGCGGACTTTGCCGTCGAGCAAAAATTCTCCTTGACCCCGCTGGGCCTCGATCTCTCTGTTAACGTACCATCGGGCATGCCGTTACTTGCTAATTTAGTCTGCAGAGACAGAATTATCTGTATAGGTGGTCAAAAGGTCAGTCTCGATGCGATAGTTCTAAATATTAAGGACTACGATATCATTCTGGGGATGGATTGGCTCGGTCCGTGCAACGTAACCATAGACTGTGCTGAAAAGAAGATCATATTTCGCATACCTGGAGTGCCTGAATTCTGCTACTCGTGTAGTGAGGCGTCACCGACCTGCATGGTGATCTCCGTAATATCTGTTCGACGGATGCTGCATTCCGGGTGCGAAGGCTATCTAGCTTCCGTACGAGACATGCGACAGGATGGTGCAAACGCGGGTCAGACCGACGTTGTAGCAGAATTCTCCGATGTGTTCCCGGACGAGCTGCCCGGGATGCCGCCCGATCGAGAGATTGAGTTCACTATCGATACCTTCTCCGACACTCGACCGATCTCGAAGATCCCGTACAGAATGGCCCCTGTAGAGCTTAAAGAACTCAAGGTACAGTTACAGGAATTGCTCGACAAGGGATTCATCCGACCCAGCGTCCCACCGTGGGGGGCGCCCGTGCTGTTTGTCAAGAAGAAGGATGCCTCTATGCGTCTTTCTATCGACTACCGCGAGCTGAATAAAGCCACCGTCCGAAACAAATACCCCATGTCCCGTATAGATGATCTGTTTGATCAGCTTCAAGGAGCCACGGTATTCTCTAAAATTGATCTGCGTTCGGGTTACCATCAACTCAAGATCAAGCTGGACGATGTGCCGAAGTCTGCCTTCTGCACTCGATAAGGCCATTACGAGTTCCTGGTAATATCGTTCGGCCAAACGAACACCCCTGCTGCTTTCATGGATTTAATGAATCGGGTGTTCCGACCATTTTTCGACAAGTTTGTAGTAGTCTTTATCAACGATATACTCGTCTACTCGAAGAATAGGCAGCAACACACTAAGCATCTGCGGACCGTGCTTCAGACCCTTCGAGAAAATCAACTATACGCGAAGTGAAGCAAATGTGAATTCTGGCTTAGCAGCATCGCATTCCTCAGACACATCATTTCTGCTGAAGGTATCGCGGTCGACCCAAAGAAAGTTGAAGCCGTCGTTGATTGGAAGCGGCCAACATCCGTCAGCGAGATTCGAAGTTTCTTTGGCTTAGCGGGATACTATCGATGCTTCGTAAAAGACTTCGCGAAGATCGCATCGCCTCTGACTCGCCTCACCCAGAAAGGAGTCGCATTCGAATGGTCAGACGATTGTGAAGCTTCATTCCAAGAATTAAAGCAACGGCTCGTCTCGGCCCTGATACTCTCACTTCCAGAAGGGAATGAGGGTTTCCAGATATTCAGCGACACGTCCGATCAGGGATTGGGGTGTGTGCTGATGCAGCGAAACAAGGTGATATCTTTTGCTTCCCGACAGCTAAAGCCGCACGAGAAAAATTATCCCACGTACGACCTGGAGTTAGCGGTGATTCTGTTTGCGTTGAAATTGTGGCGTCACTACCTCTATGGCGTGGCATGTACGATCTACACCGATCACAAGAGCCTCAAGTATCTATTCATGCAGAGGGAACTGAACTTGCGGCAGAGGCGCTGGCTTGAACTGATCAAGGATTACGACTTGACTATCGACTATACGCCGAGAAAGGAAAATATTGTGGCGTACGCCTTGAGTCGGAAGTACATTGCCTCGTTATCCATCGACCCCAGACTGCTACGTGACCTAGAAGAGATGGGCATCGAGCTCCGAGTCAGATTTCGGAATGTGCAGTTGGCAAAGTAGCAGTTAGAGCCGAGCTTGCTTGATAAGATCAAGACCGCTCAGACGGACGATCCATACCTGAAGAAAGTGCGAGAGCTAATCTCAACGGGCAGGATGACCGACTTTACGGAAGACGAAACCGACGTGCTTCGATTGAAGGGTAGGCTATGCGTTCCGGACGATTCAGAACTCAGAAAGGAGATCCTATCGGAGGCATATTATGCGAAATACACCTTGCATCTCGGTAGCACGAAGATGTACAAGGACCTCCGTACAAATTTCTGGTGGCACAGGATAAAAAGAGATCATGTGGCACTCTTCGTGTCACAATACATGGCCTGTCAGCAGGTGAAAGCTGAGCACCAGAGACCAGGCGGGGAGATACAGAATCTGGCGATTCCGGAATGGAAGTGGCAGCACGTGTGCATGGATTTTATTGTTGGTCTGCCGAAGGCGCCGCGAGAAAATGATGCCATCTGGGTCATCGTCGATCGATTAACCAAGTCAGCACATTTTATTGCCATCAAAGTTACTTGGAGCGTTGATCGCCTGGCGCAGATATATCTTGATGAGATAGTACGGCTGCACGGAGTTCCAGTATCCATCGTCTCTGATCGGGATTCACGGTTCATGTTGCGATTCTGGAGTAGCCTTCAGTCGGCACTGGGTACCAAGTTGCAGTTCAGCTCAGCTTACCATCCTCAGACCGACTGCCAAACGGAGCGCGTCAATCAGATTCTCTAAGACATGCTACGACTCTGCACAATTGACTTCAAATCAAGCTGGGACAATCATCTACCTCTGGCCGAATTTGTGTACAATAATAGCTATCAATCCAGCATTCAAATGGTGCCGTATAAAGCCTTGTACGGGCGCAAGTGACGATCACCCATTTGCTGGGACGAAGTCGGAGAGCGGCAGATTCTCGGCCCGAAACTGGTAGAACAGATCGTGCAGAAAATTTGGCTCATTCGGGAAAGACTAAAGACTGTACAGAGTCGTCAGAAAAGCTATACGGACGTTCATCGTCGCTCCCTCGAGTTTTAAGTAGGCGATCACGTATTTCTCAAAGTGTCGCCCATACGGGGAGTTACTCGGTTCGGCGCGAATGGAAAATTGAGTCCGAGATTCGTTGGGCCGTTCGAAATACTCGAGCGGATCGCACCAGTGGCCTATAAAATTGCCTTATCGCCGGTGCTTGAAGGTGTACACAACATCTTCTACGTCTCTCAACTGCCAACTACGGAAGTACGTGCACGACCCGAGCCACGTGGTAGATTTTGGCCAGCTGGAGCTAAAGTCTGATTTATCCTACGTTGAAGAGCCAGTTCAAATCTTAGAACGCAAGAATAAGCTACTGCGCGTCCGCATCCTCTGGAGAAACCATTCGGTCAAAGAGTCGACGTGGGAGCTTGAATCGGAAATGAAGGAGAAATTTCCTTCGTTATTCTCGTAGAGGTAGGTTCTATCTTTAAGTTTTGAGGACGAAACTTTTTATTAGTTGGTTATAGTGTAGTGCCTCGTCCCTACATCGTGCCCCGTACTCTGTCCACGGGGTGCGCGAGAAAGGAACACTGTCGCTATCGATTCGGGCGGGACCGATAGGTCGGGATCGACCGAGTCGATCGAACGGGAACGGTTGAATTAAGATCCATTCCTCGTTATGGAATGTCTTCTTCGGAACCAAGTCCCATATTCAGTAGGTTGCGCCTCGAGGATTGGCTCTGCGGCTGAGTCGGGAGAGACCTTCCGTTGCTCTGGTTTTCATGCCGCACTTGATTTGGCTTTGGTTTTGGTTTTCGTGAATGCATTTTCGTGAATATTTTCGATGGATTTTCGTGTTACATTTTCGAGCTTCGTATTCATATCGAATATCCTTGAATTATACAGTGTTCTAATCAGTTGCTTATGCGATTGCAGGTGATCGCGTAGGCGACGTCAGCGCAGCCAACCGGTCGCTCGCTTGAAGCAAGGCTAAGGCGAGTGGCTGGCCTCCTTCGTCCCGTCCCTCTACTTCAAAACTCAATATATGAAGTAAAATAAATGCTTGTCATAATAGTGTAGAATCAATGAAATCGTGGCATGATACTTCACGAAACACTTGTTAACGAACTACCGGTTTTGGAAATGGAAAATATGCTTCCCTATGCAATTATACTTGGTGTATGCCAAACCAATGAATGAATCAATTAACGCTTATCGCAACGATACGAATAAATGAGTAAAATCAACTAAGTTCCAAAGAAACGGTCATTGGACAACTTGTCGACAAGGTGTAGTTTCCTCGAACGGTTACCTAAGCCAAGGGACCGATTCGGCCCGGGAGGAACGAGTGTATAGCAAGCGCCAGCCCTTCATCGGCACAAGTTATGTGGGAACTTTCGTACAGGGCTCGCTACCCGACGCGGAAGGGTCACCGTCTAACTCAGCTATATGTCCGCGATGGCTTGAATTGCCAGTGGCCTTCACACCCTTCTCACTGCTTAACAAATGCACGTGGCACGGGGTGAATATGATAGTTGCTTAATGTTACACAATTTCATATGCTTGCTTCAAAACATGTTAACATGCAAATCGAGCAGGATGGTTAGAAAGATCATTGAAATAGCTAGCTAACATGTTTACGAAACTTCTTGAATCAAATGCAGAGCTTGGATTTTAATTAGCCATTCGCCAGTACATGTGTTCTGTGCTGATCCTCGCTCCTTGCAGGTCCCGTGAACCAGGAAGGACGCGCCAACTAGCTCGACGATGTTCGTGACTTTTGAAGCTTCGATCGTGCATCGAAGACTCTCTCTCTGTGACTCCACTCTTGAAGGCTCTCGACAGTTCAAGGAAAATGACTCAGCGTCCCTCCCATCCAGGTCAATGGAGTACTTGTGTATATTGAGGGATGTGTGCAATGTATGGAACGACTATCTCATCGGCACTCTTTTGTAATCAAGTCATGTTGTAGCCCGTACGGCAATGTGTCTTGTATCGGAGTCTGTAATAGATGTTCATTATCAATAAAGATCAAGTTTCCTTTACTTATTGTGTGTATAAATTTGTCTGTGTACTCTCTTAGATCTCGTGTCTCGGATTACCTTATGACTAGGCCTTGTGCGATCGCAAATTAGGTTCGCACGGCATCACACCCAGGGGGACGACTATCGATTCGACAGAATCGGGGCGTGACAGCTGGAGAAGAACAAAGTCCATGCGGCAACATTCTAAAGTAGACTTCTGCGGCTCAAATACTTATGTAGCTACCTTTCTTATGGGCTGCGAAGTGCCATACGGTCGAAACTGCCCAACGCTATGCGGCTGAGAATTGCACATGCGGCTGCAATGCTCATGCGGCTGCTTTGCTCCTGCGGCTGGAAACTGCTCATCTTCCCTGCCAGAGCCTGCGTAGGCGAACCACGGAGAACCCAAATGTTGCTTCGGCCATAACTTCCTCCAAACAGGTCGAAATCTAACTTTACAAAGGTCAAAACTGTATAGAATCAAAATTCCTACAACATAGGACCATTGGTTTTCGAAAATAGCCAAGTTTAATAGATCAAAACCATGAAAACCCATGAAATCCTAGATTTTAGGAACTTAAATCTACACAAATCTTGCCATTAAAATCAAAGACTTCAAGAACTAAACTTGTAGAGAATGAAGAGAAGAATATTATAGATAAATAATAACAATAAAAATCAAGAATGGAAAAAATGCTAATCTCCACTTATGAGCAAGGTGTACTTGCCTATGGAGTGGTGGTTGAGGGAAATAAATAGAGGAATGAATGAAGAGAGAGAGTGAGGAAGAGATATTAAATAGGGGTTGGATTGGTTTAAGAAAACCCTAATCCCTAACCACTTCCACTAATGATAAGGCTAAAAAGGCTACATGAATCATTAATAAATAATAGACAAAATTTATGCACATGCTAAATACAGATACCGTCTACAGAATTCATGAAGATTACGTATATCGGGATCGGGGAGTGACATCTCTATCCTCCTTAGAAAAATTCCGTCTTTGGAATTTCAGCCAAGATAAAGATAGAGGTATCCAGGCAGGTAAGGTACAATTTCAAACTACGCAAGCAACCTATCATTAGCAATCATTGATCGTACATTTCAAAATCTACCAAGGCATGAGGAGAAACATACCTTCCGAGTCGAACAAGTGCGGATACCGAGATTGAATCTCGTCCTCGTGCTCCCAGGTCGACTCTTCCGGAGAGTGATGGCCCCAAGCGACACGAACAAGGCTAATAGTCCGGTTCTTAAGCACCTTCTCTCGCCGGTCCAAAATAGACACGGGTTGTTCCTCGTAAGTTAGGTCGGTACCAACGACTAACTCCGAATAGTCGAGGACATGACTCGGATCCGGGACGTACCCACGTAACTGAGATACATGAAACACATCATGTATGCCAGATAGCGAGGGAGAAAGGGCAAGTCGATAAGCAACATCGCCTACCCGAGCGAGAATCTCAAAAGGAGCAACGAATCTCGGACTAAGCTTTCCTCGAGTTCCAAATCTAATGACACCCCGAGTCGGCAAAATCCGTAGAAACACTTGGTCACCGACACCAAACTCTAGAGGTCTTCGATGCTGATCTGCCCAGTGGCGGTGTCTGTCTTGCGCGACTCGAAGCCGCTCTCTGATTAACTTGACTGTTTCCACGGTCTGCGTGATCATCTCTGGTCCCAACAATTTTCGTTCGCCCATATCGTCCCATGCCAAAGGGGACCTGCACTTCCATCCATATAATGCTTCAAACGGCGCCATCTGTATACTTGCCTGATAACTATTATTGTAAGAGAACTCTACTAAATGAAGATGATCTTCCCAAGTTCTGCAAAAGTCTAAGGTACAAGCCCGTAGCATATCTTTCAAGGCCTGAATGGTTCTCTCCGATTGTCCGTCCATCTGCGGATGATAAGCTGTGCTGAACCTTAACTTGGTGCCCAGGCTTTGGTGCAAACTTCGCCAAAAGTGAGAGGTGAACCATGTGTCTCGATCTGATACTATGCTGACTGGAATACCATGCTGCCTCACAATCTGCTTCATATACATTTCTGCCAGCTGCTCAGTAGACCGCCCTACTCTGAAAGAAAGGAAATGTGCAACCTTCGTGAGCCGATCCACGATTACCCAAACTGTATTTCGGTCGGTCGAAGATCTAGGTAAACCTGTCACAAAGTCCATCATGATGTGCTTCCATTTCCACTCCGGAATAGGAAGCGGCTGTAACAATCCTGCTGGCCTCTGCTGCTCTGCCTTCACTTGCTGACACACTAGACATCGGGATACGAATCTTGCTATCTCCCTCTTCATGCCATTCTACCAAAAATGCTGCTTCATCCTGGTACATCTTTGTGCCTCCGGGATGAATGGAATAAGGTGAACTATGAGCTTCTGACATAACTTCGTGTCGAAGGTCTCCACCAGGCACACAAAGATGGTTTCTGAACCTAAGTGTACCATCATTATGGATTACTAACTCCTTTCTGAGACCTGATTCACACTCCGATCGAAGCTTCTGGATTCGCGGATCCTCTGCCTGAGCTGCTCTGATCCTTTCTACTAAAGTGGACCGAATCTGCAAACTGGCCATAACTCCTGTATCTTGCGGCAAGATCACTTCAATTCCCATTTCCTGAAGATCTTCTAAAATATGCCTCTGCGTGGTTAGGATGAATGCACCACCTCTCATGCTCAAGGCATCTGCTACCACATTCGTCTTGCCTGGATGATACTGAAGATTTACATCAAAGTCTTTCAACAATTCCAACCACCTCCTCTGTCTCATGTTCAGGTCCCTCTGGGTAAACACATACTTTAAGGTCTTATCATCAGTGTAAATCTCCACTCGATCCCCATATAAGTAGTGCCTCCATAACTTAAGCGAGAATACTACTGCTGCTAATTCCAGGTCGTGAGTTGGATAGTTCTTCTCATGATCTCGAAGCTGTCGAGATGCATATGTTATAACCTTACCATGCTGCATTAATACACATCCAAGCCCCTTTCCGGATGCATCACAATACACTGTAAACCCTCCCGATCCTACTAGAAGTGTCAAGATCGGGGATGAGATTAATCTCTTCTTCAACTCTTCAAATGATGTCTGACACTCTGCCGACCAAACAAACTCTACGTCCTTACACGTCAAACGCATCAAGGGTGCCAAAATCCTGGCAAAGTCTGCCACGAATCTCCTGTAGTAACCTGTCAATCTCAAGAAACTACGTACATCTGCTACCGTCTTCGGAACTGGCCAGTTCTCCACTGCCTCAACCTTCTTCGGATCTATAGACACTCCTGCTCCAGAAATAATGTGTCCCAGGAACGAAATATGATCCAACCAGAACTTATATTTACTAAGCTTCGCATAAAGTTGATGCTCCCTCAAGGTCTGCAAAACTATCCGAAGGTGTTTTTCATGTTCCTCCTCACTACTGGAATAGACAAGGATTGTAATGATCCGCTCCGCCCTAGCGGAACGCCGATTCAAACGGCAAGTGCAATGACTCAAACGAGCCGTCGACCCGAAGAGTTGGCATCGACCTGATGAAGAATCGATACAAGGCTTACATTGGCCCGTCAAGATGAATCCAGACTTAGACTTTCAAAGGCGCACTCGAAGTGTCGCTCGGCCGATACGAACATCGCTAAGGTGGGTGGCTACGATGAACCCGTCTTTGCTTAGCCTTGACACATAACAATACGGACACTATAGCTAGAATCGCTAGGCGATAACACCGCGCATGCTAATAAATGACTCAACACACCTAGCTAAGAGAATAATCCCATCTTGTATGCTTGTATAGAATATGAAAAGGAACATGGAAAATGGGAGAACTCTCCCACCGCACTCCACGCTCGTGGTAAGGCACAAGCTTACGTTCAAGTTTCCTATGCATTCAACAAAAAAACAATGAATGGTTTACAACAATAAAATGGGAAGACTATCGACATAGTCGTTCCGAGTAGAGTATAGCAACATTGAAAGGCCACGGGACCGATGGATCGCCAAGGCGACTCCCGTACAGGGAGTTGCAAAATGTATAAATGTCACGACCCGCACCCTAGAGTAAGGGCACAAGACGTGGGTACGTCCAGCCTACGCCGCAGTGTCGGCGGTAGAACGATGTCCTAGGTCTCATACATCTAACAGTATAAGGCTAAGCAGTTTATACTCCCCGAATGGGGGTGACATAGCAGAATGTAAACTCAATCACATCTAAGGTAGAGCATAATGGAAGATAGATAAAACATGAAATCCACAAAGAGATACATCAGATAGAAGTCTAAGTGTCTAAGATACACAACCTAGAAAATATCTCAAATCTCAAATACAGTAATCCATAAATACAACTCAAGACAACTGAAAATAAGCTATAAGCAAAACCCTAGCTATCTATACAACCTCTACTGTGTCTCCTATAGGCTAGCGGGCAACCTCCAGGCTATCTGTAAAATTTATCAACAGGTCCAGTCAGGACAGGAGCGAGCACAATACATCTCACGCAGATCATAACATGTTAAAAAATATAACGTACAATAGAGTAAGATACATGAAACGCTGAAAGAAGATGTATATGAAAAATAGAAGGATATGATAATAGAAAATATCTATATATGATAAGTAAGAACTGTAAGCAATATGTGATTTAGAGTACAATATGGTTATGTAAACGGGTTAGGTTATACAATAAAATGGGACTCCTTTGTACGTGGGTGTACAATGGACATATACAATTCTTATACAATAGGATTGATCACATAACCATTTCTACTCTCCCTCCCCAATCAATACACAAGGATCCAATTCAGTTACGTTATCTTATACAATGGCTTGTACAATGGCTTGTACAATAGAGCTCAATGTGATAATGAGAGTACAATATGCACAATGAGTGTACAATGATAAGGGTATTCAATAAATATAATATGTTAGTGAAACGCACATCACAATATATATTTAGTGAACACAAGGAGATAACATCGCAAAAGAAGATCCATATAGTACCAATCCGTGTTTCCAACGTGTCAGCATCAAGTAAATTAATCTATGGCAAGAATAGACGTTCTAGCAAGTATGAAACGGTCAGAGAATGTACTCGCCTGATAACTGAATGTCCGAAGAGGGTGTACTGCCTGAGGAGAGGTGTCTGCCTCCTAATCAGAGCAACACAAGTTACAACATGTCTAAAATAAGGAAATAGGCTGCTACAATGCATCTACATGCTGTCTAGGTCAAACTAGGCTAAAGTCAACACTTGGTCAACTCTAGTCAAAGCTAGGTCAACTGGGTCAACCTAGACTCAATAAAGTCTCACTAGGCCTAACCAGTCTACCCTAGCTAGTACACACCATACAAATCCAAGGCTATACAAGCCAACACAAGTCACATATCAAGATACATCACATTCATGCATATTTAACATTTTATATATATATATATATAAGAGAAAAGAACTAACTTGTAAAGCTATGTGTGTGTGTGTGAACATGGAGGTGTACATGAAAAGAGAAATCAACACTAGTTATGAGTTTATACTACACATGGCACAAAGCTAACCCATCTACATTACACATGTATTATACTTAACATGCATGGCTATAAGTATACATCTATATACATTAGAGTAGAGACTATTTAAGTTATAACTAACATACATCTATACTCTACATAAATCTGTATACATTATAGCAATCATTTAGAGAAGGGTTACATGGCATGGTGGTTGATATAGAGTGGGGTGTCCTTGTACAGAGGGTGAAGTTCATTCTAAGTTTAGTTCCACATTTGCATATAAACTAAAGTGAGCTATCCCATAAACTGGTGTAACTAACCACATAAAATGAACCATCTTATCTGAAATCTGCCATTAAGCCAACACCCCATATGCATACAGCTCATGCATTGTCTAATACTGAAATTAACTAACATTTCGAATTAAGGGGTTGAAGGTTAACATTACATTCATAGACATTCCACTATATTGAAAACTGAAATTGGCTTGGCAATAGGAAAAGAAAGGTATATATGCTTACATGGACAGTTCAGTGTTCGAACAACCTAAAATGAACTAACATTCAATCTAAATATCAGCTATGCATTGGTTCTATGTCTACATATGAAATCTGATATTGCATTTACAATATTTATATATTATGCATTCATATCTATCATTACATATATACCTTGCATTTATATCTAGCATTCATTATATACTTTCATGCATGCATTGTATATCATTCTTTCATTCATGCATTTATGCATTGCTTACATACATTACATTAATTGCATTCCTACATGCTTGCATTCAACCATATATACATTAATGTAAAGAAGATATATATCATATATATATCATTTCATTCATCTAACATATCACGTATTACATACTCTATATTCATTTAATATCCATACTACATAGGCTCATGGGTTACACAAAATGCATATATCATATAGTCACCCTTCTACTTAAAACTAATGTTGTACCAATTGGGTCTTCACTAAATTCTAAGATTAAAGTATGTTATAGCTCTTCGTGTTAGCTTTCCGAAACTTCAAACGGATTGTATTTTCGTGTCCGAAAGCTCCCGGAATCGCAAAAACACCGAAACGCGTTCGTCTTTCGTACAGCTGACACTCAAACAATTCTACAGAAAATTTTAAAATGAATTTAGCTTATTAAAATATATATTTGGAAAGCTAACTTCGATACGCTTCTTTTAAAAAAATAGGAGGTTAATTGGAGTTATGAGCTAAAAGTTATGGTATTTCTAAGTTGCTCTAGGTACTAAAAATATGGATAAATATTATGACAAATTTAGGTAGTTTGAGACAAAAGAAACACAAGTATATAACATAATATATCAAGAACTCACTCTCTACACTAATATATATATATGAGACACTATAGAACACATCTCCAATACAAAAATATGAGATTAAACATGTAATAATTCATTCACACATAACAACAACACATAGTGTGTCCAAATTTGGGGTTTTTCTACATGGACACAACCACAACACAATGGACACTCCTATGACCTCCAAATGGATACAAAATGGACACAAATGAAGATACAACCATGGGGGTCATTCCAATGGGTTCAAATATTCCTATATGTATGTAGGGATGGATTAGAAGAGAGATTATACCTTTCGGAAGAGAGATTCAAAAGAAATCCTTCCGACACGACACCGACATGTAGAGATTCCAAAAGGACACGAACGAGCTCCGAATTCTCCCAAACTTGGCTAGCACCCTCTAACCATGGAGTAGAAGAGAAATGAAAAAGATTTGATGGAAAAGGGGGTTGATTTGGAGATAAAATCAATGGAGGTTCATCTCTAAATTAATTTGGGGAAGAACAAGAGAGAGAAAGTGGATGAAAACAAATGAATGAAGGAGTGACTCACTCCTTATCCTCCCATAGGTGGCTGCCCAAAAAAGGTGAGGTGTCCCATATTTGAATGTCTAAAATGCCCTCCACTAATCTATTTGATTTAAATTAGGAATGGGTTAAAGTTGAGGTCATTTTAGTCTAGTTTTAAGTCTCTAATTAAACTAAACCTATCCATAAATAATTAGTCTAACTACTAACTATAATTAATATCATGTAGACTTAAATTAATATCATGTGGGCCATGCCTAACTAGTGTATGGGTCCCACTAGAGTCAAACTACCTCCCGGGTCCCCGTTTCAAGTCGGATTGAGTTGAAATTCGAACCCGACTCAAATAACCCCAAAACAATATCATAAATAATAAAATAAATTTTAACCACAAAATAATATCATAAATAATAA
This sequence comes from Iris pallida, assembly GCA_029216955.1. NCBI lineage: Eukaryota > Viridiplantae > Streptophyta > Magnoliopsida > Asparagales > Iridaceae > Iris > Iris pallida. The sequence continues at coordinate 9,188,562 of JANAVB010009994.1, forward strand.
AATAAATTTCAAAAGTATTTTAAAATATAAAATGACAAAAATATTCCTGTTTCTGAAAACTGGGGGTGACAAATCTATCCACCTTAAAAAATTTCGTCCTCGAAATTAAAATGTTTCTACCCCTTCCAGGTCAAACCCCCACAATCAAAGTCTCAAAACTTAATCAATCATACAATTTAAAAGGACGGCATACAGGATCATGACATACGGTGGTAATGAAAGTCTCATCTAGGTATACTAGTCACACTAGACCAAAACAATCATAAAGTATCAAAACATACAAGCAATCAAGGGTGTTGAACTAGAAAAGTTACAAAAATAACAATCATCAAAGCTGTAAGGCAGTCTACCATCCTATATGAAAACTGGTAATTATTAAAAATAAAATAAGATAACTACTAATCATCTATAAAGGGGTACTATTTAAGAAAAATCAAAACCAAAAGTTTGAGGAACGAAGGTCAATAGCATTGAATCCAATCACAATATAATATATATAGAAAGAGAGAGTGTTAGAGAGAAAAAAGCTAACATTATGTAAATGTTATGTGGTTAGTGTGTGTATGGGTGTATGTGGACATGTTCATATGGTTAGATAGTAGTCTTGTGTGTGTGAAATATACATGAAAGTGTATAGGAGGATTTGGGTCTCAAAACAATAGCTATCAAGTAATACTATTCATAGCATATTGGTTAAAAGTCTACAAGGCACAAGCTATTTACTCATAACATGCATGGCTAACCATATATATATGTATATCTATATGTATAGAGAGGTAGAGATTTAATTATGTATATATATATATATTATAACATGTATGCATAAACTATATATATATATATATATATATATATATATATATATATATATATATATATATATATATATATATATAAATCTATATAGATTTATATAGATAAATCTATATAGATTTATGAAAAAAAAAAATATATAAATCTATATAAATCTATATAGATTTATGAACATAACATGGAGATGAAGGGTTAGGTTTACATGGCAATTGTGAACATTAGTGTAGAGTGTCAAGTGTACATGGGTTAAAATTTAAAATGAAGGGTTCAATCATTCAGTTTAGTTCAACATTACTTATTAAATCTGAAATTGAACTAAACATTTAAAAGCAATGTAAAAATGTTAACATGTATTCAGCTTTCAGAATTTTGGAGAAATTCGAACATCAAAACCAACCCAACGTTTACCACAACCACAACCTAACATGTAAGAGTATGAAACCTAACATTATATCCCTACACACAACAATGTATACGGCTCAAAACATTACATTTAAAAAAAACTGCAAATTGACTAATCACTTAGAATTCAGGCTTAAAGGGTTAATATACACACAGTCTCAGATTTGACAAATTCAAACACAAAAATTAACCAATTTCTTTAAAACTTGAAACACTGTATATAACATACATGTGCAGTGATATAAACAACGACTAATAACATAAAATTTATATTTAATTTACAAATTTAATCTGGAAAATATAGAACTAGTCACTGATACTGTACTATATTAGAAATATTGGAATTTTGAGAAATTAACATCAAACATATTAATATGCATTTAGATAGGTTGGTAATCAAGTGTAGCATGCATACGTGTCAGGCAAGTAACTATGTCCACTATATATATATATATATATATATATATATATATATATATATATTAAGGTAATACAAGAAATAATGGCAAGAAGGAATAATGATAAAATCTGTTCTGCTTATCTGTTTAAAAGAAGAAATCATTTTGAAACCAGAGCTATAATATCAAATCCAAGTTAAGGTCTAGCAAAATCATCGATTCATTGTATTAGGAAAAAAATTATAGCAAGAAGTTACACTAGATTTATAATAACAGCCAAGCTACTCCTACTCATACTCCTACTCCTAAGTTATTTGATGATGGAATACAATTTATAACAACAGAATGGTACGATAGAGATGATATGTTTAAAAACCTTCTCAAGATACAATCTGATAATAATATGCGTCTGTCCAAAATCATGTTACTCAGAGTCCTCGCCATGCCAGTAAGCAAGGCTGCGATAAACGATAGATTCAATAACTGGGGTATGCACCTCTACAATCATGTCGTCTGGAAATCTCGCTATGCCGACTAGTATAGCTACGAGAAATTTTAAATCTCATAACCAAGATACGTACATCCGAAGTCAGGTCCCTATGTCTCCGCCACGCCAGCTAATATGGCTGCGATAAACTACAGGTTCCATAATCAAGTAGACGTTTTACCATCCTTGTATTCTCGTCAACATATGTCATCAGAAAATATCGTAACTCAGGCTATAAAATTTATCTCAATAGGAAAAACAAAATCAACAACGATCCAACAAAATCAAATTCAATAATCAAGGAGTGAGAGCAACAAACAAGGGAAATAATTTCAAATTGAAGTTTAAATAAGATTCTCAAGGGTCGTCCTAGGAATCTCTCAAGAAAACCTAATTGTGATTGAGTACCTTCAAAAATATCCTAATCCTATTGCAGGCTGTAGTGATACTCTAGTTCGAATACCACTATATAAACTTGACCTGCATGGGCCACCACTAAAAATGTGTCACGACCCGCACCCTAGAGTAAGGGCACGAGACGTGGGTACGTCCAGCCTACGCCACAGTGTCGGCGGTAGAACGCTGTCCTAGGTCTCATGCATCTAACAGTATAAGGCTAAGCAGTTTATACTCCCCGAATAGGGGTGACATAGCAGAATGTAAACTCAATCACATCTAAGGTAGAGCATAATGGAAGATAGATAAAACATGAAATCCACAAAGAGATACATCAGATAGAAGTCTAAGTGTCTAAGATACACAACCTAGAAAATATCTCAAATCTCAAATACAGTAATCCATAAATACAACTCAAGACAACTGAAAATAAGTTATAAGCAAAATCCTAGCTATCTATACAACCTCTACTGTGTCTCCTCTAGGCTAGCAGGCAACCTCTAGGCTATCTGTAAAATTTATCAACATGTCCAGTCAGGATAGGAGAGGGCACAATACATCTCACGCAGATCATAACATGTTAGAAAATATAACGTGCAATAGAGTAAGATACATGAAACGTTAAAAGAAGATGTATATGAAAAACAGAAGGATATGATAATAGAAAATATCTATATGTGATAAGTAAGAACTGTAAACAATATGTGATTTAGAGTACAATATGGTTATGTAAACGGGTTAGGTTATACAATAAAATGGGACTCCTTTGTACGTGGGTGTACAATGGACATATACAATTCTTATACAATAGGATTGATCACATAACCATTTCTACTCTCCCTCCCCAATCAATACACAAGGATCCAATTCAGTTACGTTACCTTATACAATGGCTTGTACAATGGCTTGTACAATAGAGCTCAATGTGATAATGAGAGTACAATATGCACAATGAGTGTACAATGATAAGGGTATTCAATAAATACAATATGTTAGTGAAACGTACATCACAATATGTATTTAGTGAACACAAGGAGATAACATCGCAAAAGAAGATCCATATAGTACCAATCCGTGTTACCAACGTGTCAGTATCAAGTAAATTAATCTATGGCAAGAATAGACGTTCTAGCAAGTATGAAACGGTCAGAGAATGTACTCGCCTGATAACTGAATGTCCGAAGAGGATGTACTGCCTGAGGAGAGGTGTCTGCCTCCTAATCAGAGCAACACAAGTTACAACATGTCTAAAATAAGGAAATAGACTGCTACAATGTATCTACATGCTGTCTAGGTCAAACTAGGCTAAAGTCAACACTTGGTCAACTCTAGTCAACTATCTAGTCAAAGCTAGGTCAACTGGGTCAACCTAGACTCAATGAAGTCTCACTAGGCCTAACCAGTCTACCCTAGCTAGTACACACCATACAAATCCAAGGCTATACAAGCCAACACAAGTCACATATCAAGATACATCACATTCATGCATATTCAACATTTTATATATATATATATATATATATATATATAAGAGAAAAGAACTAACATATAAAGCTATGTGTGTGTGTGAACATGGAGGTGTACATAAAAAGAGAAATCAACACTAGTTATGAGTTTACACAACATATGGCACAAAGCTAACCCATCTACATTACACATGTATTATACTTAACATGCATGGCTATAAGTATACATCTATATACATTAGAGTAGAGACTATTTAAGTTATAACTAACATGCATCTATGCTCTACATAAATCTATATACATTATAGCAATCATTTAGAGAAGGGTTACATGGCATGGTGGTTGATATAGAGTGGGGTGTCCTTGTGCAGAGGGTAAAGTTCATTCTCAGTTTAGTTCCACATTTGCATATAAACTAAAGTGAGCTATCCCATAAACTGGTGTAACTAACCACATAAAATGAACCATGTTATCTAAAATCTGCCATTAAGCCAACATCCCATATACATACAGCTCATGCATTGTCTAATACTGAAATTAACTAACATTTCGAATTAAGGGGTTGAAGGTTAACATTACATTCATAGACATTCCACTATATTAAAAACTGAAATTGGCTTGGCAATAGGAAAAAGAAGGTATATATGCTTACATGGACAGTTCAGTGTTCGAACAACCTAAAATGAACTAACATTCAATCTAAATATCAGCTATGCATTGGTTCTATGTCTACATATGAAATCTGATATTGCATTTACAATATTTATACATTATGCATTCATATCTATCATTACATATATACCTTGCATTTATATCTAGCATTCATTATATACTTTCATGCATGCATTGTATATCATTCTTTCATTCATGCATTTATGCATTGCTTACATACATTACATTAATTGCATTCCTACATGCTTGCATTCAACCATATATATACATTAATATAAAAAGGATATATATCATTTATATATCATTTCATTCATCTAACATATCATGCATTATATACTCTATATTTATTTAATATCCATACTACATAGGCTCATAGGTTACACAAAATGCATATATCGTATAGTCACCCTTCTACTTAAAACTAATACTGTACCAATTGGACTTCACTAAATTCTACGATTAAAGTATGTTATAGCTCTTCGTGTTAGCTTTCCAAAACTTCAAACGGATCGTATTTTCGTGTCCGAAAGCTCCCGAAATCGCGAAAACATCGAAACGCGTTCGTCTTTCGTACAGCTGACACTCAAACAATTCTACAGAAAGTTTTAAAACGAATTTGACTTATTAAAATATATATTTGGAAAGCTAACTTCGATACGCTTCTTTTAAAAAAAATGGAAGGTTAATTGGAGTTATGAGCTAAAAGTTATGGTATTTCTAAGTTGCTCTAGGTACTAAAAATATGGATAAATATTATGACGAATTTAGGTAGTTTGAGACAAAAGAAACACAAGTATATAACATAATATATCAAGAACTCACTCTCTACACTAATATATATATATATATGAGATACTATAGAACACATCTCCAATACAAAAATATGAGGTTAAACATGTAATAATTCATTCACACATAACAACAACACATAGTGTGTCCAAATTTGGGGTTTTTCTACATGGACACAACCACAACACAATGGACATTCCTATGACCTCCAAATGGACACGAAATGGACACAAATGGAGATACAACCATGGGGGTCATTCCTATGGGTTCAAATATTCCTATATGCATGTAGGGATGGATTAGAGGAGAGATTATACCTTCCGGGAGAGAGATTCAAAGGAAAATCCTTTCGACACGACACCGACACGTAGAGATTCCAAAAGGACACGAACGAGCTCCGAATCCTCCCAAACTTGGCTAGCACCCTCTAACCATGGAGTAGAAGAGAAATGAAGAAGATTTGATGGAAGAGGGGGTTGATTTGGAGATAAAATCAATGGAGGTTCATCTCTAAATTAATTTGGGGAAGAACAAGAGAGAGAAAGTGGATGAAAACAAATAAATGAAGGAGTGACTCACTTCTTATCCCCCCCATAGGTGGCTGCCAAAAAAAAGGTGAGGTGTCCCCTATTTGAATGTCCAAAATGCCCTCTACTAATCTATTTGATTTAAATTAGGAATGGGTTAAAGTTGAGGTCATTTTAGTCTAGTTTTAAGTCTCTAATTAAACTAAACCTATCCATAAATAATTAGTCTAACTACTAACTAAAATTAATATCATGTAGACTTAAATTAATATCATGTGGGCCATGCCTAACTAGTGTGTGGGTCCCACTAGAGTCAAACTACCTCCCGGGTCCCCGTTTCAAGTCGGATTGAGTTGAAATTCGAACCCGACTCAAATAACCCCAAAACAATATCATAAATAATAAAATAAATTTTAACCACAAAATAATATCATAAATAATAAAATAAATTTCAAAAGTATTTTAAAATGTAAAATGACAAAAATATTCCTGTTTCTGAAAACTAGGGGTGACAATAAATGAATGAATGAATAAGTGAATGAATGAATCGATGAATGAATGAATGAATATGTGAATGAAATGAATCAATGAATAAACGGACAAGTGAAAGAAAGAAAAGAAAGAATGAAAAAAAGATAAGGAAGAAAGGAATGGTTAGCGACAGGTGTGACGGGTACATGCAACGGGGCTCGCTACCCGCGCTGTCCGGACGCCAACCTGGTCGATAATGCATTATGGCTAAGGATTAGCCTACGGCTCGGAGACAGCCGTTAAGTTAAAATGACAAACAAAAAGAAAACAAAATGGTCATGGACAATCTACTAGTATACGGGAGGTGGGAGATATAAGGGATTTCCAGCGGCACGGTCAAAGTGTGAAGGACGTGTCGGTCCGGACGAAAATCAAAATTTGGCTTACGTACAGGCCTGAGTGCGAGCTTGGCCACCAGGAGACGTAAGGCCGGGTATTTCAAGAGACTATCAGGGTGTACCAAGCCGCACGCCATGATTGGTGAGAAATTACCAAGGGAAAAAAATATGTCCAAATTGGCTTATGATGCCAGCGACCGATGCATATAGATTAAGTGGGCTTTGCTGGTGGCAATCCACGTGCAAGTCCTTGCATTGAAATCAAAGTAGTCTAAGTTAACTAAATGAAGTGCCTTCTGAACAGGCTTGAATATAATACACCGGAGAATCGAGAGTACTTCGACAAAGGAGTTAGAAAGTACGCCTACGACGTGCTAGGACCCGAGGCAGGGATACGCCCTTGACATTGAAAAGTTCACATGAATCACGTTAAGTTATTTCTTATGAATTGTTGACTAACTTGGTTTACTTTGGACAGGAAAGGCCGGACGGTAAGTATGGGTAAGTCGTGCATGTATTTCCATACAACACATTGAATTTGGCAACACGAGATAGGTTATGAAATATGCATGAAACTGATCCTAAGGTAAGATTAGAAAGGCAATGAATGATAGATGGTGCACGAAAGTAAATAGAACGTGTTTGGTAATGATCGCATTGTGGGCGAGCTAGCCTCCCCACCAGTGCATAACAATGTACTGATAACCCCACAGTCTGCTTGCAGGATGCAGGAGACGTCGTCGGGTGCGGAGCTTCCCTCGAACGCGCTAAGGCGCGGAGCTACCTCTGGAGCCTTGGAGCGTTGCAAGGAGCTGGAGCACCATATACAGGACATAATGTATCGGAACATCGCCATAAATTATTCCATGTTGTAAGCCACTTGGCACGCCTTTTATGTTTCAGAGAGAGAGAGCTTGAGTGACTTGTAAACTCGACCTAGCGCCGCTTGTAAACTTCTTGAAAATCAATAAAGAGTTTGAATTCGCTTCAATTGTGTTCATTTACTTTCCGCTGCAAATGGGGACACTCTGTGCGACTCTGTAGCCTAGCTCAAATCGGCCGTTTCTGGACATAGCCTTGCACGGGTGCAACCTAGGCCCGTGCAGCATCACGCCTTAGCGAGGATGATCGCTCCTGCGGGAGCGGGGCATGACAGATTGGTATCAAAGCACGGCTTCACGTCCTTGGACTTCATTTCGATTCTCTCAGTTTTGAAAGCTCAGTTTTAAAACAAAGAAGTACATGCTCTCTCTCGTTGTGCCTTGGGATGTTCCATACAATAAGTCTAATATTTTCAAAAGCTCGTACAAGTACTCGGTTGAACGGGATCGATAGGTGAAGGCCTTTGTGCCAAACCACGACGGACTTATGTCGAGAGAAAAATAAAATGCTAGAAGTTAGCAAACACAAAGCGTGCTTGAATAACCTTATGCTGGCAATAGCGAACGAGTACGCAAGACCGAAGTATAGTTTGAACAGGATGGTTATGCACGCAGCCTTTCGGCTAAGTTGTGCCGAGTATCGTGCACCTAGACCTTTTGGTGCAAATGAGTTTGCGAGCGAGACCGACTATCGTTCGGACGAGAATAAGTGAGACTTAGAACGTATGTTGATAGAGACGCTACTTGACCAACGCAAAAATGAATACGAGAAGTGGTTCTTAGACTTTGAGGAATGGGCGAACGCGCGATTGAACATATCGATCGGGAGTCAAATAACCTTTCGAGAATTTGTAGAATGACTTGACCCGAGTGGTGTATGTGATAGCTTCGAGGAAGAATAAGAATGAGTGTTGATGACTATTCGAGTGGCTCGAACCCTGAGTGGTGTATGGACGTCATAAAAATTATTCGAGCGAGACTAAAGGATTTACGGATAGAACAAGTATGTCGGCAAGCGATTATATCGTGCAAAGCCATAGAACGGGTAACGATTAGTTGGTTGCAATTTTGGAAGTCTCAAACGAGATATTGTTTGGACGAATTAAGAATGCGTAGTACGAATTACGAAACGATTGAATAGAGAGTCGGAACGATGAAACGAATGGAGGTCTTGGTCGAGGAAATATAGAAGATCGTGCATACGATTTTGAATTTAGTCGAAGGAATAGAAACTTGAGTTGAGATGAAATACCCATAGACGAGATCGAAGATAGCACGATCGGAAGATAGCGTGCATAGGAAACGTTGATTTGAAGATACGAGAATGACTAAGGAATTGAAATTGATGTTGCTCAATAAAGAGTTAGCACGAAACAATATAAATTGAGGAATTAAGTTGCACGACTCAGAATTTGTTGCAAAAGGAAGATCGTCAGGTTATGTGTATCATCGATGGTATTGAGACGTATGAAAGATCGATGTACGATAACTCGGGGGTACTCTGATTCGATGAATGATGACCGTCTTAGAAGTTATTGTTTTGAAGGATGCTATGTTGGGGATTGGATAGAAATGAATGTTGGATGGAGAGGAAAGTGACTTGATTGTTCGGTGATAACCACAATGACAACGATCTTGTCTTGCACGAGCGCAACTCCAGCCTCGTATATGCGTCACGTCGGATTTGGGACGATCGTTCCGCGTGAGCGTTGGCATGGTGATTCATGTCCAGCGGGAATGGTCGAACTCAAAATATCATGACATGGCAATTTTGATTGCTTCGACTTGTGGTTTGAAGTGAAGGTGAATTTGAGGATTGTTAGGACTTGCGATTGAAGAATGAGAAAACTCGAGGATTGAGTAGACCCAATCTGCGTATCAAAAATGAGCAAGTCTAGACGCAACGCACGAGTTACGTCCAGATGAGGACGATTATTCTGCAGGAATGTCGACATGGTGATTCATGTCCACCGTGGATAATCAGACTTACGTGAGATCGGGGCGTGACATATTGTAAGGCTAGACGACCTTGTGATCGACTACGTGAATTGGATAGGTGAATTGTATCAAAACATACTTGAAGAGATAGATTACGATAATTGCTAGTACGGACACACGATATTAACATGTCGAGGATTTGGTTGAGGACAACCTATCGTAGGATGACTTTCCTAAACGAGCTCGAACTTGGAGCGGAGAATGTGTTGATGCGAATAGGGTGAACGTTGCTTGATGTTTAGAAGTTTGAGTGGAGCGAACTTGGGTAGAAACTTCCGTATAAATAAACAAACGGTTTGACCATAGGATTTGGTGCGAGCGTCGTGCAACGACCTTGCATGATGAGCCACAGACTTGACTTGTAACTATGACCTTGTGAGCTGACCTAGCGAATAGGCAGACGACCCTATACCGAGTGATTGAACCTGTGCGATTGACATTACAGTATCGTATGGACGGACGATAGACTTTGGACAACATGACTTAGAGTAGGACGGGAAACTGGGAGTGTGCGTGAACGACGGTGAGATTGGCCCCAAACAAAAGAAAAGATAGGAATGGATGATGCGCAAGTAAAGTTGGGATAACGAATTGAATCATTGATTGGAAGACGTACTCGATGATATTGCAATACTTGGTCTTGAATCGGACGGGAATTACTTAAACTTGGTCGACTCCGCTAAGAAGAAATCGTATTGATTTCGTAAACAAGAGCGCTTGAGAAGCGAATCGAATAATCTCGAGGACCGAGATAAACGATATGTGATGCACACATGAGTTCGGTTTTAAATCAAAATTAGCAAAAACGATCGGCAAATCGAAACTATCACGAGTAGCTTGTCCGACTTCGCTAGTCGCTAAGCTTGGTTGAAATATACATATTTGGGGGATGCCTTGAATGCGTACACGATCCAAACTCAGCGATATAATAAACTCGAATGCAGCTGCAAGTGGGTGTTGAGATGCGCATGAACGAATGAGTGAGTTTGCCTCAGCTTACGTCTCTCGTATTTGATAAATTACAACGCACCTCGTGCGACCATTTCAGTCCCATGACACGTCGAAATAGCAACCAAGTCGAAGAAACGCTTGAATTGAATAAGTACCATCAACTCTAAAATGAATGAAAAGTTATTCAATAAAATTGACCAAACGTATGCAGACACGAAACTTGGAAAGGTATCGAGTATAGTTCGATGCCATCGAGCGATAAAGCCAGACGATAGGAATTGTCTACGATACGCACACGACATGAGTTAGGGAACGGTAGGATGACCTGCACTCAGGAAGTCTCGAGGACGAGACTTGTTTTGAGTGGTGTATTATGTAATGACCCGCTCCGCCCTAGCGGAACGCCGATTCAAACGGCAAGTGCAACGACTCAAACGAGCCGTCGACTCGAAGAGTTGGCATCGACCTGATGAAGAATCGATACAAGGCTTACATTGGCCCATCAAGATGAATCCAGACTTAGACTTTCAAAGGCACACTCGGAGTGTCGCTCGGCCGATACGAACATCGTTAAGGTGGGTGGCTCCGATGAACCCGTCTTTCCTTAGCCTAGACACATAACAATACGGACACTGTAGCTAGAATCGCTAGGCGATAACACCGCGCGTGCTAATAAATGACTCAACGCACCTAGCTAAGGGAATAATCCTATCTTGTATGCTTGTATAGAATATGGAAAAGAATATAGAAAATGTGAGAACTCTCGTACCGCACTCCACGCTCGTGCTAAGGCACAAGCTTACGTTCAAGTTTCCTATGCGTTCAACAATGAAACAATGAATAGTTTACAACAATGAAACGGGAAGACTATCGACATAGTCGTTCCGAGTAGAGTATAGCAACATTGAAAGGCTACGGGACCGATGGGTCGCCAAGGAGACTCCCGCACAGGGAGTTGCAAAATGTATAAATGAATGAATGAATGAATAAGTGAATGAATGAATCGATGAATGAATGAATGAATATGTGAATGAAATGAATCAATGAACAAACGGACAAGTGAAAGAAAGAAAAGAAAGAATGAAGAAAAGATAAGAAAGAAATGAATGGTTAGCGACAGGTGTGACGGTCACGTGCAACGGGGCTCGCTACCCGTGCTGTACGGACGCCAACCTGGTCGATAACGCATTATGGCTAAGGGTTAGACTACGGCTCGGAGACAGCCGTTAAGTTAAAATGACAAACAAAAAGAAAACAAAATGGTCGTGGACAATCCACTAGTATACGGGAGGTGGGAGATATAAGGGATTTCCAGCGGCACGGTCAAAGTGTGAAGGACGTGCCGGTCCGGACGAAAATCAAAATTTGGCTTACGTACAGGCCTGAGTGTGGGCTTGGCCACCAGGGGACGTAAGGCCGGGTATTTCAAGAGACTATCAGGGTGTACCAAGCCGCACGCCATGATAGGTGAGAAATTACTAGGGGGAAAACATGTCCAAATTGGCTTGTGATGCCAGCGACCGATGCATATAGATTAAGTGGGCTTTGCTGGTGGCAATCCACGTGCAAGTCCTTGCATTGAAATTAAAGTAGTCTAAGTTAACTAAATGAAGTGCCTTCTGAACAGGCTTGAATATAACACACCGGAGAATCGAGAGTACTTCGGCAAAGGAGTTAGAAAGTATGCCTACGACATGCTAGGACCCGAGGCAGGGATACGCCCTTGATATTAAAAAGTTCACATGAATCAGGTTAAGTTATTTCTTATGATTGACTAACTTGGTTTACTTTGGACAGGGAAGGCCGGACGGTAAGTATGGGTAAGTCGTGCATGTATTTCCATGTAACACATTGAATTTGGCAACACGAGATAGGTTATGAAATATGCATGAAACTGATCCTGAGGCAAGATTAGAAAGACAATGAATGATAGATGGTGCACGAAAGTAAATAGAACGTGTTTGGTAATGATAGCATTGTGGGCGAGCTAGCATCCCCACCAGTGCATAACAATGTACTGATAACCCCACAGTCTGCTTGCAAGATGCAGGAGACATCGTCGGGTGCGGAGCTTCCCTCGAACGTGCTAAGGCGCGGAGCTACCTCCGGAGCCTTGGAGCGTTACAAGGAGCTGGAGCACCATATACAGGACATAATGTATCGAAATATCGCCATGAACCATTCCATGTTGTAAGCCACTTGGCACGCCTTTTATGTTTCAGAGAGAGAGAGAGCTTGAGTGACTTGTAAACTCGACCTAGCGCCGCTTGTAAACTTCTTGAAAATCAATAAAGAGTTTGAATTCGCTTCAATTGTGTTCATTTACTTTCCGCTGCAAATGGGGACACTCTGTACGACTCTGTTGCCTAGCTCAAATCGGCCATTTCTGGACATAGCCTTGTACGGACGCAACCTAGGCCCGTGCGACATCACGCCTTAGCGAGGACGATTGCTCCTGCGGGAGCGGGGCGTGACAAGGATGTCATCTATAAATACTACTACAAACTTGTCTAAATAGGGCAGAAAGATGCGATTCATCAAATCCATGAATACTGCTGGGGCATTAGTCAGTCCAAATGGCATCACCAAAAACTCATAATGCCCATACCGCGATCTAAAGGCTGTCTTGGGTATGTCCTGCTCCTGGACCCTCATTTGGTAATATCCAGATCGAAGATCAATCTTAGAGAAGATGCAAGCCTTACTCAATTGATCAAACAAGTCATCCATCCTTGGTAACGGATATTTGTTCTTCACTGTCACTGCATTCAACTGTCGGTAATCAATGCACATTTGTGTCGATCCATCCTTCTTAGGTACCAAAATTATCGGTGCTGCCCAGGGCGAATTACTGTCTCTGATAAACTGCTTCGCCTTCAATTCTTCTTCATGCTGGTACAACTTGTCCAACTCTGACTGCGACATCCTGTAAACTCTACCGACCTTAGGCTCTGTCCCAGGATTCAGCTCAATACAAAACTCTACATCTTTGACTGGTGGCAAACCTGGAAGCTCATCCGGAAATACGTCGGCAAACTCTCTGACTACTCTGGAAATCTGCTCCTGCTCTGACAATGCTTCTGCAACGATGCCCTTGGGTCGATCCTCCAATGATCGAACAAAGACAAACTCCTCTAAGCCAGGTACATTAAATACTACCTTACCTCCCCGACAATCTATCGCCGCATGACTGTCTCTCAACCAGTCCATGCCTAGGACAACGTCAAAGTTGCCCATGGGGAACTCAATCAAAGATGCGGGCAATAATCGCCCACTCACTATTACTGGACACGCTAAGCATACTCTGCTAACTCCTACGAGCCCATTACCAGTGAGTATATTCATCCTCTCTGACAATGCCTCGAATTTTAATCCAATACGTGTCGCAAATCGTGCAGATATAAAAGAGTGGGTAGCCCCCGAATCAAACAATGCTACTGCAGGAAAAGAGATAACATAAATATTACCTACAACCACGTCGCCTGAAGCTAGCACATCCTCCAGTGATAATATGAAGGCCTGGCCCTGGCCTTGCTGAGCTCCCTCCTGCTGCCTTCCTCGACCATGCTGTCGCTGCGGCCTCTGCGGGTCTTCCTGGTTCTGTGCTTGGCGGTACATCTGAGCCTGCGTGGGTAGACGCTGGGCTAGCGGCCTTACGGCCAATGCTGGCCCTCTGTTCGGTGCTGCCCCTGGAGCTGGCAATGTCAAAAATTGCTGAACTGGCCCTCCTGGCCTCTGCATCATAGGACAATTGGCAATCCGGTGGTCTGGACTGCCACACCTCATACATAACCCATTAGTTGAACGACACACATCCCTAGTGTGCCCTCCTTTACCACAGTAAGTACAACTAATAGGCGCCCCCTGGCGCTGCTGCTGGCTCCTCGGCTGTTGTTGCTGAACTGGTGCTGATATCTCAGATACTGTCGTCCTTCGCGGTGCTTCTGACTCATGAATACGGATGCCGGGCACTGGCGCCGATGTTCGCTGTACTGCTCCTCCGCCCCTGCTCTAAGAATGAATCCTCTTCTGGCCCCCATGCCTTGTCACCAGCCTTTGTTGGGTAAGTTCATGCCTCCGGGCTGCCGTTAAAACGGCATCAAAAGTCTGATAGTCATGCCCTTCCACTAGCTGTAGAATCTCCAAATGAAGTCCCTGCTGGAACCTCATCGCCCTCTCTAGCTCTGTAGCTACCATCGTCGGTGCAAACTGACTCAGTCTGCAGAACTCCGCTGCATATCCATCCACCGTCCTCCCAGCCTGCTTGAGACTGATAAACCTCTGCTAAAGCTCATACCGTGCTACCATGCCAATGTACTTGGCCTTGAATCTGGTACGAAAGCCATATCAATTGGTATCATGGCCACTTTGGATCTACGTATTGATTGATACGTCCATATTGTCCAATAAAACCTGCGCTGTATAATAGTCGGTAGATGTAGATCTGTTCTAACTCGGTTTTATAGGCATCTTAGATCCAACTATTATGGTCCAATACATGTTTTTGATTATGTTATTTAAACTACGGACATGTCATGGATGTTGTTGTTGTTGTGGATGTAATTAAAATCACGAGGGTTGATCGTGCTTATTATTTTAATTTTGCAATCTAGATTATGTGTGAACTCCTTCGGGAGGCATAGGATTGATGTAATTTTAATTATTTTTGATCAATCGTGATGGCGGTGGTGGCTGTTTCTGACGTCGGACGAGATGCTGGTTTTAAGCAGTCCAGAGGCAGATAGATGATTTTCGATGAAGGAATCGACAGCCAAAATCTTTTTTTTTAAATCGGGGCGCTGCCCTGAACCCCGCGACCTGACCGGGCAGGTCGAACGTCGAATAGATCTGCGCAGCGCCAGATTTTGGATTCGGATAGTTGAGGACGGAGCAGCAAAGATGACCATAATAGTTGGATATTTTTCTCTTATTTTTGTCATTTTGCTTTTTCTGATTATGCATGTTTATTATTGTGTGGTTGTTTTTTTTTGAAAAACCATGACTACATTAATAATGGACAACATGGACATAATATCAACTAGTAGAAAAACTCTCATTGTTAAATAACTAAGTGGGAGAGAATATTTATTTAGTTTAAATCCTATGGTCTCCATTACTGGTTTGTAGGTGATGTAATTATACTTGCATGTTGGCTATAGTGCTTTCCTCCATATCGGATGAGTATAATTATGGATCACCAGTACAAACTTCCTTAGGGATAATTGTAGAAAGTTACCTAGTATGTGTTCACTTCTCCATCTGAAGGAACTCATTACAAGATAATGGACTTAGTATTAAGTAATGGTATACACTTAGATACAAATAATGGTATCCTTCCCATCGGAGTCACTGCTATTATTTATATGACCAGAGCAAGACCAGCATATTAATTTTATTTGTCATAAAGTTATGTTGACATGATAGTAAAATTAATAAAAAAAATCTACATGAACAAAGTTGAATTTGTATACGTCCACACTATCGTGGCATGCTAAATTCATGGTGTTCAAGGTGTTGGTGAATTTCTTATTATTGTTTTGAGGGAATCAATATTTAGTTAATTCAAAAAAAAAAAATTTTGCCCTACATAATTTTATTTATGTGATTCTCAGGATTTCAAAAATGGGTTCTTTCAGTCCTCTTATGGTGATTCTTAAAGAAAACAAACTTACTGGACCTAATTATATTGACTGAAAACGTAATTTGGATATTGTTCTGACTGCTAGGAGTACAAATATGTACTTGTTGAGGAATGCCCACCTAAGCCTGATGCTAACTCTGATGAAGAGGTCAAAGAGGCTTATAAGAAGTGGAAAAAGACAGATGAGATGGCGCGGTGTTACATTCTGGCATCTATATCAAATGTACTGCAACATCAGCATCAGACCATGGTCACTGCTTATGATATGATGTATAACCTCAAGGAACTCTTCGGACATCAGAGTAGAGCAGCTAGGCAGTTTGCTATGAAATGTTTGATGAATACAAAAATAGCTGAAGGTACACCGGTAAGGGATCATGTTCTCAAGATGATTGGTCATCTGAATGAGATGGAGATCCTTGGAGCTGAAATCGATGGGGAATCCCAGGTCGATATCATTCTCGGGACTCTGTCCAAAAGTTTTGACAATTTTTGCCTTAATTACAACATGAACAAAAGGTTGTATAGTTTGGCAGAACTTGCAAAAGAGCTACAGGATGCTGAATCTCTCTTTAGACAGAGTGGTCATGTTTTTGTTTCTGAAAAGGCTTCTACTTCTAAGCCAAAAGGCGGTAAAAAGAAGAATAACATTCAGAAACAGGCAAACTCAGCAAAGAAGGGCATGGGACCTCAAGGCGCGGTAAAAAAGCCGAAAGGCAAAGTTTCAAGTGCAAAGGGTCAGGACATTGGAAGACTGATTGTCCACTTCTCAAATAAGGGAACAAAAAAGGTATATCTTATTTACTAGTAGTTGAAACATGTTTAGCGGTGTTATCTACCGGCACCTGGTGTGTAGATACAGGAGCCACTAATCATGTCTGCAATAAATTACAGGGGTTCCAAGAAACCAGACGGCTCAGTGATGGAGAGATATGCTTGTTTATGGGTGATGATACAAAAGTATCGGTCGTTGCATTAGGAGACGTTACTTTATCTTTTGGTAGAAATAAGTCTTTGACATTGAGAGATTGTCTTTATGCACCTTCACTTAGAAGGAATTTAGTTTCTGTTTCTATGTTAGTTAAGGATGGATATTCAGTTTATTTTAATGACAATATTGTTATTAGAAAGAATAAACATTTTATCTGTTCTGGTGCATTGGTTGATAATTTGTATGTCATTAATCCTATTTCGCCCACAATACAACTTATGAAAATGAATAATATGTCATCTAACTTAAATAAGAGAAAAGAACCTTCTTGTATGAACCAAACATATCTTTGGCACTTGCGATTGGGGCATATTAACCTAACAAGGATTCAAAGACTGGTTGAAGATGGACCTTTGAGTTCATTGGAAGTGGAGCCACTACCAGTCTGTAAATCCTACTTGGAAGGTAAAATGACCAAAAGGTCTTTACGACAAAGGGGTTTAGGGCCAAAGATGTATTGAAATTGGTTCATTCTGATTTGTGTGGACCCATGACTATCCAAGATAGAGGTGGCTTTGAATATTTTGTCACATTTATTGACGATTATTCAAGGTATGGATACATTTATTTGATGCACCGTAAGTCTGAGTGCTTTGAGAAATTCAAAGAGTACAAGGCTAAAACGGAGAAATGTTATGAAAAATGTATCAAGTCATTATGATCAGATCGTGGTGGCGAGTACCTTTTTGGAGAGTTTAGGGATTATTTATCAGAGGCTGGGATTGCATCCCAATTGACTGCACCTGGAACGCTCCAGCAGAATGGTGTAGCCGAAAGAAGGAATAGAACTCTTATGGAGATGGTTAGATCAATGATGAGTTATTCGAATTTGCCAGATTCGTTTTGGGGATATGCCTTAGAGACTGCAGCTTATATTTTAAACTTGGTTCCTTCTAAGTCAGTACCTCTTACTCCCATAAAGCTGTGGATTGGGCGTAGGCCTAGTCTGAAACATGTTCGCATTTGGGGTAGTCCAGCACATGTGCTGAATGGAAAAGCAGATAAGTTGGAATCTCGTACAGAAGTACGCTTGTTTGTAGGCTATCCAAGAGGAACGAAAGGAGATTTATTTTATAGTCCTAAGGATCAGAAGGTCATTGTTAGCACTAATGCCCGATTTTTAGAGGAAGACTATGTGATGAACCATAAACCCACAAGTAGAGTTGTTCTAGAAGAACTGAGACGTGAGACACCAAGTACTTCAGTACCAACAGTACAAGAGGATGAACCACAAATAACTGCACAACGTGTCACAAATGTTACACCACAACCGATAGTGCCTCGTCGTAGTGGGAGGGTTGTGATACAACCTGATAGATATATGTTCTTGGAAGAGTCGTCAGATTTTGTCCCTGAAAAACAAGATTATGATCCCTATACCTACAATGAAGCACTCCAAGATAAAGATGCAGAGTCTTGGCAAAAAGCAATGATATCTGAAATAGAATCTATGGATTCTAATCAGGTCTGGGAGCTTGTAGAACCACCCGTTGGTGTAAAAGCTATTGGATGCAAATGGGTCTATAAGAGAAAAAGAGGATCAGACGGTAAGGTTGAAACCTTTAAAGCTCGGCTTGTAGCAAAAGATTTTACTCAAAGAGAGGGTATCGATTATGAGGAAACCTTTTCTCCTGTAGCCATGCTTAAGTCTATCCGGATTCTTTTATCTATTGCAGCTCATCTCGATTATGAGATTTGGCAAATGGATGTCAAGACAGCTTTCCTTAATGGAAGTCTTAAGGAAGACATCTATATGAAGCAACCAGACGGGTTCATTGAAAAGGGCCAGGAGCATCTTGTTTGTAAGCTCAAGAAGTCCATTTATGGACTTAAGCAAGCTTCCAGATCTTGGAACATATGTTTTGATCAGGTGATAAAATCCTATGGATTTGATCAATGTCAGGATGAATCATGTGTATACAGAAAGTGTGACGAAAACGTGGTGGTGTTTCTAGTACTTTATGTGGATGACATATTGCTCATTGGAAACAATGTGAAGGTGTTATCTGATGTAAGGGTATGGTTATCCAAACAGTTTGATATGAAGGACTTGGGAGAAGTAGGTCACATCCTTGGGATCAAAGTTCTACGAGATCGTAAGAAAAGGATGTTGGGCTTATCCCAAGCTTCCTATATCGATACTGTACTAACTCGTTTTAATATGCAAAATTCTAAGAAAGGTTTCTTACCTTTTAGACATGGAATTGCTCTATCAAAGGAACAGTGTCCGAGAACACCTAAAGAGATGGAGAACATGAAGGCAGTTCCTTATGCTTCAGCAATAGGAAGCTTAATGTATGCAATGCTATGTACGAGACCAGACATCTGCTTTTTCGTAGGCATGGTCAGCAGATATCAGTCTAACCTAGGACAAGAGCACTGGACTGCCGTAAAGCATATTTTGAAGTACCTGAAAAGGACTAAAGAGTATATGCTAGTTTACCAGGCAGATAGTTTAGTTCCCTTGGGGTATACAGACTCAGATTTTCAGTCAGATAGGGATTCCAGGAAATCTACCTCAGGTTATGTGTTTACTTTGGAAGGTGGAGCTATTGTGTGGAGGAGTATCAAGCAAAAATGTATTGCTGATTCCACCATGGAAGCCGAGTATGTGGCAGCCTCTGAGGCAGCCAAAGAAGCGGTTTGGCTCAGAAACTTTCTATTGGACTTGGATGTGGTACCTAGTTTGCCTAAGTCTATTATATTTTATTGTGATAATAGTGGTGCAGTTGCAAACTCGAAGGAACCACGAGCCCATAAAACTGGCAAACACATTGAGCGCAAGTACCACCTGATACGAGATTTTGTAAAGAAAGGAAAGGTTGCTGTGATCAAGATAGCATCAGCCGACAACCTAGCTGATCCATTTACAAAGAGCTTACCAGCTAAGGCTTTTGATAGTCATGTTGAGGGAATTGGAGTCAGATGTGTAGCAACATAGCTTTAAGTATAAGTGGGAGATTTGTAACAGTATACTGAAAAGTAATGCTTTGAGTGTAAGTGGGAGATTGTTAGGGTTATATACTAAAGGCATCACTTTTTTAGTAACCTTATTTCTTTAAATTTTGAATGAGAATCATATGGACAAATGTTTGCATATTGTATTTGTTGCAAGTGTTAATGCAAATGTCTGATATTATATATTATAGATAATATGGTGTGTGGTGTCACACAGAAGATCATATTATCAGTTCCCTATGGAGTATATAAATAGTTCACAACCTAGATGGACTTGGACAATCTATTGAAAAGGTTGTAGTATAATCTGGTATTAGTCTATCTTGACTATAGGTTTACACTAGTACACTTTGTGTGTATTGAACAGGACCACTTGAGGTTGTTCTCTTTGTACTGACTACATAAGAGAACAAACACCTCTGTTATTATGGATGCTTGTGCTCTTAACCCGGATATAATAACGGACATGTATATGCAATGTGCATTATTTTGACTCATAAAATAGTGAGATTTATTATGGATCAACAACCTCTATGAATTGGGTAATAACATTGTATGTATGATGAGTTGTTGATTATAAATGGAATCCATGTCCCGATACATCGGGTTGATGATGTCCCCTTAAGGAGCTCATAAGGATTGTCATGTAAACCCTGCAGGTGGATTATATCCGACATGACAAATAAAGTTGAGAGGTAAAGTAGCACCCAATTTTCTGAAATTGGGGATTTTTGAAAATTTATTATTTTTATTATTTATTAAATGGTGTTTAGGGCATGATATGATTTTTGGTGATTATTAGTGTGATTAGAACCATTTCTAAGTCATGCTAAGTCATGACTCATGACTTTGTGACTTTGTTAGTATAACTTAGTGTAAACCCTAGTTTTCTCTAACCTAGAAGTTTCCATGACCATGAGAGCTTAGCCATAGGCTTAGAACACCAAATTAGTGATTTTTAGCCTAAAGGGTATTTTGATAATTTACTAGACTTTATTTGAGATTATGTAATTTTATTATTATTTTAATCATGGTTAAAGTCCCATGATTAGTCCCTAACCTATCCTACCCTAAACTAGAGGTTAGCCACTAATCTAGAAGCATTAGGATGAAGATTGGTCATGGGGTAAAGTAAGTTAAATATCTAGATATTACTATTCTTGATATTTTGCTTAAATCACTCCAAATATCCAACCCCTTTACACAAGTCTTGCCTTAGCCTAGAAGAAAGCCAAGGACACCTCCCCTACCCCCATGGCAGCCAAGGACCCCCCCTTGGCAGCCCACAATTCTATAAAACCCCATTGAATTAATTCATGAATAATTTACATGAAATTAATTCCTAGAAAATCTATTTTTCTTCAAACCTTCACAACTTGATCATTCTTGATCCAAATTCACTCTAGTCTCTTGCATTGGGATCCTACAACATCTAAGGTGCTAAAAGGAACTAGCAATCAAGGATTTAGAAGCATTGGACATCATCAAGTGGAAGAACACACACCCCCATTTTCCTTGATTTTTATTGGATTGCACAAATAGGTATTTTCTCACAAACTTAGTTAAATTCCTGTTTTTCCTTCATAAATGCATTCATGTAGGACTAACACTACTGTGGGTAAAGTTTGGTGGGAATTAGAAGTGTTTTGGTGTCCGTATCGGACACGTATCCTAGACTAGGAAACCCTGTTTGATGAAATGCTACAAAGGAATTGTTTTTGTTAAAATGTAAAACAAAATATATTTTTGGGTAGCCCTAGACATGTAGGACACAACCCAAGTTGACTGAGCCGAATTCGGTACACCCTCGTGTCCAAATTCGGACATGCACGCACGCACGAGGACACCGTGCGGCTGCCCTGCTGCTCGAGTGTCCTAGAGGACACGACACAGCACCTCGACACACGAAAACTTGTGTGTGGGTGCGGGTAATGACTGTAATTGAGCACACGAAATTTCAGGCAAAACCATCGAGTGGTTAGGGAGAAATCGGGGCTGCACCGATTCTCAACTGACTGTGCACACACGAAAATCCCCACTGATACGCGCTTCGCGCGTGGACACGCGCCACGTGGACACGATACAGACACGTGTTCACGAACACCTAGACCTACCCTAGCTTGGACACGTGCACGACACTTGTGGATGTGTGTGTCGTGTCCTAGCTCGACTTGCACGCGTGCACGACGCAGTACTGTGTGTGTGTGTCCAGATTTACCCGATTGGGTTTTTCCTAAGTTTGACACTTTGAATCGTGTCGTGGTGTAGTGTCAGGCACTTAGGACACTAGAGGACACCTAGGGCTAGTGTTACCAACCTAGGGTTTTGGACCTTAGGTCGTTTTTGACTCGGGTTTGGGTTTACCCATTGCCCGAGTTCACTGTGCACAGGATACTGTTTTTTGGTATTTTTCCAGTTTTTAAATCCAATTTCAAACTGATTTTTGATGTTATATATTTATATAAATACCTGTGTATATAGTGTATATATATAGTATATATGTATATGTGAGTGTGGGTGAGATTTTGGAAGTATTTGGTTGGGTATTTGTGTAGTTGTGTATATATATATAGGTATGTATATATGTTATTGTGTGTGTGTGTGTTTGGGCTTTGGTTCCAGATTTCAGGAACCCCCTTCTCTGTCCAGTGTTCACTCCCCCCCCCCTCTCTCTCACTGTCCTCTCTCATTCTCTCTCACTCACTCTAAGTCTCTCTCTCCTATCTATATATATATAAGTAAAATATGTATATAGGTTGATATATGTATATATAAAAAAATATATATATATATATATATATATATATATATATATATATATATATATATATATATATATATATATATATATGTATATATATAGTGATATATATACATTGGTGTTAGGTCTCACTATGTCATACATAGTGTTATATGTATATATGTGTGAGTGTGGGTTTGTACTATATATGATATTCATATTTTGATATATGGGTAGCTAGTGTCTATCTATTTATATATATATATTATATATATATATATATATATATATATATATATATATATATATATAACTTGTTAAGGTATAGGTTTAGATGAAAACCTATAACCAATAACCTATGACTATGGCCTATGGCCTAGGATCTTTAGCCTATGGCCAAGATCATTAGCCTATGGCTAGGGGCTAGCCCTAATGACCCAAAACCCACTTGTTGACCCTTGTTGACTAAGGGTTGACCAAAGTCAACCTTAGGTCAAAAGTGACCTAGTTAACCTAGAAATGACTAGGAATGACCTAAAACAACTAGTTTAGCTAGTTTGACTAAAACCCTAACTAGTAGACGTAATTTGATCCAGACTTGACCCAGATTGATCATGTTGACTAGTATTTGACTAGTTTGATTAGAAGTTGACCAAGAGTTGACTTTTGACCAAATTGACCTAGAATCATGTAGTATGCATTGTATACTCTATTTTTACCATTGTGGACATGTTGTGACCTGTTTTACTCTAAATAGGACTCTGTGACACCAGTTCGGACATCTATTCATATCAGTCATACAGGGTGACAGGCGAGTACATTCTCTGATCTTTTCATGCTTGTTAGGACTTATATTCTTGCTTTAGATTACTTTACATGATGCTGTCACGTCATTATCACGGATTGGTACTATATGGATCTTGTTATGCGATGTTATCTCCCTCGGGGTGCATCAGATACAGTTGTCATATGCTTTTCACGAACATCTTGTATTTCATGTACACCGCTTTCATGTATACTCTTGTGCAATCTTGTACTCTCATGATCACGTGAGCAACCATGATAAAAATCTCTTGTGCAAAGTAACGTAACTTGACTGGATCCTTGTGTATTGATTGGGGAGGGTGAGTAGGAAATGGTTATGTGATCAAATCCCATCTTGTACAAACTCTTGTGAAATCTTGTATATGTCCTAAGCCCGTTTATATAACCATATCATGCTCTAAATCATAGGTTACATACAGTTCTTACTTATCATATATATAGATATTTTCAGTTATCAAATCTCTCTCGTTTTACATATATTCTTTACAATTCATGTATCTTACTCTATGCATGCTTTATATTTCCCAATATGATATGAACTGCGTGAGATGTATTGTGCTCGTTCCTGTCCTGACTGGGCTGTTAAAAATATTACAGATGATGATGGTGACTGTCCTACCTTCTATGGGACACATGAGGGTGACCTTCAGGAGCCTGAGGAGCATCTAGCTCAGTAGAGGGTGCCTAGTCTAGTCTAGTGTTTACAGTTTTCATTTTGTATCGGACTGTTCCGATTGTTAGTTGTGACTTAGTTATATTTCAGGTCTTGTACTTATTTGTGTTGGACATCTACTTTGTGTGGTGTGATAACTCTATATATATTCAGTTCTTTCTTTCGTCTGTTTCCATATCATGTTCTATCTTTATCTTTTCTAGACTTGTGTTTGAGATATAGAGTTGAGATGTTATGTTATACCTCCGTGCGGAGATGACAGGTTTATATGTCTTATTGTTAGATGTTAGTTGTTATAGATGACCTATACAGCGTTCTACCACCGACACTGCGGCGTAGGCTGGACGTACCCACGTTTTCGTGCCCCTAATCAGGGTACGAGTCGTGACACGTTTTTGTGGTGGCCCATGCAGGTCTGTGTCGCAGTTAGTGCGATCTCGTAATGGTGCTCGACTTAGAGTACTAATTACGAGCCTGTAATTAGGACGTAGGACCTAGGACATGATAGGAGTTTCTCAATCACACCTAGGAAATTTCTGATCTTTTGATTTTCATGATTACTTCCCTTGTATTAATTTAACTGTCCTTCCTTGATAAATCTACTCATGTGCCATATTGACCTCTTTGTTTCAATTCGTCTCCAGGATGACGAAGACGCACCCGCAGGCCACTGGATCGAGTAGTTTGCCTGAGAGATCTGATCAGGCAGAGGAGGAGGTTCACGAGACTGCCCCCAGTGATTCTACTATTTCGGAGACCCAGGCAGTTGCACAGGGAGGTCTACCACCTCCACCCCAAAGGGTTACGGCCGTTGTTCCGGAGATACTGCTGCCACCACCACCGGTACCGACGGATACGCACCATATGTTCCTTCTCCTTCAGCAGATGATGGAGACACAGCGGGCCCAGGCAGAGGCATCGTAGCGCCAGTCGGAGGCGTCACACCGACAGATCGAGATGCTGAGGTAGAGTATGGAGAACTCGCATCAGCTTGCCCTAGCAGCAGTAGAGAGAGTGGCACCGGGTACGGTACAGGGCCCTACTGGCCAGCAGCCGTACCAGCAGCAGTCCAGGCCGGGGACAGTATTGGACTTCAGGAAGATGAGCTCCAGGGACTTCACAGGCACGAAGGGCATCCTCTATGTAGACGACTGGCTAGAGGATGTACAGCGGAGCATGGAGCTGGCAGAGCTTCCTAGAGCGCTTTGGGTTTCGGCCGCAGCCAGCCGATTCTTCGACATTGCGCTGACATGGTACCGCACGGATCCTCATGCGTTGGTGAGAGGGCTGACTTGGGAGAACTTCCGGAGGCTCTTCAAGGAGAAGTTCTTCCCGGACATGGCTCTTACAGTATTGGAGGGCCAATTCGTGGGTCTAGTGCAGGGGAACTCGTCGGTGGACGAGTATGCAGCTGAGTTCTTTCGCCTTAGCAGGTTCGCTCCCGATATGATCCAGGATGAGGGGCAGAAGGCTCGTAAGTTCCGTAGGGGACTTATTCATGCAGTGCGCACCCGCACCTCGGGACGCCGTGACGCGACGTTCGATCAGATATTGATGGACGCACAGATTGCAGAGGAGGACTTCGGCCTCAAGCCGAAGAGGGGCAGTGATACCTTAGGGGCTAGTTCTAGTGCAGGGCCAGCCAAGCGCCCTCACATACAGCAGCAGAGGCCAGTTCAGCAGCCGTTTCAAGGCCAGGGACATATACTTCACCAGCAGGCACCCAGGCAGCAACAGCACCCCATGTGTAACTTCTGCAAGAAGCAAGGTCACGGATGGGACGACTGCAGAAAGAGGCAGGGCCTGTGTTTGCTTTGTGGTTCAGCAGAGCATCAGTTGAAGGAGTGTCCCAAGAACTTGGCACGATTGACTCAGACAGTAGCAGGAGCTAGAGCTCCGACAGGGCAGCAGACAGGACCACCGTTGCAGACTCAGCAACAGAGGTTTGCCCAGCATCAGCAGCAGGCCAAGGGAGGCCAGCCGGGGCGAGCTTTCGCCATGGCAGTCGATGATGCACAGACAGAGGGAGAGCTGATTGCAGGTTCCAACCTTTTCGATTCTATTTCCGCATTTGCCTCCTTATAACTGTCTTGGAATTTCGATTCTATCTGTTCCTTATAGTTGATAAATTTTGTCCGGATATTTTATTGTGAATTATTTTTCTTCTGAGATAAGTCGTATGGGCTAGGTCGTCTCGATCATGGGATCTAGAGTCTTCTATATTCATGTTAGCTGGCATAGTGAGGACATATAGTCGAATTTTGGACGTATTTCTCGGATGTGGGAATTTAAGGTTTTCGCGGCCAGGCATGCGGCAATGCGAAAATTTTAAATACCATGATTCTAGAGGTATGTACCTTAGTCGAGGACTCTGTGAATATCGTAGCCTTGCTCACTAGCATGACGAAGATTCCGAATATCATGATTTTGGACAGATGCATATGATTATTGGACTGTGTGTTTGAGACTGTGATTGTTGGGGTGTTTGACCTAGAAGGAGTATGACCATTCTAATTTCGAGGACGAAATTTTCTAAGGAGGGTAGACTTGTAGCACCCAGTTTTCTGAAATTGGGGATTTTTAAAAATTTATTATTTTTATTATTTATTAAATGGTGTTTAGGCCGTGATATGATTTTTGGTGATTATTAGTGTGATTAGAACCATTTCTAAGTCATGCTAAGTCATGACTCATGACTTTGTGACTTTGTTAGTATAACTTAGTGTAAACCCTAGTTTTCTCTAACCTAGAAGTTGCCATGACCATGAGAGCTTAGCCATAGGCTTAGAACACCAAATTAGTGATTTTTAGCCTAAAGGGTATTTTGGTAATTTACTAGACTTTATTTGAGATTATGTGATTTTATTATTATTTTAATCATGGTTAAAGTCCCATGATTAGTCCCTAACCTATCCTACCCTAAACTAGAGGTTAGCCACTAATCTAGAAGCATTAGGATGAAGATTGGTCATGGGGTAAAGTAAGTTAAATATCTAGATATTACTATTCTTGATATTTTGCTTAAATCACTCCAAATATCCAACCCATTTACACAAGTCTTGCCTTAGCCTAGAAGAAAGCCAAGGACACCTCCCCTACCCCCATGGCAGCCAAGGACCCCCCCTTGGCAGCCCACAATTCTATAAAACCCCATTGAATTAATTCATGAATAATTTACATGAAATTAATTCCTAGAAAATCTATTTTTCTTCAAACCTTCACAACTTGATCATTCTTGATCCAAATTCACTCTAGTCTCTTGCATTGGGATCCTACAACATCTAAGGTGCTAAGGGGAACTAGCAATCAAGGATTTAGAAGCATTGGACATCATCAAGTGGAAGAACACACACCCCCATTTTCCTTGATTTTCATTGGATTGCACAAATAGGTATTTTCTCACAAACTTAGTTAAATTCCTGTTTTTCCTTCATAAATGCATTCATGTAGGACTAACACTACTGTGGGTAAAGTTTGGTGGGAATTAGAAGTGTTTTGGTGTCCGTATCGGACACGTATCCTAGACTAGGAAACCTTGTTTGATGAAATGCCATAAAGGAATTGTTTTTGTTAAAATGTAAAACAAAATATATTTTTGGGTAGCCCTAGACATGTAGGACACAACCCAAGTTGACTGAGCCGAATTCCGTGCACCCTCGTGTCCAAATTCGGACACGCACGCACGCACGAGGACACCGTACGGCTGCCCTGCTGCTCGAGTGTCCTAGAGGACACGACACAGCACCTCGACACACGAAAACTTGTGTGTGGGTGCGGGCAATGACTGTAATTGAGCACACGAAATTTCAGGCAAAACCATCGAGTGGTTAGGGAGAAATCGGGGCTGCACCGATTCTCAACTGACTGTGCACACACGAAAATCCCCACTGATACGCGCTTCGCGCGTGGACACGCGCCACGTGGACACGATACAGATACGTGTTCACGAACACCTAGACCTACCCTAGCTATGGACACGTGCACGACACTTGTGGATGTGTGTGTCGTGTCCTAGCTCGACTTGCACGCGTGCACGACGCAGTACTGTGTGTGTGTGTCCAGATTTACCCGATTGGGTTTTTCCTAAGTTTGACACTTTGAATCGTGTCGTGGTGTAGTGTCAGGCACTTAGGACACTAGAGGACACCTAGGGCTAGTGTTACCAACCTAGGGTTTTGGACCTTAGGTCGTTTTTGACTCGGGTTTGGGTTTACCCATTGCCCGAGTTCACTGTGCACAGGATACTGTTTTTTGGTATTTTTCCAGTTTTTAAATCCAATTTCAAACTGATTTTTGATGTTATATATTTATATAAATACCTGTGTATATAGTGTATATATATAGTATATATGTATATGTGAGTGTGGGTGAGATTTTGGGAGTATTTGGTTGGGTATTTGTGTAGTTGTGTATATATATATATATATATATATATATATATATATATATATATATATATATATATATATATATATATATATATATATATATATATATATATAGGTATGTATATGTTATTGTGTGTGTGTGTGTTTGGGCTTTGGTTCCAGATTTCAGGAACCCCCTTCTCTGTCCAGTGTTCACTCCCCCCCCCCCTCTCTCTCACTGTCCTCTCTCATTCTCTCTCACTCACTCTAAGTCTCTCTCTCCTATCTATATATATATAAGTAAAATATGTATATAGGTTGATATATATATATATATATATATATATATATATATATATATATATATATATATATATATATATATATATATATATATATAGTGATATATATACATTGGTGTTAGGTCTCACTATGTCATACATAGTGTTATATGTATATATGTGTGAGTGTGGGTTTGTACTATATATGATATTCATATTTTGATATATGGGTAGCTAGTGTCTATCTATTTATATATATATATTATATATATATATTATATATATATATATATATATATATATATATATATATATATATATATATATATATATATATGTATAACTTGTTAAGGTATAGGTTTAGATGAAACCTATAACCAATAACCTATGACTATGGCCTATGGCCTAGGATCTTTAGCCTATGGCCAAGATCATTAGCCTATGGCTAGGGGCTAGCCCTAATGACCCAAAACCCACTTGTTGACCCTTGTTGACTAAGGGTTGACCAAAGTCAACCTTAGGTTAAAAGTGACCTAGTTAACCTAGAAATGACTAGGAATGACCTAAAACAACTAGTTTAGCTAGTTTGACTAAAACCCTAACTAGTAGACGTAGTTTGATCCAGACTTGACCCAGATTGATCATGTTGACTAGTATTTGACTAGTTTGATTAGAAGTTGACCAAGAGTTGACTTTTGACCAGATTGACCTAGAATCATGTAGTATGCATTGTATACTCTATTTTTACCATTGTGGACATGTTGTGACCTGTTTTACTCTAAATAGGACTCTGTGACACCAGTTCGGACATCTATTCATATCAGTCATACAGGGTGACAGGCGAGTACATTCTCTGATCTTTTCATGCTTGTTAGGACTTATATTCTTGTTTTAGATTACTTTACATGATGCTGCCACGTCATTATCACGGATTGGTACTATATGGATCTTGTTATACGATGTTATCTCCCTCGGGGTGCATCAGATACAGTTGTCATGTGCTTTTCACGAACATCTTGTATTTCATGTACACCGCTTTCATGTATACTCTTGTGCAATCTTGTACTCTCATGATCACGTGAGCAACCATGATAAAAATCTCTTGTGCAAAGTAACGTAACTTGACTGGATCCTTGTGTATTGATTGGGGAGGGTGAGTAGGAAATGGTTATGTGATCAAATCCCATCTTGTACAAACTCTTGTGAAATCTTGTGAAATCTTGTATATGTCCTAAGCCCGTTTATATAACCATATCATGCTCTAAATCACAGGTTACATACAGTTCTTACTTATCATATATATAGATATTTCCAGTTATCAAATCTCTCTCGTTTTACATATATTCTTTACAGTTCATGTATCTTACTCTATGCATGCTTTACATTTTCTAACATGATATGAACTGCGTGAGATGTATTGTGCTCGTTCCTGTCCTGACTGGGCCTGTTGAAAATATTACAGATGATGATGGTGACTGTCCTACCTTCTATGGGACACATGAGGGTGACCTTCAGGAGCCTGAGGAGCATCTAGCTCAGTAGAGGGTGCCTAGTCTAGTCTAGTGTTTACAGTTTTCATTTTGTATCGGACTGTTTCGATTGTTAGTTGTGACTTAGTTATATTTCAGGTCTTGTACTTATTTGTGTTGGACATCTACTTTGTGTGGTGTGATAACTCTATATATATTCAGTTCTTTCTTTCGTCTGTTTCCATATCATGTTCTATCTTTATCTTTCCTAGACTTGTGTTTGAGATATAGAGTTGAGATGTTATGTTATACCTCCGTGCGGAGATGACAGGTTTATATGTCTTATTGTTAGATGTTAGTTGTTATAGATGACCTATACAGCGTTCTACCGCCGACACTGCGGCGTAGGCTGGACGTACCCACGTTCTCGTGCCCCTAATCAGGGTGCGGGTCGTGACAGGTACTACTTAAGGATAAAAGATGTTGAATCAATATAGTTGTCAGTAACTTAATTTGATCGACGGACATACGATATCTTAACATGGGGAGCCAAACGAGCATATAATAAAAGGAGCCCACAAACATAATTTGGGATTAGGGAGGTAGTGCAACAATAGCTCATTAGTGGACCGAGCTATTGTTAATGGGCCTGGATTGTGTGTTCGGGCTGAACACGGGATATCCAGATCCGTTAGGAGGCCTAACCCTAATTTTTCCTCATGGTCCCTGCCGTAGCCTATATATATCCTCTATTCTCTGGCCGCCAGATTATTGATAAGAAATCTGAAACTTTCTCTATATTCGTGATTCACGTAAGGAGAGAAAGAGAGGGCTGCCAAGGAGAAGAAAAGGTTGGAAGATCGTCGCCCACACGACGTCCAACTCGAGGAAGAAATATGTGCAGAAGATCTTGGGTCGTCCGCTCGAGATTGCCAGGAATTACTTGTCTCTTTTCCGCCGCAGGTATAATTCGTGAACCCTAGTTTTCGCCTATGAAGGGTTAGAACACGTATTAGATCTGTTTAACTTTCTATCGATCAATACGCACACCAAAGGAAGGGTCCTGGGAATCCCCAGTTCCATCAAGGACGCCTCAGTCCAACCTCTTCTGATGCCCACCAATCGCGGGCGAGATCCTGAAATATCAGTCTGACCTGATCAACCTTCTCTTCTGCTAGAACCTTAGTTGCAGTCAATATGGCCTCAGTATCCTGAAGCCATGCATCCGCTGTAATGGCGTCCTCCGTGCCGTCAAAATATCTCGGGTTTAGTCGACAAAACCTCCATGATGCTCCTGAATCATTCCTTACACTCCTCTCAAGGGCCAATTGCAACCCCTGATTCAGTAGCACATTCTGTTCCTGCTGTCGGGTCTGCTGTTGCTGATGAGCTGCCACCTGTTGCTGCTGAGTAGCCAAGAATCCCCGGATGACCTCCAGGAGTGCTGCAGCATCAGGTACGGGCGTTGCTGCTGGCACCACGGGGGGTGCAGGAGTTTCCAGAACCTGCGGTTCCACCGGCTCTGATATCACTTCCACTCGGATCTGATCAGGAGATTGCACTCCTTCTGGTTGCTGCCCCGTCGAGCCATGCTCCACTGGTTGTTCCTCCATGTTGGCCTCGCCAGCTACTGAGAAAGAAGCACCCCTATAGGAAAAAGTACATGATATTAATTGTCAGGACGAGGATGATTCGAGGATACAATTCAGGGGGTCAATCAAGGTGAGGAAAGAGAAATCGAATCAAGAGATTCAAAGGGAACAAGTTTTGATTGAGACTCCTATAATAGTAACATCCCACAAGTCTGAAAAGTCAGACCTGCATGGACCACCAATAAAACCTTGTCACGCCCCGGTACCAAAACACGGAGACGGACTAGGCCAGCTAGTCCATATGAGGTATTCAAACGTCATACGGCGATCGTGTCTGTCAAGAGACAAGGGGGTGTATGCTACATTCAAGTCACATATGGTCACACAGAACATCTACGTCTCAATCATTCAAAGCAAGAAAATATCAATTAATGAACATATAAGATAAAGCAGTAAGGCGTCCCTGACGCTTCATCAAAATTGTCATGGGGTTCTAGCTTTATAAGGTAGCTAGCCCAGAGAGTCAAAGATACACAATTGTATTCAGTTGCAGTCTGATTTAATTACAATTGTGCAAAAGACAAAATGTCTAGATTAGCCGGCTAAACAGGTGCCGGTGGCTAAACGCCAGAAAAACCGACACGTGAACCGATGTCACGTGTTGGTTTCTCATTGGCCGGAGTTAGCAGGAATAGTTTTTTTTTTAATTATCCAATCATGTGTTGACACGTGTCAGGCGATTTTTTTGGGTTCAAATTTTTGGACTCTCTGGACTTTTCAATTTTTTTTAATCTAACATCCATGATAACTAAATCACCTATTACAATCAGCTTCTTCCTAGACCTTTCATCCAATTAGGTGTAGACACATGTCAGACGGTTTTTTCGATTCAAATTTTCGGACATGCAGGACTTTTCGTATTACAATTTCAGATGTTTCTTTTATTTACATCTTCCTAATGTCTATCACACATGTTTTAATTCTGGTAGCTCCTCTTTATTTAAGGAAAAGAGAATACACTTTCTAAATAACCAAAAAGTCTCTCAAAACTACAACTCCATCTTTATTTCTCTTCAAATTTTACTATGCATTTGTATCAATTCCAAACATGTGCTTTGCGGTATAAAAGTGCATTAAATACATTTTGCTTCTAATGGAAGCCCCTCCCCTCCTCAACCTCGTCCCGTAGATATCACATATTAGACTTATATATCATAAATTAGACTTATATATTACCAGTTATGTCTACAATGAAAACTAAAAAAAAATTTAAAATTTCTAAACAAATATAACTTAAGCATAATAATTGTTCTAATCTTACTTCAACCTAAAATATAATTTGTTTAGTATAAAATAAGTTAAGAGAAACTAATAATCCTCTTAGAATAATCTCAATTATAACAATCTAAAATTTATTAAAAAATAGAAAAGATGTTGAACAAAATGTAATACGGTTCATACCCAATATAATCAAAATATACCCAATAATTTTCAAAAAATGTAAAAAAGAATACAAAATAAAATCATGAATACATCAGAAGTATATTAATATATTTTTATAGTTTAAAATACTCAAATATGCAATATAATTTTATAGGTTAAGGCCGGTTTTGAGGAAGTATAATAGGTACGACCACATTACGTCTCCTAAATGCATAGACCTCCAGAAAAATTTATACCTATATGTTTTATATTTTATATGTATTTATATATAAGTATGTATGAAAAATGCTATTAAAATTAAATTTTTCGATCCATATTTAGTTAATTTTTTTTGTTACATTTACCATCCCTCAGGACCAACTATTCTAGAAAACTTAAAAATATAAATATAAGATAATTGATAGTTTCTATCTCAATTGTAGTTGCTTCCGTCTCCCTCAACAATTTTAGAATGTTTTCACAAGTCCAGTTGCTTAATTCGATGCGAATTATCCTACACAAAGTTATAGCGTACTGCCAGGGCCGGCCCCGCGGTTTGGGTTACCTTAGCCGGAGCTAATTTTTGTTGCCCTTTACCCTTATTGAAAGATAAATGTTTAATTTAAATTTTTGTTGGACCAGTCCTAAGAAAACTAAATGACCTGGGAGGTTGCCCTATGGAGGAGGGTTGTCCAAGTCCGAAAAGTCTTGTCAGGCTTACCCCAGGGCCGGCCCTGCGTACTGCCGCACCATGTACGTCCAACAACAATCAGCTTCACTTGCAGGCAGCTTTTCTTGCTTGAGAAAAGCAAAACATAAATTTCATAAGATTTTTATCATGTTTCAACAATATTATCAATACCAAAATTCTCTATCATAAGAGTTTCTGGAAATAATAGAAGAAATTTGCTCCCATGAACGAGTATATTCCACATGAATGCATATTTCTAACACAATTCCAATCACTTGATTCCAATCACTTGCTTTTGCACGTGCCAACAAGTCAATTTACAAAGAACATTGTATATATTAGGTCCTCCCACAAGTTTGCAGTCAGTCAGTCTATAACAGGCAAGAGTTCTCCGATACCAGCTCAACTGTCGAGCGCTCCAAGCTGTTTCATGTCCTCCAAGAAGGCCATATACGAGTCGTCAATGCTCTGCGTCTTGGGTGCTGACGGTGCTGCCGCCACCATCTCTGGTTTTCCAACAGACACTGGTCCAAGAGAAGGCCTGGGAGCGGCTGCAGATACGGATACCTGGGGCTTTGGTTTCGTCTTCTGAACGGCTGTTTCTCTCCTCACACGTACAGATGCAGGAACCTGCCATAGAATATTATAATTGATGAAACACAATCTGAAATACAAAAGTTTGGAATGAAAACCATCAAATAAGCTACCGACTATGATAACCGTCTCTAACTTTTGTATCCCATAAATGTGTCCTCCACTACAAACTGTATCATGTAGTTTGCATTCACCATAACAGTCACCAAATTATTAGGCTTCAAACTTTTTCATTAAATTTAACATACGTACAATGCATGGATGACAATTGGTTGAAATTGAGGGTATCGACTTCTAAAATGAATACCACCGAGGGAGTGGTGGTCCAGTGTCAACACTCATAGGGGAGGGGAAGAGTGGGTGTGGGTTTGAATCCCAAGCCCGGGCAAAATAAAAATGGGAGGGGGTCCTGGTACTAGTAGTCCAGGATAGGGACGGTCAATAAAGACTTGTCTTTATCTTATAAAAAGGGAATATAGGAATACAAGCATCAAAATGTGTTAAGTCAGAGAGATTTAACAGCATACGGAGTTTGTAAGGAACAGATTTTCAATTTTATGTTGTTATATGCCTGGCTACGAAGCGGCATCTATTCTTCCATTCAATAGAGAAGCATGTTACTGAAAATGGAAAGTATATGATACCATAAAAAAAAATGTCATCCCCTAGAATATACAGATTGAATGGACATTATTATGCAGGCCACTAGATATTCAAAAGTAAGGTAAAATTTAAAGGACACTTGTAGTAGGCAGGAAAAAGAATGCAGGGTAGGAAAAAGAATGCAGGGTATTCAATAGCAATAAATTAAACCAAACAGATCATTCAACAGTTAGCACCTACCATTGCTGTCAGTTCTGGGGTATGCTGTGCCAGTGGTCTCTTGACAACTGTTGATGCTGCTGACTTTACATAAGATGGCTTCTGAGGTGCAGTTGGCCTATACGCAGCAAGATCATCATCATGCATAGGGAGCGGGCCTGGGAGGAAGGGTCTTAAAGCAGCAGGTGGTCCAGGAGGACCGGTAAAGGGTGGTCTTAACATTGATGGTGGAATCATTCCAGGGGGTGGAGGAGGAGGAAGTTGATGAGTGAGTCCAGAGAAGGGATGTGGAGGCCTCAGATCAGGTGGAGGTGGGGGAAATCGTACAATTCCAGGGGGTAGCATGTCAGGTTGTAAAGGATGGGAAAGGGGGAGTCTATGGGGCATTGGTGGAGGTGGCGGCAGCAATGGCATTGTTTTAGGGTTCTCCTTGATGCCCGAGCCAATGCTACCGTTAGATTCTTTGGAGGTGTCAGACTGCTCATTCAATGCTTTTGGTGCCAAACCAGGAGGCGGGGGAGGTGGAGGGATGGCAGTGGTAGCCTGCAAAAGAGAAAAGATATGGTCATTATGCCTGTGTTGGCAGCTCTGTCATCATATAATTTAAGAATAAAAAAGTTTCACGAAGGGTGTAATTTATATTCCTAGCAAGAGAGGTTCTCATGGACTCTGCTAGCATTCATCAAGATCTAAAACTTGCATCCTCTTAACAAAACTGATGATACCGAGGATTGCATATTAAAAATAAGAAATAGAGAACACTAACATGTCCACAAAATGAAACAAATGAGAGCCAAACAGAGCTATATGATGATACCACTATCGCGTTCATTTTAATGCAATGATTTACAAGTGTGAGCATTTAAAGAGTTCAACACATCTGTGACACATTTTACATTTCATAATGTTTAACAGAGTTCATATATTTTGTTATCGCTTTAGCTTTTCAGAAAAATGTGTCTAGCCAAAAATTTATTATAACTTGAGGGTCTTCCTAACAGAGCAGATATGGCTTCTACATAAGGTGGAGACATTTGGATGGTATCATCTAGCCATGTCACACAGATGACATAAAGATGGTTAGTCTCAACTGATAATTCCTCAAGATAACTTGAATATTAACACCGTTATAGTTATGCAGTCTCCGTTACACAGTCCACACCTGGGTACTGATTAATCAGGCAACTAATAGTTCAGTCACTTGGAATATTTGTGTAATTGTCCATCTGATTACTCCAGACAATTAAGTGGCCATTAATCATTGTTTAGACCTCCAAGTACAAAGATATTTTAAACATAGCTATAAGATGTATTTAATGTTAGCCTCGAGTTTGCAAAGAATAGAAACTCTCATATATAAGCCAAAGATATTTTCAACATGAAGACATAAAAATACTAGTTTTCTATTCTTCATTTGATATTATAAATTAAATGGAAATCCAAATTTTGGGTTAATGATATGACCAAGGGAAATTTAGTACAAAGAAGTCAATACAAGTTGGAAGTATGGAATAGAAAGACTCGGAATAACATAAAGATAAAGATTTATTCCCATCTTTTCCTAACCAAAGTTCGGGTTTAAAAAGTAACTTTAAGTTATTTTTCAAATTAAACATTCATTTCCAACCTAGAATTTTCTTGTTATGTGAGTCTGTGGATGGATGAGTGTCATTGAGGGGAGTTGTGCAAGCAAATATATCTTCGACCCATATTTTCTATGGCCATCAAAAGCATCAAAATTGCAACTAGAATGCACATGTCAAAAGCCCGTAATTTCACATGTGAAGAGAAGGTACTGAGTTTTGATACACAGAACAGCCAACAAATAATGTCCAAATTAGCACGTATTAAGACTTTCATTTAAAAAAAAAAAAACTTACCCGCTCAGACTCCTTCAAATGGAGGCTCTCTGTGGTTGAAATTTTATTTTTGTCCATCTCCCTTCCTCCAGTACCTGGCGGAGGTGGCTGTGTAGGACGCTGAAGGGGAGGTGGAGGGGGTGGAGGAAACAGCGTATGAAGTGATTCTTTAGGAGGCGGCCCTGGAGGTGGCGGAGGCACCATGGGTGGAGGCATTGGAGCACTTGAATTTGTGTTTGGCTTGGGTGGTCCAGGAGGTGGTGGAGGTAAGGGTACAGGTACAGTAGAATCATCAACAGAGTTCAATTCATTAGAGTCTGGCAAAGGTGGTGGAGGAGGGGGTGGTGGTTCAGACAGAGAGCCATCTTCTGGCTCTGACTTTGAAGTTGATGCTCCATCACCTGAAGGCAGTGGTATTCTAGGACCTGAATTAAGTAGCAGCAAACATGTATGAGTAACGAAAGCAGGAAGAAATAAGAAAATTACAGAAAAAAGATGGTAAGCAGATAAAAATCTACCTATTGAAGATTTATACATGGGAGGCTTTCCAGGAGGCGGTGCTCCAGTAGGGTTTAGTGTAGGATGATAGTATACCGAATCCTGCATCCAAAATCTGGCTAGTTAAACAAAAACTGGTTCAGGATGCAATTAGAATAAGAGAAAGATACCTCAGGCTTTGGATGTTTAGTTCTCTCCTCTTCTTCTGCACTTGTTCGTCTACGAGGGGGGCCTAAGTGGCTGTGAAAAAATTAGTAGACATTATGCAAAAGAATGCAAAAAAATATGCAGTAGACATTATGCTAAACAATACAAAATCATGAAAGCAACATAATAATTCATGAAAATGACCAAATGTCGGCTAACCAAATGGTTGAAACCGTAGGTACGGGTAGGGTTAGTCCTGAATTTGGCCCTTATTCTAAAAAAAATCAAGAAAATGAACTGAAACAATGAGATGAAACTCACCTGAACATAACTGGTGCCTCACCTTTATCACGCACTTTCTCTTCATATTCCTGATCAAAAAAAGTATGTAAGATCTACCAAAAAGTAGCCGAAAATGGATCATGAGCTGAAAAAATTCGCAAAAAACATAAAAGCTTATTGATACCCAAGAACCTTAATTCCCCATGTTTCTTGAACATCAAAAAGCTTTCATTTTATCCCATTTTATTTAAGTGTACCATTCATCAAATCTTTCTTCAATGCTTGCACCATCATTTCTAGGGACTACTTTCCTAATTTCAATACCATTAAACCATGTGTTCCACCACATTGAGATGAGTCGATTTCAATCATTTCAAGCCTTTTATATATATTTCTAATACCCTTTAACTCTCAAACCATGGAAGATAAGATGTTGTGGAGGCAGAGGCTGTTAGAGATCATGTGAAGGCGACAACCTTAGAAGGAGAAAGGGCAGATCTGGCTGAGGGCAGTAAGGCAACATTGGATGGCTAAGGTATGTGATTCTGATCCCTTCTCTCCTTTTCCTATCAGTTATTTAATATTTTACATGCTTTTGTTAGCATTCTTCTCTATATCCCTCCCCCTTTTCTTTCCATTGCTAGTGATAGTTTCAGCATGTATCAGCCGAAACTGGCAAAAACATATAGAAACCATAAACAAAAGGCTAACAATGAGCTTTTACGGCACATAATTTTTTTTCTACCAGTTTCAGATCAGGTTAAAATCCCCTCCAAAAGGGTGATAAGTCTGTATCAGCCATTGTTTCACACCTTGATCAATGTATATCAAAGGCATAATAAACCTGATATTTAACGAATGAAGCAGGTGACAGCATTACCACTCTAACCAGTACAAAGAACTGTAAAAGAAAGATTTGAGAAGAAATCACGACATAAATGAGAACTCTAGAAGACATAAGAATGGAGATATCACTCCATAACTATTTGAATAGGAAAAATGGAAAAAATTCTCTTAGGGAAACTTGGCTAATGAATAGTAAAAGGTTAACAGATCTTTCAAATCAAAGGAATAGCTTCAAATTTTTCAAGGATGACTTCAAATATTAGAAATAAGTTAACATAAGGTACAATCATGGAAGTCAAAGGCGCGTCTCGCAGCAAGGAGCATCATTTGTGCCTCGTACCTAACCACACGAGGCGCCTTTCTCCAGGCACACCTAAGGCGTTTGTGCCTCGTACCTCACCAGGCGAGGCACCTTTCTCCAGGCGTGCCTTCGGTGCGCCTTTTAGCAAGGCGCAACTAAGAAAAGGCGCGCCTAGGCGCTCCTTATGTGTTTTTTACAAAAAAATTTGAGTCGAGGAGATGGCCCTTACCTTATACAAGTGGGAGGGAGGTAGCCATTTCCACGGTTGCCAAAGTTGGCTACAGTTGAACTTGAAAAACTAAAATTTACTAAAAGCGTGTAGGGAGAATACAAATTCTTGTTAGTTATGTTGAGTGCTATTACTGCTCTGCTAGTTCACTTGGTTATGATTTAACATATTTTCGTTGGTTTTAATACGTTATTTGGTTTTATTTCTTACATTATTCATTTATTTATTTATTTATGTATATTTTTATTATTTTTTATTTTGCGTCTCGCTTCTCTCGGATGCACGCCTTAAGTGCGCCTTGCGACTCGAGCGACATGAACCCTTTGTGCCTCAAGTGCGCCTAGCGGCTTTGACTACCTTGGGTACAATGCCATTCTAAGGGTTGAGTACTTGCTTTTCTCCACTTATAGTGCATCTTTTCTTATTCACAATTATCACATTAGTAACTAAATGGCACAGAATCATTGAGATTCTTCACACCAATACCATCTCTTGTGCAATGAATTATGACATTATGCGTATATTTGTGCACACATCAACTATTATAGACTAACATACAGCTTACATACCACACTGACCTTAATCATTATATATGTTCCCTATAGCTCATAAAAGCTTCTCACACCAAGCCCATATCTAATGTGCAATGAGATAATATATCATGCTTATACCCATGCCAGCAATGACTATTATAAACTGTCCATGCATGTTATATATCTTACCAAACTTGATCAATCTATCACATTGTGACTTGTTCCCTATACCTAATAGCAAATCATTTAACCTGTAAACACGGAGTACATATATTTGGATTCATAAGCCCTCACTATTACAGTTCAGGTTTCATGGTTTAAGATGCCAGCTTAAAGGTGACCTAAAGAAGGATACTGTCCTTGAACTGTGTGAATTATGAAAAGAAGCATCAAGCAACAACATGGAAGAAATGCCTTCACTTAGTTGTTGAGAACCCTTAAGTCCTTTTTAGTGCTAACACAATATTGAGTATATGTAGGTGCTATGAAAGAAGATAAAGGATCTTAATTCTGAAAACAACTTATATAATGTTGATTCAGAATAGAAGACATGGTGCAGGCAATCACTTTCATCAAGGTGACCCACTCCGGAAATGGTGCATCCAAGGGTATTTTATATTGTTATGGGCGCTAGGCGAGGCGACATGCATCTCGACTCGACTAGGCGCCGCCCAGGAACTTGGGTACTTCCGTGTTGCGCATATATATTTAACCCTAGGCGAACATAGCCACAACTAGGAGAAATTAACCCAAGGCAAGTCGACATACGCTTTACATGTATGCCTACGTCGCCTAGGCGTCGCCTCTAACAACATAGAGGGTTATAGCAAATGATTATAATAATATGAAACTGAAAACAGCTCAATTTCCGCACATTATTACCAAATTAAGGCTAAAATGTGATCAAGTCACAGAAGTTGAAATGTACTTGTGATATCGGTTTCCAGTTCAAGTAACACTACACTTGTATACCAACATAAGTATTCAGAATTACATAACTAGATAAATCAAACATGTAAAACTTTAAAAAAGGGGCATCCATAAAAAGTATAAAGAGTAAGGTAGGATAATCCAAGTGGAACCTTAGCTACCATGGATGAATAACAAGAAAAATAAGCAAAATCTCTAAAACATTGCTCGAGGGCAACCCAAAATCCCAAACACTTCATACGTGAACTTTATGGTTCTAGAGAATGCCAACGCACCAAGTGGCCAAAACGGAAGGGGTAGAAAGAATTGGAGGAAGATGTTTGGACTTTGGAAAAGAAAGAAAAAAAAGGCACGTGATAACTTCACACTATGAGCAATTGAATGTGATCTTCTCTGTTCTACACTTAACACCATCCATATTGCCCTTTTAAGGGTTCAGAAATGCTAGCTAACTAATACCTTCAACTTCTAAGAGGTCCAGACTAATCCTACATCCAAATGTCAGATCTAATTGACTGAAAGCAGACTAGATCCACTTCTAACAATCCCCATCAATCAAAACACCAATCTAGTCGAACCCAAAATCCACACTGGGTCTAACTTGAACCATTATGAGAATTGGACACATATGATCAAATTATGAATTAAGGTAAAACTAAAATACTTGAACATGAAAACAAATCATTAACATCTAAAAGGCCTCCCCTAAACTATTTCAAAACTTTCCTACTCCCATTATGTTAATGATGGTCAAACTATTTCAAAACCAGAACAGAGTCGAACTCAACATAATCCCCCAAAATAGGCCAAATATAATAGTAAATGCATTACCAAGGTTATAAACGGCGGTAGGCGGGTGCGCGGCGGAGAGAGTCCGCCTACCGCCTAGGCCGTCTAGGCGGTGCCTAGGCGCCGCCTAGGCGGTTTATACATTTTGAACATTTCTTTTACTATTTTACCACTGTTTTTTGCATAATATGCATATTTTAAGGGTGTTCTATGCATAACTAAGTTGTAGAACGAAGATTTATAAAGTTTTCGTGTTGTTAGGCCCATAATGTTAAAAAAAAAAATCTTTTTGGCCAAAATATTTTGTAAAGTATTTATCCGCCTAGGCGCTCGCCTACGCTGCCTCACCTCCGCCTATGCCGCCAACCTCCATTGGCCGCCTACTCC
The DNA here is from genome assembly GCA_029216955.1 of Iris pallida. Lineage (NCBI taxonomy): Eukaryota > Viridiplantae > Streptophyta > Magnoliopsida > Asparagales > Iridaceae > Iris > Iris pallida. The sequence continues at coordinate 9,231,078 of JANAVB010009994.1, forward strand.
ACCGCCTACAGCAAAGCGGTGCGGAGAGGGACCGCCTACCGCCTAGGCGGCCTAGGCGGGCGCCATTTAGAACACTGTGCATTACCGTTTAGTGTGATTACTACTGCATGTGTTAGTTGGATCACGGATAAGATACATAAGCAATCCCAAGGAAAAGCAGAAAATCACAGGATAAGCTTATTGTGCACTGAATATACATCAGTTTCTCTGGAGCACAATGATAGCTGGCATTTCAAGAGCATCACTATTATGTCCAATGCCATATCTGGTAAAATGAATTTTTTGTTTAAAAAACTTCTTCCAAACTGTCTGCGGGATAACTAGGCACCTAATAGTGCCTGAATCATTTTATTGTTGCTCCTCATAGCGCCTCCAACATTGTTGCAACCCTCAAATAGGGCTTCAAAAGTGCCTCCGTACAGAGAGTGAGGAGTATTCCGATAGGTAGTTGACTCTGGATGAACAAACAACAAGCTTGGGAAGTAATTTTAGCTTTTCTGATGCTCTAATAACAAAACAAGGAGACTGTGCTAATAACAAAACAAGGAGACTGTGCTAGATATGTACTACTTTTCATAGTCAAGCTATAAGACCCTATGCAATGTTTCTAAGTTGCCAAAAAAAGTGAAGGCCGGGGTCCCTGGCCACCTAGGCCGTCGTTCAACTTTTTCTTTTGAATTTTTTTCCACTCAACTTTTTTTATCTTCTTTTTCTTCTCCAACTGAAGGTAAAAGGCAAAGGGGGATAGAAGGGAAGGAAAAAGGGTAACAAACAACCTAAGAATGGTCGTATAGTGACAACAGTAGTCAGGTCAGCAGTCGCTGGCAACGTGAGCAATCTGGCAATAGGGAACAACAGCAGAGAGAGAGAGAGAGAGAGAGAGAGAGAGGGGAGTGTTCCATCAAGAACATTAAACTTGTAAAAATGTAGAAATAACAAAAGAACACTCTTAAAGAAAAGAGTTTACAAATGAAACTTCTACAAATAATTATTGGGTAGTTGGGCCGATAGAAGTCTAGCCATCGCACGACCACTTTGTTCCATTGACGATTCGACAATAACACTCGATCTTCTTCTACCTTGCTTGCAAGGTGACAACATATGGACTCCACTTAGATGCTTTGGAGTTGTTGATGTTGAAATAGCTTCTTAAGAGAACTCTTCATAAAGACCATCACTGTGTATCACTGTTGTAAAAATCCGACTGGTCGGCCGACTATTCCACGACTAGTCGGTAGTCGGCCTTCGCCGACTCGACTAGGGGGCTAGTCAGAAAAAATAGGCTTGAACAATAATCAGAACTAAGCAGGCTTGAACAATAATCAGAACTAAGAAAAAATAGGCTTGAAAAATGGACTCCACTTAGATGCTTTGGAGTTGTTGATGTTGAAATAGCTTCTTAAGAGAACTCTTCATAAAGACCATCACTGTGTATCACTGTTGTAAAAATCCGACTGGTCGGCCGACTATTCCACGACTAGTCGGTAGTCGGCCTTCGCCGACTCGACTAGGGGACTAGTCAGAAAAAATAGGCTTGAACAATAATCAGAACTAAGCAGGCGGCTAGACGGGCCGAGTCGGCCGACTAGGCCTCGGTTCAAAAAAGAAGGGGTAAAAAAAATCAAAAACCGACCATAAATTTAGTTTTTTCAAAAACCTAAAAGCAATCTACAGAGAAGGAGAAAGAAGAGAAGGAGAAGAAGTTTCAGAAAAGATGCATACCAAGGACATATATTGCGTATATATATATATATATATATATATATATATATATATATATATACTTAAGTTAATACTTTGATGCCATATAGCATATATTGCATATATATTATCACACACACATATAATTAATTAAAAGAAACTCAAACCGATTAATCCGTTAATTCATAGTCCTCGTGAACCGACTAACGGCCGACTAGCGATTTTTGCAACCTTGTGGTGTATGAACCTTCTTTTAGTCTAAGGATTGTGTTCTTGTAAGAGACCATGGTAGTCAAAGGTGCCTCGTAGTAAGGCACAGCAGGTGCATCTCGCATCTCACTAGGCAAGACCCCTTGCTCTGGGCGCACCCAAAGCGCACTTTTCAGCAAGACGCAACCAAGAAAAGACGCGCCTTATATTTTGTTCTTTTCTTTTTATAAAAAATTGAGATGGAGAGATAGTTTTTACCTCATACAAGTAGTATGAAGGTAGTTACTTCCATGGTTGCTAAAATTGGTTACAGTTAAATTGAAAACAACTAAAATTTACTAAAAGCGTGGTCGAGAGAATACAAATTCTTGTCGGTTCTGTTGACTGCTATTGCTGCTCTGCTAGTTCACTTGGTCATTTTTGGTATATTTTTTGATGATTTTAATATGTTATTTGGTTTTATTTCTTAAATTACTAATTTATTTATTTATGTATGTATATTTTTATTTTTATTTTTTTTGTCTCGCTTTGCTCGGGCGTGCGTCTTGAGTGCGCCTTGCGTCTCGACGATATGGACCCTCTGCGTCTCGAGTACGCCTTACGTCTTTGACTACCTTGTAAGAGACAACAAATAGCTTGTAAACAAACTAACAAGTTTGGAGAGCAAGAGACGCGGGATCTCTTGCTAAATTGTCATAGAAGCAAAGGGATTTTCTCTCTCTTTTGTTATGCCAACAACCAAATAACCAACCTTTCTATCTGGTCCTTCTAGGAACTATTTATAGAGCTTATAGGGTGTAGTGTCCCTTGTAACCGCCTATCTAACAAGGTTATGAGCCTATGGTGAGGCTATGAGCCTTTGACGAGGCTAAACTGCTAGACTGTAAGGCTTAACAAAGGCCGCTTGCCCTTAGGGATAACCGTCCCTTCATTATCCTATTAAAATCGGAGTATAGGAATAAAATGACCTATTAATTAGAGCAGTAACAGCACACTGAAATAGTGGGGTTGTTAGCCCTAAAATCACGCGCATGGGTGAATAGGTCAAACAACTTGTAACTGCCGATTATTCAGCGAGATTAACGTATGGCGATGCTTGATAGCCATACGACGAGGCTAGCTTTCCTGGCTAAGAGATCGCACGTACGGTGAAGCTAGCCGACTTTGGTTGAAAGCGCGCTTGTGCGGCGGAGCTAACCAACTGGGAAGCTCACTTGTGCGGCGGAGCTCACCAATTTAGTTGGAAGCTCGTCTGCATGGCGGAGCTAGCCTTCTAGACTTACCAATCTTTGAGTGCATAACAAAGTTAGCTATCTTAGGCATGTGTGACCCAGGTTGAGCTTGGATGGGTTTATTTGGATCCAAACCATTTTACCCTTCATATACTTGCATAAGCATGTCAGTGTGGGAACTGGCTGACAGGCTATCTGGGATTTTACTTTTTGAAGTGTTACTAGGAAGCAAAGAGAGATGGAAGATTGAGCGGCAGCATGTGGTGAGTCATTTCACACAAGTCGACAACCAAATTAGTAATATGAATCTTGTTTGGATAACTTCTTTATCCCTTGGATGGAAGCACATTAGTTGCTGACTAGCTTTAGGAGACTTTTTCCTGGTGTCCTTATTCAGAGAGCTTATAAAGGTTTTTTGTGATAATATAAGTCAATTGGCCAAGATGCCAAACCAATTTTATTCCTTACTCTAGAATTAACAAGGACCAAATTCGTGATAACAAACATGAAACTTGAACAGCCTGCTAAATGAAAGTTTCATCCAAGATACATAAGAAAACAGACAGACACTGAAAGAATATTAATAATTGTGTTTTATAACTCCCAACTCAGAAATCTTGACATATTCTGGTCTGTAATGTCTTGGTTTGTATTACTAGTGAATATCATATGTGCATGTCATTCACTAAGTTGGACTGGATATGCATGTTTTCTTGAAGCAGTAATGGTAATGTTATATTGGATGAGTGCCTGAGCCTAGGTGAGTCTGGAGGGTACTTACCCGAATTTCTTTAAAAATTAAAATTTAAAAAAAACTTAAGAAATAAAAGCTTTGAACATGGTAGAAATAAATTATCTTTCATACTAAAATAAATTACCTTCCTTTTCTTTATAACCATGTTTAATGTGTCCTCAAGCTGCCTTTTCTTATGCTTTCTTGCCTTGTCCAAAGCACCATCTGCCTCTACATCAACAAATGATATCTATGTCAATTGTTTCATACATAAACATCCTTACATTAAGCTTTGCAATTAAGTTGAGCAATGTATTTTCAGTGAGGATAAATCGAAAGAAACTATTGGAAGTAACAAAGATACTTCATTCTATCAAACTGGTATGTCCTCTCTTTTTCCAGAAAACTGAGGAACTTTCACAACTCAGGCCTTTCTTTACTTAACAGTTCAAACAAAACTCTACAGTTAATCATTTAGGCAGTTCCTCTACACATACAACTCAGACCTTGCGTGATCCCCAGGGAAACAAGGAAAGTTCTAATTCTAGTGACTTAGTTCCACACTGGTAAAAGTCATGTGCTTTGGGCTTGAAGCTCTCAGATCTGCAGAGGTTAATTTCAGATATAAAACTCGGAAGTTAAATAACAGATATAAAGAAAAGCTCAAACTCGGATCATAATTTACTAATATACAAGAGTGGTGAGGCCTGTACCAGACTACCATGTTTGCACTGATGAAGTAAATCCACTATTCTCAATGAGGTGGTTGAAAAGGGCAGGAAATAAAAAATAAACATATTTGCTAGAGTGGCTGCTATATTTCACCAACAATCATTGCACAATACACAATACACAATACACACACACACACACACACACACACATATATATATATATATATATATATATATATATATATATATATATATATATATATATACAGCCATTCGCATATACTTCCAAAAAATAAAGCAGCAAATTGACTGACAGCAAGAATATTCAAGTTATGATTTTATGGGACTTACTCATCATCTCCAACTTCTCAATCTGCTCCTTGATAGTTTCAGGATCCTTTTTCAGAATTCCAACCTCTCGAACTTTCTTCCTTTCCTTCTTGTTCTGAAACATAAATTGTGATCTAATGAAGCGGAAGTCTGATCTAATGTATCCATCCTTGACAAAATTAAGTTTCATAACTATAGCAACATACTGAATAAAATATCTAGCTCATATATATATATATATATATATATATATATATATATATATATATATATATATATATATATATAAAGTAGACATATACATCAAATATGCTTTCTTAAAATATCTTGACAGTAAAGAACATATTCAAATCCTGGCAGTTCATTTTGATACGTTTACAAACTTAAGAGAAGACGGCATAAAAAAACCCTACATTCTCTAAGGCATTGTTTGGATGCAGAATTGTAGAATTAGCTACTTCCTGACAGAAGAATTAGACTAATTGCTGCATGGATGGATTCACGACTACTTCCTCCAAAACGACAATTTGATAATCACAATTTATATACTTCTAACTACTGATATTCCCATGTCCCAGGAATCAGGAGCACTAATTCCTTGATTCTGCCCTCTCCCAAAAATCTAGGTATTAGCCAAAAGTATAAAATATCAAGGAATCAGGAAGATTTTTACCAGAATTGACAAATAATAACTCATGAGTGTATCAAAACAGTGTTTAGGCAGGAAGTATATCCTAATTCCTCATGATGATTTTTGTATCAGAATGCTACTAAGAATCCTTTAGAGACATCAACAAGAGCTTAAAAGCATGAGCTTTCAAAAGTTTCCCATGGGTGAAGCATGCTATGACCACAGTTACTATATGCTCAGACTTGGCAAATAAAAGACTGTGTGACATATCCCATATCAGTAATATTCTTGATGGTGGCATTTAACTGTGATAAATGATGTTACATGGACCACTATTCATATAACCATGGTGTGACTATTGGCACGTTCAACAATGGATTAAATACATGAATCCCTAATGTGTTCCCACCTGATGCTTGACGAAAGACCTAGTTGCACTCACACAATGGTGTACACCATTTATTTCAAGCAATCATTTGTGTAATGTATGCAGTTTCCTATTCAATATGGATCTGCCACATGTTTGTGTTTAAGCCACTTTATGTCTAGCTAGTGGTTTATAATTAAGAACTTCAAGCTATGAAGACAAACAAAATGTTATGAGGAAGTGGGTTCCAACTGTGAGGTTCAGTCAAAAACAACTACCTATTGGCACCCTAGGTGATGGTTTTCTAGGTCCAAGAGCAAGATCACTCTAATGAACATTACAAGTATTAGCTGGACACAGATACCTTATCGTGACCTGTGGAATTAAAGATGAATCATAATCCAGAACAAAGTGAGCTTCTCAAGCACAACAAGAACAAAAAAACACTTGAGATATAGTATTGTTTAGACAACAATCCTCTGCACCTTTTAAGCACATCGTGATGTTGCGGCAGTGGTCCACAGTTCCACATTATACATAGTATATCGATAAGCATGTCAACGAACTAAATGTCCCTCATCTCTTACCTATTGATATCACTTGATAACGAAAGATATGAGAAGCACTGACATCTATATCATCATTAAAGCCCATCAAAATGGGATCGGCGAAGGAGCAGAAATCTAAATCAGGAAAGCTAAGACCTGTTACATCGACATCATTATCATCAAACCTTCTTTCCATCAAAATGGGTCTGCAAAGGAACATAAATCTAAATAAGAGAAAGCCTGAGGGTTTCTAAGTTTCCTAACAATGTGGAACCTTGCAACTGCAGTTTGTTGCTCCTATTTTTGGTCCTTTGGCCTGGCTTAATCAGGGAGATCGAGCGATTGGTTTGACAGATTGGCAAACCAGTTCAGTAAATTATCCTTTGATAATGAAAGGAGTACAAGAGTCTTACTACCACTATCTTCCTCTGTCCCTCTCGTGAAACTTCAGATTTATTAACATGATATCAGATCAACTTGCCATTGAACCATACGGCCCAGACCTTAGATTTACGTCTCCCTTTCTCTAGTGGCTTGCCCCTTTTCTTCTTTACTTTCTTGCTCATTGTATTGTCATCGTTTCTTCTTGAATTGGACTAACAGTTTATCGTTCTTCCAAGTCTTCGTTCCTCATTTCTTGTTCATTTACTTCTAGATTTTCTCTAGGATTCCCATTTTTCTTAAATTATAAGCTCCTTTTCTATGCCCTCTTTTCCATTTTCGGTGTCTTCGTTTCTTCTCTCATAGACAAACAAGTTTCTCTAATTTGTTTGTGTATGGAATTTTTTAGTCCATGGTATGTTAGTTTCTTTCTTTCTCATGCTTCACCATTTTTATAGAGTAAAGTCTTGCAAGTTGAGTTTGAACTTTCCTCAAGTACTTTAAAATATTTTATGCACCCTATTATTATGTGTTTGTTCATTTGGACGGACATCCGTGTTCATAATGAACATGTAGCAATTTTTTTGTAAGTTACCAATAAAACAGCTTCAAGGGGGTACATGCATTGACAGTCAAAGGGGACGGCCATCAATTCTAGAGTCCATTTTTGTTCACCCACCAAAACCAGGGTGAGTGTTCACCCTTCCACTCAAGGATTACCACATGTCAAATTAGTGGTCAAAACTATATGGATGTTCACAAAACCACTCCCAAAGTGATTGTAGGTTGGATGAAAATGACACGTGGCAACCCTCGAGTGAAAGGGTGAACATCCACCCTAGTTTTGGTTGGTGAAAAGAAACAAAAATGTTAAGTTTATGACCATTAGACTTACAGTCCTCTTACAACCACCTAGGTGGTAGTTGCTAATTGTGTCCTCCACCACCCCCCACCCCCCCCCCCCCCCCCCACCCCACTCCACATGGGGAGAGGGGACCCAATTAGCAACTGACACGTAGGCGGTTGTAAGAGGGTTGTAAGCCCAATGGTTGTAATCCTAGCATTTGGACTCATCAATTCCGTTACTCTTATTATCAATACCTCAGCCTGGCTCAGTTAGGTAGGCAGGTCACAAACTTCGACAAATGGTTTGACTGGTTCAGAGAATTAATTTACTTACCTATACTAGGATTTTCATTGTACGGCTGGTACTTTAACAATTCACCCGCATTGACGAAGCAAAGGGAGAAGGACCACTATTCTCAGCCAAACCCCAAATTTAAAATTTGGGTTTCCGTCTACAATCGACCAAAACACTAAAAGATCGCAACTTTCTCCGCCATCCATGGAAAAAAAAACAACAAATCACCATACCAAATTGCCGCAGCAGCATTATTCCCATCAATAAACGCCAATAACCTAATCCCACCATTAGGGTTTCCACCCGCGGCCGATCACACCATAAAATCACAGCTTTCTTCACGGTCCGTGGCGAAAATAACAGAATCGATCGAGTCGGTGATATAAAAAGTAAAAAAAAAAATTAGGGGGAAATTAGAAACCCTAGGGAAAGAAATTGTTAGAGGAGAGGAGAAGAGGGGACTTACTCTCTTCAGCTCCTTCTTACGAAGCTCTTTCCGATACGCGTCGGTGGGGTTCATCACCTTCCCTCCCTTCGTCGTCTTCATCTTCCTCCTCCAGTGGAACTCTCCCTTCTCTCTCTACTCGCTTTCTCCTCTTTATTGGAGGGTGTACTCCTCTCCAACTTCTTTTAGAATTTATGGGCCTAATAATAATATTATTAGGATTAGAGGACGAGGTGTTGATTGGGTCGGACGGTCCAAAATCCGCTCTATAACAGACCTCGTCAAATTTGGTTTGGGCCAGCCCAGCCCGATTAACGTCTAGGATTGGTCAGTCCACCGACAAATCGGGTCGGGTTCGGTTCCCCTCCCCCTCCCCTGCAGACACATACACACACCCACTAGACCTAAACATGGTCGTCCAACCGGATCTAGTAGGGTTTTTTTTCTCCAAACCCATAGATCCGATTCGGTCCGGTCAACCTCCTCCCACCCTCTCCGTGCGCAATACCACAACTATAATCGTTAGAGTAGGGATCATCATTTGGCCCGAAGTCCATGGGCGCCCGAAAAGATCGTCCAGTCCAATGGGCCAAAGCCCGATAGTGCCCGGTCATTAGGGTAGCCCGACCCGGTCCGTATTAGTATAGGGCCGGGCTTGGGCTATGCATCCGTCCGCCCAAGCCCGGCCCGAGGCCCGTCCGATACAAGCTTGGACTATGCGTCCACCCGAACCCCAAGGCCGAATGATGATCCCTACCTCCATTTCGGCAGTTGTCCTTGTCATCAGTACCCATAGCTTGTTGCAGAGAAGCAAGTAGCATATTTGTTCTTAGGGGCTTCATAATTATAGTTGAAACATACTCCGACGAGTTCAGATGATTGCTCTTCATAGTGCTTGCAGGATTTGCAAGAACTCTAATAATACCATTTGTTAAAACTCTAAGCAAGTAAATCAAATTCTCGGAACATACTTCGAACATTTCACTGAAAAAAGCAGAATAGCACAAGATGGCCAAGTAACTCTGAATGCAGCTATACAAAGAAATACCAAACCTCGACATTTTGTGATATAACCAACAGGCTATCTTCCAAAAATGAGCTAACCTTACAGTAATGCAGAATCATTCGTTTACAGTAATGCAGAATCATTCATTTACAGGGGCAACAAACAAAACAAATTTGACAAAAATAGCATAAGAGAAACCTGTGCATGATAAAGACATTGAACTTTTACGTATATATATGTAACAAGCACAAGAAATCCTATGAATATATCTACCTACGAGTTAATATAGAACAAACTTGTCTAGGACTCCTCAATCGAAGTGCAATTGTGGCCTATAATAACAATTAAGCCCGGCCCGATCCGACTTGGTCCGAAAAGCCCGACTCTTGTGGGCGGGCTTGGACTTCATAAAAAATAATTAAGCCCGGCCTGACCCGGCCCGAAATTTCTTTAGGGCCAAAAAAAAATCGGTCCATGCCCGGCCCGAGCCCGTACTTTATGGGCTTGGGCGGCCCGGCCCGGCCCAATGTCGATCCCTACGTTAGAGGTGGTTTATCATTTTACCACTTGTAGTGTCTTACTCTTGATTGTGGTATTGTGTTGGCTTGTGGCCCGAATAGTCTGGCTGGATTTGGATTTGTGTAGAGAAATTATTTCAGTATCTATACTATTGGGACAAATGAATCGAGACCATCTCTCATATGTGGATTTATGTTGTAATTGAGTACAAAATACATTAAATCGTGCATTGGAGAATGAATTCTATATAAGAGTCCATTTTTCGTTTGTTTCATTGTTTACTTTCCGTTGGACGCTTTTCGTTGTTTGTTGTAATGGTTGTATTTCACTATTTGTTTTTCGGTGGATACTTTCATTGTGCGTTTTCATTGATTGTTGTGTATTTTGAATTACTAGAAAGAAAGAGGAAAAAGTAACGTGTTGAATTTTTGTCGTTATAATTTCAGAATGAAGCATAGGTGAACCTTAATCATCGCATAGGAAGTCCTTTTCTCTTTCTCTCAGAATGAAGCATAGGTGAACCTTAATCGTCGCATAAGAAGTCCTCTTTTCTTTCCCTCGATTTAACATTTTTTTCTTAATCTTCACTCCTTAATAAAGAAACCATATATCATCCTGTGCTATGTCCCTAAGATCGATGATGCCATAATGAAAAGAATATAGATAAAAGATATTACTTGTATGTTATTGTTCTTGTTACGTTGGGAAGGTTAGAACTATGGACTGATGATAAGTTCGATATAATTAAATTGATATATCACTTGTTGAATTATGAGAATGGAATTCATGCACTATAATGTATGCTTAAAATATAAATGTATTATGAGATTTTATGTGGAGGACTGTGTGGACATAAAGTATCTTGTTGGTAAATATATGTCATGAGAAAGAAAGTATTATGAGACATAAAATAATAATTGAATTGAGGCTATGTTTCACGACATAACCATCAGCATAAAAGAAAGAGTGAAGAAGAAAGAAATGAATCGACTAGCATATAGTTGTTGCATTTATGTTATTTTATTTGATAATATAATGTAAGTTGCAATGAAGAAAGAACATGGAAGACTATTAGGTTTCCAATGAAGAAAGTAAATTTTCAGCAGCCATCATCTCCGGGGTCCGGGCCGACTGTTAGGTTTCCAAAATATGGAAAGTCTTACTCTTGGCCTTTCCTCTCATTCCTTCATATCTTATAATTATAAATCTCCAACCATTGTGATGAGAACGTTGCACGGATGACATCAATATCCATATCCTCTAGAGTTGTTCTCTCAAGCCAACCTACATAGTGCATTGATCATCCAACATTTGTTGTCCTATTGAAACCAAAGAAGTTGAGGAAGATTCCATTCACTTGTTGGCTCCACTTCAAAAGGAAAGCACAACAAAGTTGAGGAAGAGGATTTAGGTGAAATTTTTGAGTTGGTAAATGCTTTTTAAATAGTTGGAGATTTTACAATTTTGAGTTATATTTTTCAGGGTTTTTTTTTTCTTTTATATGTTCACGTAAAATATGGCCTCATTTTTAGTTTTTGAACATGACCCTCTAAATCTCAGGCCCGACCTTGGAGAGATGAGACATTTTGGGCTAGTATGTCCCTGCGATAAGGGAGTGTTTGGATTTATACGTTCCAATGTCTAATTATGGAGAGTCGTTTATGGACCATCATATAGTTAGGCCACATAATAAGTAGATGCTCATTTTTACTCCGAGATTTAATACACATATTTTATTTGCGTATTATGAGGCCTAGGACCCCCTCGGGGCCCAAGATATGGTAATTCAAAAAAGAGTCAAAGTATTTGTTAGCATGACATACATGGTATACTTTACTAAATAAAAACTTCTGGATTTTGTAATAAGGGATCTCATTTCAAGTAAAATCCAGTTATTGGTTAACTTGGATATATATTTTGTCTATTATAGAGTTGCCCTAAGCTGAAACAAATAATTCATTTTACATCTATAGTATTTAATTCATACAACTTGCATGATGTCCAAAAAAAATTATGAGAAGCATGACAAATGATAATTAACCAATACATAAATGAATAAGTATCTGTTGGTGCTCTTGCTCCTTAACATAAAGAGAGCTTGCTCTCAACATGCCTAGTAAAGTTTAGTCCCAAACGGAAAGTGCATCATGAGTTATCTCAACATATATACTAGTATGTGTTGTTGGGATATGCACATGGGGTGGTGACCCTAAGGAGGGAACCATGTGGGTGATTTTACTAAGAGGTAAGGATAAGGCTCCAAGTAAAGCATTCATGCTTTTTGCTCTTGGGAAATTAATTTTCATTGGGGAGCTTAGCGACTCGGACTCGGACTCGGGCTCGGGCTCATGGGCTCATGAGGCATAATGTGACATTTTGTTGGCGCACTTTGCACTTAGTACGTCAACATCGTTGCTAGACGCATAGTGCGCTTAAGTTGCGCTCATTGCGCGAGCCACTTGCGCAGTCGACTACGTCGCCAGATGCGGGGCCACGTTGTGCGGCCCAGTTGGGCGCCCAGTTGTGCTGCCCAGGTGCGCGCCCAGGTTGCGCTGCCCAGGTGCGCGCCCAGGTTGCGCTAGGTGCGCGGGCGAGCTGGGTGCACGGGCGCGCTGGGTGCGCGGGCGCGCTGGTTGCGTGGGGTGCACTGGGTTGCGCAGGGTGCGCTGGATGCGCAGGTTGTATGGGGCACACGGGTTGCGCTGGTGGCGCATGCACAACTCGCCCAATGGCGTTGTTTCGTGCAGATCGTGACTGTCCACGTTCTGACCGTTTCGTAACGTGCGATAACTGATACGGGGATTTCAGATCTGACATCATAACGTCGCGCACGTTACGGATCTGGGCAGTTACAACAGTGCATATATATATATATATAGGGCCTCTCTTCTCTCTCAGAAAGATAGCTTCTTCAGAAATTACACAGAGAGCAGAGAGAGTTCCTCGAGACACTGGTGTTCCAGCACCTTCTGCAGCACCTCGCGCAACTCATATTTGTAGAAGCATGGAAAATAATAAAGAAAGAACCATGCGGCCAGGAAACCCTATGCGGATCGGAAAGCCCATGCGGCTCAACGCGTCTATGCAGCTCTGTGATCTCCATGCGGCTCAGAGAGGTGCCACGTAGCATACAAGCAACTCTTCCCTTACTGTATTAGTGGCCTTGACGGCTGGCAGCTCTGACAAGACGACAGCCCTAACACAAAGATGTAATTATGACTCTGTCATAATGACATACTTCTAGGAAAACGAAGAAGATCTCTGACATAATCTCCCGAGACCCAGAAAATGCCACGCAGTCTAGGCACGTGGACAGTCATATGCGGCTCGAGCGGAGACTCCCCATGCAGCTCAGGTCGAAGTTGCCCTATGCGGCTCAGGTCGAAGTTGCCGTATGCGGCCCAGATCGAAACAGCCCTATGCGGCTCAAGCAGACGCTCCCCCATGCGGCTCACGAGGACCATCTCCATGCGGCTCACAAAGGGGTTACCCGTTATGCGGCCACCTACGTCCATGCGGTCCAGAGTATCATGTGATTCGAAGGTTAGGGGGCCACTCCCCAACATCCTTGACACGTGGCCGGGCTTATGTGGCTCAATTCTCATGCGGCTCAGATCCCCTCAGCGGCTCCCAAGACACGTGTCATAGAGCTAATCAATTTTTCAGATTTACTGCAATCAAAGATTGGGTCAAATTCCAATAATCTGGTACACGTGGCAGAAGAATGAATTAAACTTATTCATTCAGATTCGCAGACATCAGCAGATCATCATAAGGGAGATTTATTCCAATCAGCATTAATTACTGAAAGGATTTGGCACAATCTATATTAATGGCCCAGATTCGTTACACTCAAAACTAATGGTCCGGATTGATCAATCCACAGGCCGCCGCCACTTTAAGGGATAATCATTGTAAACCCTAATGATAGCATTCCCTTCTTATAAATAGCAATGTGCCATTCCCTTGCGAAGATGACCCTTTTTCGAGATCAGAGAGCACCAGAATACTTGGAGAGAAAAAGCAGAGAGAGAGAGCAAAGAGAGTATTTCTTCAACGCCAAGCAATCTTCTGGAGTCAAGGCTGTAGGTCCTAAAAATCAAGTTGTACACATCAACAAAGTCATGAAGATCGAGAAATAAATCTTTCAAATGAACTGCGCAGACATCAGATCGCACAGCATACAGATTGCTCATACTAGACTGCGCACACTCTCAAGCGCGCAGGCTGACGTGGCAAATCATCATCATTACCTGACACAATCAAATCTTCTGACAGCTGACAGTACGGAGAACGAGGCGACTGTTTGTTTAATCGTACAGCACGGCGCTCGAGGACAGATGGTAGCACAATCAGTCAGCCTATCGGATGCGCAATCCATATTGGCATAATCCATGCCTGCGCAGTCCATTTCTGCACAATCCAAAGCCAGCATAATTCAGGTTGCGCACTCTATCAACACAACTGACAATATATACATGGCATTCATGCCATCAATTGCTCATTATGTGGCAACCGTCTATACACGATCATGCGCGTTTCAATCAAATGATGCCATATGTCCAAGACAGTTGGCCCATGATCAGACAACTGCATGTACAGTCTACAGTTGTGCAATCCAATGCATGCGTAATCCATCATGTGCAGTCTAGAATAACTAAAAGTTAGTTATTTCCAGAACTCTATAAATAGAGTTTCAAGTCTCCATTCAAGGGGATCACACAGAGATCAGAGATCATCACCAGAGATCAGGAGTTCTTGCCCAAGTGCTGCTGCATTCTTCCGAGGCTTTTGCCTTCAAATTTCTGAGGCTTTTGCCTTCAACTTCAGAGGCTACCGTCTTCAAAGTTTACATCGTCCAAGGGATAAAGCAATCGTCTTCTAGATTGAATTTCTACAGTTGTACCTTTCCCAAAATTCTTGTAATCTTTACAAAGTTTGTATCAATAAAGTTTCATACTTTTGTTTTTACAAACAAAATGGCGACTCTGCTAGGGACAACTTTCTCCTCCGACGAGGAAGTGACAACTCAATGTGACGTAGCGTCTATCGGGAAGACGCAGAAGACTCTGGTTGTGAAGGTCAACCAGACAGCCTATGAAACCATGATCAATTCCAAGACCACTCCTCGCACTGCAACCACTTTTACCACGAGAAAAGTGCGCCCAGTGTAGGTCTCCAAGACTGCTGCACAGTCTATCAACTCTGTCAGCAAAATTGCTGCACAGTCTGCCAAGAAGCCTGTTGTGCAATCTGTTGCACAGTCTACAGTTGTTGCCTCTAAGACTGTTGTACAATCTGTCTCTGTCAAGAATGCTGCGCAATCTGCTGTTGCCAGTACACAGAAGACTTCTTATGATGCCTTGTCAAAGCTTAAGACTCCTCTGCCTCTGGCGCAGTTGGCTGCCTATCTTCCTACGCAAACCAACATTCCAGCAACTAGAGTGCATCCTAAACACTCTGTGGCTAGAACTCCTGATGCGCAAACCACAGTGTCTGTAGCCAGAACCAGAAAGTTCTCTATCAAAGACTCTCCTGCACAACCTGCCAGTGCACCATCCACTCATGCACAAACCATGTCTGCACAATCCAAAAGAGATAGCCCTTTGGCTAATCTCTCTTCTTCTCACAACAAGGGGAAGAATGCTGCTCCTCTCCAATATCCTGCTGCTCCTGCACAATCCACTGGGGGTAGTCTTTTGGCTATTCCTCCTCATCCTCAGAACAAAGGAAAAGGCCCTTTGGTCTTTTCTCAAACTTCCTCGTCCCTTGACTTGGAAGACAATAGAGGGAAACGCTCTTTAGCTAACTCTTCTTTCCAAAACAAAGGAAAAGGCCCTTTGGTCTTTTCTCAATCTTTCTCGGTTTTTACCGTTGAAGATCAATCTGAATGTGCTCCGGCATCAGTCAGTACAAGGACCCTTTCAAACAAGGATTCTTCTCTCCATGTTAAAAGAACTTGTACTGATCAAAGAGGTATTCTGCCTACTCTGGTAGCAGAGTTCCAAGATCTCCCAACTCTTAAGATCTCCCGTTCAAGACAGGAAAAATTGCTAGTGTCTCAAACAAAAACCCCTGGGGGTGAGTTTACAGATTTAAGAACTTATCTCAATAGGCCAACTTCGGCAAAACGCAAACAGCCAATACCGAAGACCAAACATCATCAGAAGCAGACTTCCAGGATCAAGGATCCGGACACCTATGCTAATGAAGTGAGCACCTCCCTGTACACTCAAGGGACAAAACATTTGAAGAATCGAAACCATGTTCCGAATGTTATCAAAGAACATATCCCTCGAACTTTTCCTCGTCCCGTTGTTGTTCCTGATCTCCGAGAACACCTCAAGCAAAAATGGGACAACATCCCAACATCCCCAGTGCAACCACTTGGACATCACTATAACCACAAAGTTGTCATCAAGTGTTGTTATCAAACAACAAGACGATCTGTCTTCGATCGTCTGAACTTTCCTAACTCTCAACCTATGTCTGAAGATGAAGACGAAGTTCTGTACGCCTCCGTCAACATGACTTCCAGAGACACTGGGGGTAGGAAGTGCTCCAAGCACGGAAAACCTCGCAGGCCAAGCCAGCGGTATTTGGATCTACTCCAAGAATCCTCTGAAGGAGTATTGCAACATACCCATTCCCGAAGCCGAGACATAATCGGGCAAAGGAATCTTCAAGATCCTTCTGGTCGTTTTCTTCCTTCTCACTCAGGAGATGATTCTTTCTTCGACTATGATGCATACAACGAAAGCTCAGAACAGACGGTATCTTCCACTGTACCCAGGGAAGTGACAACTTATGTTGTCAATGAAGATCTCGATGCTTCCAGTTCAGCCAGCCAAGAATAAAGAATAGCTGTACTAGAAGATAAACTGAAGACCATGGCTGAAATGGTCGCCAGTATGCATTTCATCATTGTGGCTCAGCACACAGTACCACCGATCGTACTGTTTGCCATTGATTGTAAAAGTACAGAACAGTTTTATGGGAGGACTGAACTTTAGACTCACAATACAAACTCGCTTGTACAAAGAAAGCCTAGGGACGAAAACCTAGGTACAGCAGTCTAAGTACAATTATTTATTTTAGATTCTGGGGGGTGACGGTAGAGGCTCGGGAAGGCGACGGCAGCCCTGCCTTACTCCTTGGACGATCGGTATGCGGCCTTGGCTCCTTGTGAAAAGATGGTTGGCACGTTGGTGAAGAAATGCTCTCCTGGCTCTCCTCCTGTTGCTCTTTTGGCTTCTTTCTCTCTGTGTATTTTCTTTTCGACTATTGGGGAGTCTCCCTGTATATGCGTGTTTCTCTCTGATCTTGTATATCTTTACAAGGGAATGGCACCTTGCTATTTATAATAGTAGGATGTGATCATTAGGGTTGCCAATGATTATCTCTTGGAGATGGCGACGGCCTGGAGATTGGTCAATCCAGGCCGTTCGTTTCTGATTGTGATGAATCCGAGCCCTTAGGTGTAGATTACACCAAATTCTATTAGCAATTAATGCTGATTGGAATAAATCTTTCTTATAATGATCTTCTGATATCTGCAAATAAATTAGATCTATTCTTCTGCCACGTGTCCCAGATTATTGGGATTTGACCCAATCTTTAATGGCAGCAAATCTGAGGAATTAATTGGTTTAGGACACGTGTCCTAGGAGCTGCTGGGGGATCTGGACCGCATGACGAGTGAGCCGCATATGAATTTGAGCCGCATATGGTTAAGCCCACGTGTCAGGGCTGCCTGGGCAGTGGCCCTCACTTGAGCCCTCGAACCACAGAGGAGTAATCCTTGTAGGCCGCATAGGTACATATCTGCCTGAGCCGCATGGACATGATCCTCTTGAACCGTATGAGAAGTCCTCGCTCGAGCTGCATGAGGCTTTCTTGGCCTGAGCCGCATAGGACAGATTCACTCTGAACCGTATGAGAAGTTCTTTGCTCGAGCCGCATGAGGCTTTCTTGACCTGAGCCGTATAGGATTCATTCTGAACCGCATGAGAAGTGAGCCGCATACGAACGCCCACGTGGCAAGGCCATGTGGCATTTTTATGGCTCTCGGGGGATTTGTGTCAGAGATCTCTTTTCTCTTCCCTAGAGATTCATCATTATGACAGAGTCATAATTACCTGCTTTTGTGTCAGGGCTGTCAACTTTTCAGAGGGGTCAGCCGTCAAAGCAATTAATGCGAGAGGGCAGAAGAGAGGGCTGTCCTGCCACGTGTCTTTCTGATCCGCATGGAATGTCTTGGACCGCATAGCTCCTTATGTCACATGACTCCCTGAGCCGCATGAGTTTTCTGAGCCGCATGAGTCATTTTCTTTAGTATTTTCCATGCTTCTACAAGACCCCCTTCAAAGTTTTTAATTTACAAAATTGAAATACTTTGAATAAGAAGCATGGCTGGATATTCTTCTGGCTGCGCACGGATATCTTGGCCGCATGGAAAGTTCTGCCGCAGGGGCGTCTCAGCCGCATGGATGGCCCAGTCGAATAGGAATTTCTGCCTCCTGACCATCTGAGTCGCATAGTTGCTATCAGCCGTATGGCCATTTGAACCGCATAAGCTCTTTTGCCACGTCATTATGCCATGCGTGTGGATCTTTTTGGGACAGGATCCCAAGAGCTCAGTCTTTAAACGGCTGGTTTGGCTCGATAACCGAAGAGTTTGATCGCGTTTGTACGAGGCATCGGTCCATAGTTCTCTGTCTATAAAATAGAAGGACATTTGGACGGTCTTCTCTCTTAGACTATTCTTGACTCAGATTCTTGTCGTGTTTTCTTCCTCTGATCATCAGACAACAATGGCACCCAGGGCTTCTAAGGCTGTGAAGAAGGCTATGGCGAGGAGTAAGAAATCGGCTTCGCCCTCGACTGTCGCGCCCCCCGTTCGTCTTGACGTTCGTATTGCCATCGAAGGTAAGGATTAGGTTGTCGATTTGAAACCCTAGCAGAGCCTGCTTTACTGCATGCTTCATGTACACGACTTTGACATGAACTTCTCAAACTACATGGTCTGCATACACGTCCCATGACTGAGCCGCATGAGGATACACCCCATGTCTGAGCCGCATGAGACTTGTCTAAAACGAGCCGCATGAACATTTCTGACTGTTTTCATTTTCTTCGTCTTTGGTTCTCGCAGTATCTCCACCGAATGTTGAGACTGCGACGTCAGAGGAGCCGCAGCCTCTTGTCATCAGCCAGGGATCTCCTTCTGTTAAGGAGGAAGTGAAGAAAGAAGAACCTGCGCCTGAGGGGAACGGCAGCCCTCCAAATATCGAGACTGTTGAGGGTGGCAGCGCTGGGAACCCTGTTTCTCCTATTCTGGACGAGGATGCTCTTCACTTGCATCCTTCATATGTGAGATGGTTGAGGGAATGGTATATACGCTCATGTAACTAGGATGTAGAGGCTTCCCGTGGATGTCTGTCTGTAGTATTTTATTTTGTTTCGCCTTTCTTCTTGCCTTCATGAAGAACTCTTTTGACTTGCTTACAATCGTGTGGATGTAACCGATTTCTGAATGGAATATATATTTGCTTCACTCTTTTGCTTTGTAATAATTCTCTTATTGGGACATTTTACGTGGACCCATTGTCCCTAACGTACCCTGGTTTTGGATACGGACAACAAAAAAAGGAACCAATCATACTGACTCAGAGGTACTGAGGACATGGTGAGCATGAGGGTTTCTTTGACGGGGGGGGGGGGGTACATAGAATAACTCAGAGGTAATGAGGACATGGAAATTCTATGTAAAGGGTGATTTGTTTTTTGGCGGAATTGAGACGACTCAGAGGTAATCATCGACATGGTCGTTTTGGAAATTTGTGGGTCAATTACCCTTTTTGTGCACTAGGAGTGCGGATATTAGATCATGAGGGAGGATCTCCTCCAGGAAGGAAGTTCAGAGGTATGATCATACATAACTTTCTATCTGAAAGAGTGACCGGGATGTGAGTTCAGAGGCACCATCGGGTACATGACTCGAGAATCTGGAGAATGGTGAGCGTGAGTTCAGCGGTACCAGCGGGTACATGACTCGAAAATCTGACAAACTATGAGGGTGAGTTCAGGGGTATCAGCAGATACATGACTCGAAAATCTAGAAATTTATGGAATGAGTTCAGTGGTACCAGCGGATACGTGACTCAATAATCTGGAAAATTATGGGGGTGAGTTCAGTGGTACCAGCGGGTACGTGACTCAATAATCTGGGATGTCGTTTAGACATAGTATTTCTTCAGGAACTTGCCGTTGACGGGCAACATGAGCAAGTCTCCATTTTACTTAGCGCGGCAGTAAGCACCGTTGGAGAATACTGTCTCTATGATAAATGGGCCTTCCCATTTTGGCTATAACTTGCCGACGGTCTTGTGAGTCATGACCATTGGCCTCCGGACTGCCAGAACAAGATCGCCCACTTGGAATGTTCTAATTTTGACCTTCTTGTTGAAGGCTCCTGAGATACGTGCTTGGTACAGCTCGATCCTTTGCTGAGCTAGGAGGCGCTTTTTATCTAAGGCCTCTAACTCTTGCAGTCGACGTCGGTAGTTGTCATCCGTCGTCAATTGATAAGTGAGGGCGACGCGGAGTGAGGGTATTTGAGTCTCCAATGGGAGGACTGCCTCACTCCCGTATACTAGGAAGAATGGTGTATTCCCGGTGGCTGTTCGGACTGTGGTGCGATAAGCCCATAAGCATTCGCCGAGCTTCTTGTTCCAGTCGCATTTGTTGGAGGAGACAAACTTCTTGAGGAGTTTGATGATTGTTTTGTTGAACGCCTCTGCTAACCCGTTTGCTGCCGGGTTGTACGACGTCGAAGCGATATTCTGAATACGGTATTTATCGCAAAACCGATAGAATGCGTGGCTTACAAACTGCGGACCATTATCATGGATGATCCTTCGGGGCAGTCCAAAGCGGTAGATGACGTGATGCTTGAGGAAGCTGATCACGTTTGAAGTCTTGACTTCTGCGAGTGGGACAGCTTCCGCCCATTTGGAGAAGTAATCAGTGATCGCAAGTATGAAGCGATGTCCTCGGGAGGAAGGTAGGGTGATTGGACCAATAATATCCATTCTCCATGCTTCGAATGGCCAGGACGCCACTGTCGGATGTAGAAATTCGGATGGTTGGTGAATGAAGTCCGCGTGGACTTGGCAGGCTTTGCATTTTCTAGCATAATCTATCGCATCTGCCACCATCGTGGGCCAATAGTAGCCCATTCGTCGAAGGCGGTCTTGCAGTTTTGGGCCGGGCTGGTGGGCCCCGCAGACACCGTCATGAGCTTCTCGTACGGCTTTTTTGGCTTCTGCATTTGACAGACACCGAAGCAGTAATCCGTCGTAGGAGCGGCGATACAGCATTTTTGTCTCTGTATCGTAGAAGAATCTGAGAGAACGTCGTCTAATGGAGGTGGCTTCCTTTGGGTTCTCGGGCAGGATATCGTAGACGACGAAGTCGATGAATGGTTGTCTCCAATCTGGGGCCTCATCGATCGTCTGGGCGGAATAACTCGCCACAAATTGTACATTATTCTTGGGACAGACCAGTTCGTGGCCTATCACATCCACTGATTGGCGATCATAATTTGGGACTGCTAGAGAAGCGTCAAGACCGGCTAGGGCATCGGCTTCAATATTTCGGAGTCTGGGGACGTGCTCGATAATTAAAGAACCCCTCGAATGACGAGATAATATCGATCGCTATTTGGTGATAAGGGATCATGTCTTCGTGGCGGACTTCGTACGAGCCCCGGATCTGATTGACGATTAGTTGGGAATCGCCGTATGCTTCAAGGTATTCTACCCCCAGCTCTCTTGCAAGTTGGAGGCCAATAACCAGAGCGTTGTACTCGGCCACATTGTTAGAGCACGGCTCTATGAGGGAATAAGCGCGGTTGATCACCAATCCGGTAGGAGAGACTAGCACTACCCCAACTCCGACGACTATATTGCCTTTAGGTCCGGTCCTTGAAGCACCGTCGAAGAACATTCGCCATATATCATCGTGAGAGGTTGCATGCGAGTCGGCGACCTCGTCTGGGATCTCTTCATATATTCTGGAGGACTCCGAGCCTGGGTGGGCTGCTAAAAAGTCCGCCCGGGCTTGACCTTTGACTGCCTTTTGTGGGACAAAGATCATATGATAAGGGGACAGCAGTATTGCCCATGTAGCGAGGCGAGAGCTGAATGCCCCTAGTTTAGTCATAAGGACTCTGAGAGGGTTGACTCGTGAGATCACATGTATCGTTTGTCCGGTGACATAGTGTCGCGTTTTCTGAATGGCGAACACCAGGGCGAGGCATTCCTTCTCCACAGCGGTGTATCGGTGCTCTAGCCCAATCATCATTCGGCTGAGGTAATATATGACCTGTTCATGGCCTGCGTCGTTGTTCTGTGCCAGCAGAGCTCCAAGGGAGTGTTCCATTGCTCGTACATAGAGCAGGAATGGTTTTCTAGGAACCGGGGCCACCAAAACTGGAGGATTTGACAAATATTCTTTGATGCTGTCGAAAGCACGCTGATATTCCTCGTCCCATACGAATGAGACTCCTTTCTTCATGAGGTGCGTGAACGGTCGACATCGCCCGGAGAGGTTGGAGATGAACCTCCTGATGTAGGCTAGCCTCCCTTGGAGGCCTCTGAGTTCGCAGAGATTTTTCGGAGGGCCCATTTCCATGATTGCTTTCTCTTCTCAGGATCTACATGGATACCCTGTGCGGTGATGATGAAGCCTAAGAACTTCCCGCTGGATACGCCCAGAAAGGACTTCGTAGGGTTCATTTTCAAATTGTGCGCTCGTATTAGGTCGAATACCCTCCTTAGATCCTGCAGATGGTCTCCTTTGCAGCGGCTCTTAACGGCTATATCGTCAACGTAGCACTCCACTTTCTTGCGTAAGTGGTCTCTGAAGATGATGCTCATGGCTCTTTGATAGGTGGCGCCGGTATTCTTCAAACCAAAAGGCATGACTGTGTAGCAGTACGTGCCAATTGGCGTTCGGAATGATGTATACTTTTCGTCATCAGGAGATATTTTAATTTGGTTGTACCCCGAGAAGCCATCCATGAATGACATACGTTCGAAGCCGCAGGTATTGTCGATCATGATGTCTGTGATAGGAAGGGGGAATTCATCTTTGGGGCATGCCTCGTTCAGATTGCGGAAGTCGATGCAGATTCGAATCTTCCCATTCTTCTTGAGGACGGGTACTATGTTGGCGACCCAGTCTGGATGTTGCTCCTCACGAATGAAGCCGCTGGCTATCAGTTTTTTGACTTTGGCTTCGATCGCGTCCATGATGCCTGGACGGAAGCATCGCTGTTGTTGCTTGACTGGCTTCGCATCTGGTCGAATGTTGAGTTTGTGAAGAGCGATGTCGGGATTTAACCCTGGCATGTCTTCATAGCTCCAGGCGAACACATCAATGTACTCTCTGACAAGTTCTAGCAGCGACTCCCGTTCTTCGTCTGTTAGGCTTTTACTGACGAAGATTGGTTTTGGAGAAGATTCGCTGCCGAGGTCAACTTGTATAACCTCATCTTTAGTAGGAGGTTCTTTCAGTTCGAACCGCTTTTCCCATTGTGCATCCAATTGCTGGGCCCACGGCTCTAGCTTGAGGATCTCGGGGATGTCTTCGTCTTCCTCGTAAGCTTCGACGAATGCCATGTTGACTGACGTGACTTGTCTGAACACATCTCTGATACTGGTATTCGAGTCGGAAGTTGGTGATCCGGTTGAACGTGACTGCCAGTCGCATTCTTCATCTAAACTTTCAGGGATCGTAGTAGGCGTTACATACCCTAACCCGCATCGAGTTTTATTATAGTAGTTCCGTGGTTTGCCCGCCGGGACTGGCGGCTTCAAAGGTAATCATCGCCCAGTGCCATAGTTCAAACCTGGCGTCGTCTCCAGATCATACCCCTGTTTCTGTATGAGATATTTGGATTGGGGGCTATAGAGATACAGAGGCAGTCTCCCGGCATCTGACCCGAGGTCGGCTTCTTCTATGGTGAGGGGATGCAGGTTGTTCGTCCGGCCGAAGATGATCGGATGGTCTCCTCCCTCGAATATTTGGTAAGCATCTTCTACTGGAGTAAGCTGGATCGCGGTGTACACATTTGCCACCTGTGTGTGTAGGTGAGTGCCTATACCGTGTTCCATAGCATACATTGTACATAGCTTATTGAGCTCGGTATAGTTCAAAGATAATCCTTTATTGATGAAGTAAGGTATCTTTTCTAGGGGGATTACATCATCAGCGGAGGGGACATCAGTGTGGGCAGCCACATACTTGGCTAGCACCGGTTCCTCTTCGGCTACCCCCTGTGTGAACGAAGACTGAGAGGATGACCTGGGAAGCTTGATTGTCAGTGGTTCAGTTGATGGAGCAGAGCATGGAGTTGTTGGCAGACTAGCGACCCCAGTTTGGCATTTGATGTGGGGCGAGGAGTGGCTGGTTCGCTAGAAGTGTCAGACCTTGCCTCGGGGTGACGACCCTTCTTGGAAAGGCGTATCGTCAGTGGCCTATCGGAGGGATTGAGCTTCTCCGTTTGACTGACTCTCGGCAGTCTGATTGTCAGTGGCCCCGTTGTGGGTCTCGGTACTTGGCCGGACCTTGGCAGCCGGATTATCATCTGCTCCTCCTGCGCTGAGAGGCTGATTGCGTCCTTCCACAGAGTGACGGTAAGGGGTACGGACTTGCCCGGTTTGCGAGCTTGGAGGTGGATCGTCAGGGGTCCTTCTGATCCCGTGTCTGTTTCGGTACTAGCTTGTTCATTTCCTTCATCAAGGTACCTTTTTGACTTTTCGTATAGGCAGGAGTCCGAGTAGTAGGATTCGACCCCTTTGAAGGGATCGATATCAGCAAATTCTGTCTTCACGAAGCCGTGTTTGTCGACATATTTGAAGCACTGGTGTAGCGTGGAAGGCACGCTCATGTAATCGTGTATCCATGGGCGCCCCAAGAGGATGTTGTACGAAGTGTCTGCATCTATGACGTAGCAGGTGACTTCGGATTGGAGGTCGCCAATTTGACACTTCAGACGAATCTTCCCAATAGGGTAGCTCCTGCCCGAATTGAAACCGCTGATGGCGGTGCTTGTAGGCGTCAGGCGATGCATCGGGATGCGGAGATGATGTAGCAGACCCTTCAGGATGATGCTTATGGAAGAGCCAGGATCTTTGTGCATCCGATCCACCTTCACGTCGTCGATGTATCCCGTGTAGTATAGCGGGCGATCGTGTAGGTTGGTCTTGATGAGCATGTCCTGCGGAGTGAAGACGATGTTGGGCATTGCTCCCGTGCAGGCACTGTCTTGAAGATCCATGGGTGAGTCCTCCCGGTGAGGTTGGATTGAGCCAGATAGGCATCGGCATTTTGGAGTGCTTCGCTCAATGTAATACGAACGTCCTTGGAGAGCCTTAGGAGTTCGTACAATGACAACTTGGCCGGTGTGTTAGCCAATTGTGCTAAGATGTCAAAGTTGTAGGGCCTCTCTAACCCTTGGGCTGCTTCTTTTCGGAGAGATTTGTCGAAGCGAGTCTCCTTCGGCCTAGGCTTATCGGTCGTCGAAGGCTGAGCCGGTCCCGGAGCATCAGTTGTAGTGGGTTGATGATTTTCAGCTGGATTGTCAACCACAGGTTGGGATTGCGCTCCGGACCGCGTGACGACGGCTGTAGCTTCCTCGTTATCTGCCGAGATTGTGTGGCAGGTCCTGACTTTCCTACTTTTCTTTTTGTCGGTGGTAGATGGTGTGGGCCGAGTCACTTCTGATACCAAGTCTGGATGGATCCACATGACCTCCCCTCGTGATGTGATGAGGGGTACTAGACCGGCAGCCTGATCTCGGGGAAGTGGAAGATTGGTAATCTCCATTGTCGCCAGAGGGACGGGGATCACCCCGTCTTGAGTCTCCGTTGGAGGAAAGCTGCCGAATTGTACGGACACCATATTGGCCGCCACGGTTACCTCTTCAAAATCGATGGCCAGAGCGTTCGAATCGATGAGGTTCTGGATGTACCGTTTCAGCTGGTAGCAATCATGTGTAGCATGATGAACATAGCGATGATAATGGCAGTATTTCGGATTCTCCATCTCTGCCGACCGCGGTTCCCGTCTTGGTGGAGGAAGCTGAATTCTGTCCCCTTGTATGAGCATGTCCAAGATGGGCTTGACGTGACTGTCTTCGAAGAAGTAATCGATTTGCGGCCATTGTTTGTCTGCTAGCTTCGGCTCAGGTTTTTGTGCAGTATCGGCCACCATAGCCTGCTTTCCCTTGCTGTCCTGATTGTTAGAGGGGCTACCCCCATTATCGTTGTTGGGACGCTTGCCCTTGTTTTCTCCTTTCGAGATGTGCAATCCCAGTTGGAGAGCCTTCTTCAGTCGTTCTTCGGCGCTTGTGGCGCTGATGATGAATGTCTTCCAATCTTTGAATTGACTTTCGTCCATCCAGAGACTGATCGTTGGGAGCAGTCTCTTTTGACAAATTTCAATTAAAGATGAATCTGGATTTTCGGAGGGCAGCTTCATGGCAGTCTGGCGGAACCGCTCAATGTAGTTCCTCGTCAACTTTCTCTCCCCTTGGACGACGTCTATGAGAGTGGACATAGTGACGTCCTGTCCTACATCATAGAATCGTTCCAGGAACAGGCGCTTGAAGCCGGTGAATGAGTGGATGCAGTTGTCCGGCAGATTGCGGTACCAATCGAAGGCGACTCCTTCCAACGCCCCAATGAATAATCGTGTGAGGATAGCATCATCATGGGGCAGATGGTCGGTGGTGACCTCGAAGTAAGTGATATACCGACTTGCTGAGGTTTTGCCATCATACGGGTTGATATTGAACGGCTTATATCTTGGTAGGAATGGAACATCCCTCCATTCAGCAGGGTATGGTTGCCGTATTCTGAGATCTTGAGCATTTTCTCGGGCATGGAACATGGCTCGGAGCTCCTGGACCTCTCTCCTTACTTCTCGGGTCTCATCTGTCGCGGTAGGGGCTGTTATTTCGGGAGGATTATTGCCCGGGTTTGGTGCCGCTGAGTTCGAGTCCGCATTGACCGCGGGACCCGTGCTTATTTGGCCAGGCGTTCCTCCTTGCAGAGTCGGAAGAGCGGCTTTGATTTCATCTACAGACTTGACCAAGGCCTGCAGTATAGCCTCCAAAGTGTCGATGCGTTGGCGATCGCTGGAACCACCTTGGTTGCTGTCCGTCATGAATACCGTCCTTACATGAGGAGTGATAGAAGGAATGGTGGAGGATGTGCCCTCCGAGTCATACCCATGCACCGAGAAGTCATCGGGGTAGATGGGAATGTTCTCTTCGGGCTCGGACTCGGAGGGAACGGTATCCCCAGCCTCGGAGCTTGCTTCGTCTTGAGAGCCATGGATATCCTCGGGGACATCAGCGTCTGTTGTACCTGATAGGAGAGTGGTTTCCCCGGGCTTGGCTCCTTGAAACATCGGATTGTTGTGTATGTTCGGAGGAGTACTACCCCCAACTCCTACGACCCCCAGGGACATGGACGATGAATCTTCCGTCGTAGCAGATTTTGTCTTTGAACGGGTGTGTTGGTATACTCCGGTGGAGGGCAACCGTTTAGCCGACAATTTCTTAGCTGTAGTGGTTGATATTTTCGGGCTGGAGATGCTTGTCTTCTTCCCTCTCCCCTCGGCGGAGATTTTCTGGGTGGAATTGCAGGAGACAACAGGAGGTGCCTCGTCTTCTGAGCTCGGATGCCGTAGTCTTTGGAAGACGGATGGCCGGTCTTCCATTGCTGCCGTGTTATTGCAACAGCAGTTGACGATGATCTGGGTGCAGTGATGTCCAAGCGAGGACTCTTTGCACGCCGAGGCTCCTTCTCTTTCCTTGCGCTTGTGGAGGATCGCCTCACGCAGGTCAGAGGAACCACTTTGTCCTTTTGCCGCCGGGGACTGGACTCGAGCGGTTCTATACAACTTCCCATCAGAGGCCCGTGTGATAATCAACGGGACGCCCCAATAGTTAGAGGTTGGGACAGCTGCCTGGGCTTGGTGAGCCCGCGCTGCCCTAGACTTCCTCCTTTTAGCACTCGCGGGTGCGTAATAGGAGGAGTCTAAGTTGAACACCACAGAGTCTGGCTTATCATCCAGAGAACCATCAGAGTCAGGACCGCACGAGAGACGGTCGAAGACTGATCGAGAGAAGCGTGGAACGGTCACTATGCGGCTAGAATTGGGTGCCGTGCAGGCTGTCTGCATGCGATTGTCTTCTGCCGTTGGATGAGTTGTTTTTATGCGGCTAGGAGTCACGACCGTGCAGGCTGGCCGCATGCGGTTGGCAATTGTGGCCGCATGGGTTTTCTGCAAGCGATTGACTTTCTTAGCCGCATGAGTTTCATCCATGTGGTTGGCAACTGTAGCCGCATAAGCTATGTGGCTGACAGATTTGGCCGCATGAGTTTTCTTCATGCGGCTGGCGGATGTAGCCGCACGAGCTTTCTCCCTGTGGCTAATACCCTTATGCGGCTCGGATCTCATAGAGTTCCTCTTTGCCCCTGCAAGTCCAGCATCATAGTGTTTTCTTCTGCCGGACTTGGGGACAGCAGAGTTGTCTACGGTCTGAAGTGGGGCCGCAGGAGAGTCCTTCTCGCCATCTTGAGCAACATAGGATATCCCATCGAGGGCTTGGGGAGGAGCAAATGATTTTGGCCTCCACTCTTTGCGAGCCTTCGTGCCGCGGGCGCGCTTATGGACCGGGCCAGCGCTTCCTTCGGAGAGCATCTCTTCAAACGCCTGTTGGTCGAAGCGGACGACCTTCTTTTCTTGCGTGGAGCCAAGTTTGGCTGCATCCGATTGCATCACCAACTCCTCAGCCGTGGAGAAGTTAGTCTCCAGCAGAGTCGCTATCGTGTTTGCCATTGATTGTAAAAGTACAGAACAGTTTTATGGAAGGACTGAACTTTAGACTCACAATACAAACTCGCTTGTACAAAGAAAGCCTAGGGACGAAAACCTAGGTACAGCAGTCTAAGTACAATTATTTATTTTAGATTCTGGGGGGTGACGGTAGAGGCTCGGGAAGGCGACGGCAGCCCTGCCTTACTCCTTGGACGATCGGTATGCGGACTTGGCTCCTTGTGGAAAGATGGTTGGCGTTGGTGAAGAAATGCTCTCCTGGCTCTCCTCCTGTTGCTCTTCTGGCTTCTTTCTCTCTGTGTATTTTCTTTTCGACTATTGGGGAGTCTCCCTGTATATGCGTGTTTCTCTCTGATCTTGTATATCTTTACAAGGGAATGGCACCTTGCTATTTATAATAGTGGGATGTGATCATTAGGGTTGCCAATGATTATCTCTTGGAGATGGCGGCGGCCTGGGGATTGGTCAATCCAGGCCGTTCGTTTCTGATTGTGACGAATTCGAGCCCTTAGGTGTAGATTACACCAAATCCCATTAGCAATTAATGCTGATTGAAATAAGCCTTCCTCATAATGATCTTCTGATATCTGCGAATAAATTAGATCTATTCTTCTGCCACGTGTCCCAGATTATTGGGATTTGACCCAATCTTTAATGGCAGCAAATCTGAGGAATTAATCGGTTTAGGACACGTGTCCTAGGAGCTGCTGGGGGATCTGGACCACATGACGAGTGAGCCGCATATGAATTTGAGCCGCATATGGTTAAGCCCACGTGTCAGGGCTGCCTGGGCAGTGGCCCTCACTTGAGCCCTCGAACCACAGGGGAGTAATCCTTGTGGGCCGCATAGGTACATATTCGCCTGAGCCGCAGTCCTCGCTCGAGCCGCATGCGGCTTTCTTGGCCTGAGCCGCATAGGACAGATTCACTCTGAACCGCATGAGAAGTTCTTTGCTCGAGCCGCATGAGGCTTTCTTGACCTGAGCCGCATAGGATTCATTCTGGACCGCATGAGAAGTGAGCCGCATACGAACGCCCACGTGGCAAGGCCACGTGGCATTTTTATGGCTCTCGGGGGATTTGTGTCAGAGATCTCTTTTCTCTTCCCTAGAGATTCATCATTATGACAGAGTCATAATTACCTGCTTTTGTGTCAGGGCTGTCAACTTTTCAGAGGGGTCGGCCGTTAAAGCAATTAATGTGAGAGGGCAGAGGAGAGGGCTGTCCTGCCACGTGTCTTTCTGAGCCGCATAAAATGTCTTGGACCGCATAGCTCCTTATGCCGCATGACTCCCTAAGCCGCATGAGTTTTCTGAGCCGCATGAGTCATTTTCTTTAGTATTTTCCATGCTTCTACACGTACTGCCTGCAAATCCTGAAATCATAGCATCATCGGTGCCTGTCAATGCTGGATCGGGGGTAGCACCTACTCAAACACCTCCTGTACAAGTCCAACCTACACCCAGTCAGTCAGGTGCTGGGGGTAGTGCTTATCATGCTGTTCCTCCTCCTAACACCGTAGTTCAGCCTGCTCCTTCTACATCAGTGGAAGATGCCAATGAAGCTGTGAAGCTCCTACGAACTCAGTTTGAAGCTTTCAAGGAGAAAGACAACTTGCAAAGATTGGAGATCAAGCAACCTTACCCAGTTGAATGGAAGGAAGTCCCGTTTCCTCCGAAGTACAAGATCCCGACTATCTCGCTGTTTGATGGCAGCACATCTCCAAGTTAGTTCATTAACCACTTTGATGTTATGACTGTCCAACTTCAACCAAATGACGCTCTTCTTACCAGAGTATTCGTCGGCTGTTTAGCTGGCGTAGCATACGGTTGGTATAGAAGCTTGCCTGATGGTTGTATCACCTCCTTCTCTGGCTTAAAGCAAATCTTCTTGGAACAATTTTACGAGGGGATCAATGACATGACTATGTCAGCCCTCAATAAAATCAAACAAAAGCACAATAAAACTGCTGAGAGTTTCATCGAAAGATTCCGCCGGGAAGCTTTGAAAATGCCTCCAGGGACTCCGGCTGCTGTCACCATAGACACCTGTAAGGCAAATCTACTGCCCATCATCAGCATGTGCACAGGGTCTACTCAATTCCAAGATTGGCCATCCTTTATTGTCAATGCTAAAGCAGCTGAAGTTAGCGCCGACAAATTCAAACAGCTAGGGGTACAAATGTCTAACCCCGACCGGGATGAACATCAAACATCAGGTGGTGGCAATCGCCAGAATAACCGCAAACTAAAAGAAACTTTGAACATCAATTTGAATAAGAACAAAGAATCTTTGGCGGTTAACGTAGCTCCTTCTACGTCCACTTCTACTCCTTCAACACCTCCACCGAGAGAACCTCGTCCTAAAGTAGAGTATTCCTTTGACGAGAATGACACTGCTAGTATCTTTGATTGCTTACTCAAAAGCAATAAAATTCAACTTCCAGATCCTAAGAAGCCCGATGAAGTCGGTAAGATAGATCATCCTAAGTACTGTGTCTATCACAGGTTCATCGGACATCCCACTCGAGCATATTATGTGCTCAAAGGCAAAATCCAGGAGCTGGTCAATGCTGGCGTCGTCACTCTGCAACAAGACGAGAAGACTGTTACTGCAAATATGGTAACAGTTCAGTTCGGTGATTTTCCTCCGCAGATGGTGCAACATGGTGTCATTCCTATCCCCAAGGCTACTCTTGAGATTGAGAATCTTCCTCCTCTACAAAGCGAAGGTCTCGTCCCCTTGTCTCTTGACAATGGCGAGATTATGTGGATTCATCCGGATCTTGCTTCAGAGTTCGAAGTTCCCTCTTCCACCAAGAAGAAAGATCGCTCCAAAGGCAAGACAAAGATTTGTAATATGGTGTCTTTTGACCCCATAGTTGATGAAAAAATCTTGCTAGGCACCAGATCAGGAAAAGCCTATCTGAAGGATTACCCCGAAACTCAAGAAAATCCTGCTTCTTCTTCTTCTGAGCCTGCTCCAGTACAGCCTGCTTCTACTGAGGATATTCTTACTGCTTCCTCACCGGTTGTGATATCCATTCCTCCCAAACCGACGGTCGCTGACAAAGGCAAACATCAAGTCCGCTTCGACAAACCTTTGAAGAATACATCTCCTTCCGGACTTGAGAAGCCTTACAACTTTGACATCCTGGCTCAGTTGGCCAATACACCGGCCCGACTGTCAATCTTCGAGCTCTTGCGCCTATCCAAAGAGACTCGGGAAACTCTGAGTGAGGCTCTTATGCAAGCTGAAACCTGTCTAGCTCATCTGAAGAAACCAAAAGCAGAGCCAGTTTCTTGCCTCCATTGTCATAGTGTGTTGGAGTTAATTCCAAACATAACTTTCACTCAAGATGACATGTTGATGGAAGATAACAGACACGACCGTCCACTCTACTATATAGGATATGTCGACTCAATGAAAGTCGATCGTATCTTGATAGATCCAGGGTCTGCTCTCAGCATTATGCCAAAGACAATGTTGGATGTGCTGAAGATTCCAGTGTATAGCCTCTCCAGTACAATCACCACCATCCTTGGGTTCAATCAGGGAAGGAGTGAACCTCTGGGCAAGATTCGTCTAAAACTCCAAATAGGCAATCTTCGCACAAAGGTTACCTTCTACATTATTGATAACCACGGTTGTTCCTACAATGCTTTATTGGGGAGACCATTCCTACATGAGCACAACATTGTTCCATCAACTCTTTATCAATGTTTCAAATATGTTGATGACAATGGAGAAGTTCAGAAGGAGGTTGCTGATCTCTATCCTTTCAAAGGCATTGAGGCATACTGCAATGATGCACGTATGTACAAGGACGAATTCATGAAGGTTGTCTTATCTCTGGACACTGAAGAAGAGCAAGAAACAATGCCTAAAGATATCTTCATCATTCCTGTTAAAGGGCGTGTTTCTCGTCCTCAATCCTCCAAGCCACTGGCTATTCACTTGTCAGTCCAGAAACAATCTACTGATGATGATCAGGACAAAAGGGAGCTCACCTCTTCTGAGCCGCTTGTTATTGACTTATGTCGTAACAAGGATAAAAAGCAGCTCGCTTCTTCTGAGCCACTTGTTATAGATCTACCTCATAACAAGGACAAAAGGGAGCTCACCTCCTCTGAGCCGCTTGTTATTGACCTCCGTCGTAACAAAGCTAATCTTCCTCTACGTTCTTCTTCTCCCCCTCTTGTAATCAACCTGACTAAGCCTGCTAAGGCTAAAAGTCCTGCTGTAAATACCAATGTACAAATCAATGAAAAAGCACCTAATTTCCAGTATACTGATGTCATTTATCATACTAAATGCTATTTGGATATGTTAGGTAGCTATCAGTCATTTACAATGGGAGTTGTGCAATCTCTTCAAACAGAAGTTTCATATGAACACCCAAAGGATTCATATCGTATTGTTCCTGCTCGTAAGAAAGGCGAACGTCCAATACTTTTTAGTAAAGGACCGGAACAACAATTCAGCTATGTAACACCCAGTTTTCCAGATGAGGGTAATTTTGAAATTTTATAATTTTAATTATTAATTATTGATATTTAATTCATATTATGATTTTTAGTGATTTTTAATAAATTTTAAACTATTTTAAAACTGGTTTAAGTCATGACTTGTGATTTTGATGTGCTGCTAGTGAAACCTGAGAGACTGCATGACCTAGAGCCTAACCATGTCATTAGCATGATTAATTATCATTTTTAGCCTAGGGGTATTTTGGTCATTTTGACTTATTTGAATTATTTGGTGATTTGTTGAATTGGTGAATTCTAGTTTGACTTTGACTTGTTGAGACCTAGTGGACTAGCCTAGAACCTAACCATAGCCATGGTGACCCTAGTCTAGGTTGAGTTAACCTATTTTAGTCATTAGAGAATAGGTTTAGAATGAGGGGATTTGGTTTAGTGAATTTAAGTCATGGCTTATGACTAAATGGTTTGATTGATCATGACTTAAGCCCATAGGCCATTTAGTGAACCCTAACCCTAATTAATGAACCTATGAACAGTCACATAGGGATCCCCACCCTATTTAAACACTTATTCATTAGGGTTGCCTCATTTTTATCATTCCTACACTTGGAGAAAAGAGAGGTAAGTTTCCCCTTCCAAAAAAATCCTATTTTATTCATTTGATCTCCTTTTTCATCCTAGTCTTTTGCATTGGGTTCTAATTTGAGTTTATGGACTGTTGGTGGAGAGTCATTTCAGTTTGGGATCAATTTGGAGCTTTTGGCCATCAAGAAGAAACCCCCCATTTGGAGCTTTTCCATGCAAATTGCACCTATAAGTAAAATCCTTTAAATTGAATTAAATTTCAGTTTTCTTTACATGTAGGGCTAGATCTAGGAGTCCCCTAGCTGTCCCTAGATTTTTGGCACAATTCGTGTCATTTCGTGTCCGTATCGGACACGTGTCATAGTATGCATATAGGTGTTTGATGATATGTCACAAAGGGAATTAAATTATTGTTTTTGAAAAGTATTTAAATGGAAAAATTGTTTTATATGTGTTTATTAATTTCGTGTCCTACTGAGCACAATTCTGGACACTTTTGTGTCCAAAAATTGGACACACACGCACGCACGGGACGCAGCACTGGCCCTGTGCAGTCCCATGCTACCCGACACTCCTGTAGGACACGACACGAACTCCGAAGACCCTATTTTTGGCACAGGGCTCGGGGCACCCTCTGCCACCATCCTTCCAAAATTTGGGGTGAGATGGTGGAGTATTCGAGAAGTTATCGACCATGCACTGGTCGTAGCCTCTCGCACGCGCGCGCGAGAATCGCGTCTGATACGCGTCTCGTGCACGTGACACGAGTCACGTGGATACTGCGCAGGCTGTGGGTCACACTCTCCTAGTCCTGGCGAACACCTAGACACGTGCACGAGGTGTCCAGTGTAGTGAGTCGTGTCCACGAGAGCTCGACACGACTGCACGAGCCTGTCTGTGCACTGTCATTTCCTAATTTTTGATACTGTGTAATTCACATTCTTGGACACATTGTATCCTGTTATTTTGGACACGATTGGCCCCCAAGACATGTGGGATAAGTCCCTGATCTATGTACACCTAGTTTTCCAAATTTATTTTGATTTTTGATCTTGAGATTGGTCTCGAACTGGGGTCACTCACAGTTCTCAAGTTTCGAGAGGTTGAGGTTTTTCTTTATTTGCCTTTCCTGAGAATTTTATGTTTGTTGCTATTAATTGCCTGTTTGTTTCAAACACATGTGTTTTAGATTACCTAAATGTTGGTTGATGGTTGTGTTGAAGTTTGGGATATCAAATTTGGTATGGGGTTGCATGGAACTGATTTAGACACTGTTGAACTGTCATATAGGACTTCCTGAGAATCAATTTCCCTTGGACATCACTTATTTTGAGATTTAATCAAATTCCAGTTTTGCACTACCAATTCCTGTGTCACACACACAGTTTTCTTGATTATTCGATTTCATTTCTGTTATACAACATGTAACCTGTTTTCATGATTCCTACACTAACTGTCAACACATACACACACTGGTTTTTCCCTGTCATTCACAGATTACCTGAGAGCAATGTCCTTCACCTTGTTGTCAACACACACACACATCTCTGATTAAGATTTTGATAGGATTAGGACTTTGGGATTTCAACTGTGTTGGTAATTAGGTTGGTCTATAGGACTGTTTTTATGTTTTGTGTTCATTTCTTTATAGTTAGATGTTAGTAGTTATTAGTTAAGTTATGTTGTGTTGATATGGAGGATGGTGAGAGTGTGAGAGATGGAAGGCTGGGAGGAGGAAACTGTTGATGCAGGCAACAGTGGCTTAGCAGCAGCAGGCATGCCCTGCCTGGCTTGCAAATGCATGGCAGCAGCAGTGTGGCCTTGGTTTGGCCTGGCTTTGCATTTCATTTGCAGAGCAGCAGCAGGCATGATTGCAACTGCCTGGGCATACAGAGCAGTGGATAGCTTGGGCCATTTGGCCATGCTCTGATGTGGGTACCTGAACACATTGTTCAGACCACTATTCTTTTTTCCAGGCTAGTAGGAGTCTTGAACTCGAGTTAGGATGAAGTTGTTACCTACAACCTTGGTCCAGTCTTGATATTGTTCTGCCACTGTTTTTGTTTATCTTGCATTTAGATGGCAAATTCAGTGTTTAACCTGTAAAGGAATACCTGAACTTGAGCCATAGCTAATTATAGGATGGTCCTATCCTAGGGTTTTAACTTCCTGTAATTTATTTATGAAGCTCCCAATCACTGGATATCAACATTCTACCTTGCATGATCATACTCAGTTCTCCACTTGGTATGGATCATGTTACCTCATTGCTTAAGTTCACTTATATGATGTTCAGCCCATATGCATGTTCCTCACTGTCCCCTATTCACCCACACACTATATCACATAATACACTCTAGTGCCACTTGACACTTACACTACACATTATATTAGGTTCTCTTCTTGAGATTTCTATCACACACACATGTACACAAACACCCTCACATGTAACCTTCCCCTATCACCCTAGGTATATATATGTGTATATATATATGTAGCCTATTGTGCATATGTGTGTTATTATATAAAATTAGATTAATATTAATGTGTGAAAGTGTGTAATGAACTATGTATTTAACCTAGGCATATAGCCTATGGCTCATAAACCTGTGTTTATGGCTTGAATGCCAGTGTAGGAGTGTGGTTGGCCTGTATAGCCTAGAAATTGAGTGTGCTTGCTAGATTAGGCTGGGTAGGCCTAGTGAGACTTGACTAGACTAGTATTGACCTAGTTTGACTATTGTAGTTGACTTGGGTCGACCCAGAGTTGACCAAGTTTGACTTGGACCTAGTTTGACCTAGATAATTGACTAGGGTTGACTTAGAGTTGACTTTGACTTAGATTGGCCTAGAAATCATGTAGATTGCATCATAACCATCATTTGCCTTGTTTTAAGCACATTATAACCTGTACTGTTCTATTTAGGATATTGTGACTCCGGTGCAGACATCTGACATTATACTACTCTTTTCAGAGTATCAGGCGAGTACATTATCTGATAGTTCTCTCATTTATTTGCCAGTTACTGTATTTCAGTTCTATTTAGTTTTATGTGATTCTCTGATACCACACATATGGATATTTCTGGATTCATGTATGCGACACACTCACCATGTTATCTGGCCTCTATTACTGGAATCACTGGAATCATTCTGGAATCTATTTCTGGAATTATTATATTTTGGCTGGACTCATCTCGATTCTCGTGTCGAATTCTGGATTCACTTGTTTACGGGGCGGGGAAATATTGAGTAAGACATGTAGATATACCCCAAATCTGGAATCTCCCTACTGGAATCTACTGGAAGCATAGCCATCTCTCACCTGATCAGTGAGAGGTGTGCCTGATTACCCACAGCCGTCTACATATCGATCTCGGTATTTTAAAACACACTATTAGATTAGCTGGACTCACTTGGATTCTTGATCACTACCTAGAATCATCTGGTACTGGATTCATCTTGTATTAGATTCATCCCGTACTGGATTTATAGCAGTTTACACTTGTTTTACATTTACTGCCTGGACTTATCATGTTACCTTAGTTCAGCTAGATTTATTTACAGTCGTCATTGCCATCATTCTTCTCTTGTTTAGTTACTTTACTTTCCTTGCATCTTACTGTTTTTCTATACCATCACCTGTATATAAACTGCCATATTCATCAATAAAACTGTCTATAACTGCTTTATAGTTCCCTGTCTTTTACTTGGGTTTTCTTGATGAGTTGTACTCGTTCCTGTCCTGACTGGACCTGTTGAAAATTTTACAGATGACTGCCCTGAGGACTCATGCCCTACATTTTACTGAGGAGATGGTTTAGCTACCTTTGGCCCCGACACTCAGGAGTGATCGGGATTTAGTTTAGTAGACTTGCATTTATTTTTCATTAGAGCTTGTTGTATAGATTTGAGACTTGAGATGTATTTGAGATTATTCAGATGTTGTTATTATTTCAGTATTTATTTTTTTGTCTTCAAATTCTTAGTTATAATTCTGTGTTTCTTATCGTGCTTAGACTGTGATTGAGATACACCATATCTTATACTTGTCCTCCGTTCGGAGTTGATCATGATGAGTACATTATATACTGCATGAGTTGATGGTTAGTTAGAGACTTAGAACAGCATTCTACTGCCGACACTGCGGCGTAGGCTGGGCGCTGTTACGTACTCGTACCCTCACAGTGGGTGCGGGTCGTGACACGTTTTTAGTAATAGCCGATGCAGGTCGAGAGTCGCAGTAGTGCGATATCGTGGTAGTACGGCGACTTAGTTGTACTGCCGCGAGCCTGCTATAGGATTGAGAGATAGGCTTTAACAGAGAGGTACTCAATCACAGTTAGGAAAAATTCTGTTTCAATTCATGCCATCTACATATCTTACTGATTGTTTTCTTGAAATAAACTGTCCTCCTTTGATTTTATCGATTCCTGCTCAGTATTGACTTCCTTTTCGATCTGTCTTTAGGATGGTGGAGACACGATCACATTGCTCTGGTACAGTAGCCGCTGCAGAGGGGTCTGCCACCTCTCACCTTCAGCAGCCAGCCTCTGGTACCGCAGCCCCAGTCATGCCAGCTGGGGTGGATATTTCAGCAGCTTTCGGAGATCCATCAGCTGGGGTGGGTGTTCCATCAGCTGGGAGGCAGAGTCCGGTGCTTCCCGAGATCCTTCCACCGCAGCAGCCTCCACCTGCGGGGATGGTAGATGCTGCTCATCTATTTTCTTTCGTGGAGAGGATTCTGGCGTCTCACCAGCAGCAGCAGCAGCAGACTGCCGATTATCGTCAGGGGATTGACGAGGCACATCAGCTGGTTCGTACTACAGTAGAGATGGTGACTGCTCAGGGGGAGCAGCAGTAGCCTCGTCGGAAGGAGAAGGATATACAGGACTTCCAGAAGATGCACCCCAGAGAGTTCCTGGGCACGGAGGGCATTCATTACGCAGACGACTGGATAGAGCATATTGAGGAGATATTCAGGCTAGCAGAGATACCAGATCGACTCCATATCGAGGCGGCGGGCAGCCAGATGCAGGACTTAGCCCGTGCGTGGTACCAGACAGATCCCAGAGTGGGAGTTGAGGGCCAGACTTGGGCCCAGTTCAAGGAACTGTTCAAGGAGCAGTTCTTTCCTGATGTGGCCATGGGAGGCATAGAGGCAAAGTTTGAGGGTCTGGTTCAGGGAAACCAGACTGTAGCTGAGTATGCCGGGGAGTTTTGTCGACTGGCCCGGTTCATAGACGACTTGACTGAGAAGACGAAGGCGAGGAAGTTCCGCCGAGGCTTGATTCGAGAAGTTCGGTCGCTGACTAAGAGCGACCGGAATGCTACCTTTACGGAGATATTTTTTGGGGCTATGGCAGCGGAGGACGACCTAGGGTTGAAGTTGAAGAGGGGTCATGACTTCCAGAGTGGTAGTAGCAGCGGAGGCCAGGCCAAGAGGCCTCATATTCAGATTCAGCAGACCCGGGCACCAGTGATGGTTCAGCAGGTGCAGCATCAGCATCGGGGTCAGGACCCGAAGACGATCAGTTGTTCCTACTGCAGGAAGTTGGGACACACCAGGGAGCAGTGTAGGAAGAGGCTGAAGGTTTGCTATTCCTGTGGGTCTGAAGCCCACCAGAAGATAGACTGTCCCTTTGCACCTCCTCTTGAGGGAGCTAGGCCACCTGTAGCTCAGCACCAGAGGGATGGAGCTTTTGCGATGGCGGTCGAGGAGACCGACGCTGCAGGTGATGGGTTAGCAGGTTTGTCCTTCTCATTCTTCTTTTCCACTTTCCTGTGTGATTCCATTAGTACCTGCCAGGATATTGTTTTGATTTCTAGATAGTGTAGCTACCCCGATCGAGACTGTGAAATCACGACCAGTAGGATTGTGTTGCTTCGACCTTGATTGCTGGGGGTTTGACCTAGTAGGGATATGATCATTTTAATTTCGAGGACGAAATTTTTCTAAGGTGGGTAGGATTGTAACACCCAGTTTTTCAGATGAGGGTAATTTTGAAATTTTGAAATTTTAATTATTAATTATTGATATTTAATTCATATTATGATTTTTAGTGATTTTTAATAAATTTTAAACTATTTTAAAACTGGTTTAAGTCATGACTTGTGATTTTGATGTGCTGCTAGTGAAACCTGAGAGACTGCATGACCTAGAGCCTAACCATGTCATTAGCATGATTAATTATCATTTTTAGCCTAGGGGTATTTTGGTCATTTTGACTTATTTGAATTATTTGGTGATTTGTTGAATTGGTGAATTCTAGTTTGACTTTGACTTGTTGAGACCTAGTGGACTAGCCTAGAACCTAACCATAGCCATGGTGACCCTAGTCTAGGTTGAGTTAACCTATTTTAGTCATTAGAGAATAGGTTTAGAATGAGGGGATTTGGTTTAGTGAATTTAAGTCATGGCTTATGACTAAATGGTTTGATTGATCATGACTTAAGCCCATGGGCCATTTAGTGAACCCTAACCCTAATTAATGAACCTATGAACAGCCACATAGGGATCCCCACCCTATTTAAACACTTATTCATTAGGGTTGCCTCATTTTTATTATTCCTACACTTGGAGAAAAGAGAGGTAAGTTTCCCCTTCCAAAAAAATCCCATTTTATTCATTTGATCTCCCTTTTCATCCTAGTCTTTTGCATTGGGTTCTAATTTGAGTTTATGTACTGTTGGTGGAGAGTCATTTCAGTTTGGGATCAATTTGGAGCTTTTGGCCATCAAGAAGAAACCTCCCATTTGGAGCTTTTCCATGCAAATTGCACCTATAGGTAAAATCCTTTAAATTAAATTAAATTTCAGTTTTCTTTGCATGTAGGGCTAGATCTAGGAGTCCCCTAGCTGTCCCTGGATTTTTGGCACAATTTATGTCGGTTTCGTGTCCGTATCGGACACGTGTCATAGTATGCATATAGGTGTTTGATGATATATCACAAAGGGAATTAAATTGTTGTTTTTGAAAAGTATTTGAATGGAAATTTTTTTTTATATGTGTTTATTAATTTCGTGTCCTACTGAGCACAATTCTGGACACTTTTGTGTCCAAAAATTGGACACACACGCACGCACGGGACGCAGCACTGGCCCTGTGCAGTCCCCTGCTACCCGACACTCCTGTAGGACACGACACGAACTCCCAAGACCCTATTTTTGGCACAGGGCTCGGGGCACCCTCTACCACCATCCTCCCAAAATTTGGGGTGAGATGGTGGAGTATTCGAGAAGTTATCGACCATGCACTGGTCGTAGCCTCTCGCACGCGCGCGCGAGAATCGCGTCTGATACGCATCTCGTGCACGCGACACGAGTCACGTGGACACTGCGCAGGCTGTGGGACACACTCTCCTAGTCCTGGCGAACACCTAGACACGTACACGAGGTGTCTAGTGTAGTGAGTCGTGTCCACGAGAGCTCGACACGGCTGCACGAGCCTGTCTGTGCACTGTCATTTCCTGATTTCTGATACTGTGTAATTCACATTCTTGGACACATTGTATCCTGTTATTTTGGACACGATTGGCCCCCAAGACATGTGGGATAAGTCCCTGATCTATGTACACCTAGTTTTCCAAATTTATTTCGATTTTTGATCTTGAGATTGGTCTCGAACTGGGGTCACTCACAGTTCTCAAGTTTCGAGAGGTTGAGGTTTTTCTTTATTTGCCTTTCCTGAGAATTTTATGTTTGTTGCTATTAATTGCCTGTTTGTTTCAAACACATGTGTTTTAGATTACCTAAATGTTGGTTGATGGTTGTGTTGAAGTTTGGGATATCAAATTTGGTATGGGGTTGCATGGAACTGATTTAGACACTGTTGAACTGTCATATAGGACTTCCTGAGAATCAATTTCCCTTGGACATCACTTATTTTGAGATTTAATCAAATTCCAGTTTTGCACTACAAATTCCTGTGTCACACACACAGTTTTCTTGATTATTCAATTTCATTTCTGTTATACAACATGTAACCTGTTTTCATGATTCCTACACTAAATGTCAACACATACACACACTGGTTTTTCCCTGTCATTCACAGATTACCTGAGAGCAATGTCCTTCACCTTGTTGTCAACACACACACACATCTCTGATTAAGATTTTGATAGGATTAGGACTTTGGGATTTCAACTGTGTTGGTAATTAGGTTGGTCTATAGGACTGTTTTTATGTTTTGTGTTCATTTCTCTATAGTTAGATGTTAGTAGTTATTAGTTAAGTTATGTTGTGTTGATATGGAGGATGGTGAGAGTGTGAGAGATGGAAGGCTGGGAGGGGGAAACTGTTGATGCAGGCAACAGTGGCTTAGCAGCAGCAGGTATGCCCTGCCTGGCTTGCAAATGCATGGCAGCAGCAGTGTGGCCTTGGTTTGGCCTGGCTTTGCATTTCATTTGCAGAGCAGCAGCAGGCATGATTGCAACTGCCTGGGCATACAGAGCAGTGGATAGCTTGGGCCATTTGGCCATGCTCTGATGTGGGTACCTGAACACATTGTTCAGACCACTATTCCTTTTTCCAGGCTAGTAGGAGTCTTGAACTCGAGTTAGGATGAACTTGTTACCTACAACCTTGGTCCAGTCTTGATATTGTTCTGCCACTGTTTTTGTTTATCTTGCATTTAGATGGCCAATTCAGTGTTTAACCTGTAAAGGAATACCTGAACTTGAGCCATAGCTAATTATAGGATGGTCCTATCCTAGGGTTTTAACTTCCTGTAATTCATTTGTGAAGCTCCCAATCACTGGATATCAATATTCTACCTTGCATGATCATACTCAGTTCTCCACTTGGTATGGATCATGTTATCTCATTGCTTAAGTTCACTTATATGATGTTCAGCCCATATGCATGTTCCTCACTGTCCCATATTCACCCACACACTATATCACATAATACACTCTAGTGCCACTTGACACTTACACTACACATTATATTAGGTTCTCTTCTTGAGATTTTTATCACACACACATGTACACAAACACCCTCACATGTAACCTTCCCCTATCACCCTAGGTATATATATGTGTATATATATATATATGTAGCCTATTGTGCATATGTGTGTTATTATATAAAATTAGATTAATATTAATGTGTGAAAGTGTGTAATGAACTATGTATTTAACCTAGGCATATAGCCTATGGCTCATAAACCTGTGTTTATGGCTTGAATGCCAGTGTAGGAGTATGGTTGGCCTGTATAGCCTAGAAATTGAGTGTGCTTGCTAGATTAGGCTGGGTAGGCCTAGTGAGACTTGACTAGACTAGTATTGACCTAGTTTGACTATTGTAGTTGACTTGGGTCGACCCAGAGTTGACCAAGTTTGACTTGGACCTAGTTTGACCTAGATAATTGACCAGGGTTGACTTAGAGTTGACTTTGACTTAGATTAGCCTAGAAATCATGTAGATTGCATCATAACCATCATTTGCCTTGTTTTAAGCACATTATAACCTGTACTGTTCTATTTAGGATATTGTGACTCCGGTGCAGACATCGGACATTACACTACTCTTTTCAGAGTATCAGGCGAGTACATTATCTGATAGTTCTCTCATTTATTTGCCAGTTACTGTATTTCAGTTCTATTTAGTTTTATGTGATTCTCTGATACCACACGTATGGATATTTCTGGATTCATGTATGCGACACACTCACCATGTTATCTGGCCTCTATTACTGGAATCACTGGAATCATTCTGGAATCTATTTCTGGAATCATTATATTTTGGCTGGACTCATCTCGATTCTCGTGTCGAATTCTGGATTCACTTGTTTACGGGGCGGGGAAATATTGAGTAAGACATGTAGATATATCCCAAATCTGGAATCTCCCTACTGGAATCTACTGGAAGCATAGCCATCTCTCGCCTGATCAGTGAGAGGTGTGCCTGATTACCCACAGCCGTCTACATGTCGATCTCGGTATTTTAAAACACACTATTAGATTAGCTGGACTCACCTGGATTCTTGATCACTACCTAGAATCATCTGGTACTGGATTCATCTTGTATTAGATTCATCCCGTACTGGATTTATAGCAGTTTACACTTGTTTTACATTTACTGCCTGGACTTATCATGTTACCTTAGTTCAGCTAGATTTATTTACAATCGTCATTGCCATCATTCTTCTCTTGTTTAGTTACTTTACTTTCCTTGCATCTTACTGTTTCTCTATACCATCACCTGTATATAAACTGCCATATTCATCAATAAAACTGTCTATAACTGCTTTATAGTTCCCTGTCTTTTACTTGAGTTTTCTTGATGAGTTGTACTCGTTCCTGTCCTGACTGGACCTGTTGAAAATTTTACAGATGACTGCCCTGAGGACTCATGCCCTACATTTTACTGAGGAGATGGTTTAGCTACCTTTGGCCCCGACACTCAGGAGTGATCGGGATTTAGTTTAGTAGACTTGCATTTATTTTTCATTAGAGCTTGTTGTATAGATTTGAGACTTGAGATGTATTTGAGATTATTCAGATGTTGTTATTATTTCAGTATTTATTTTTTTGTCTTCAAATTCTTAGTTACAATTCTGTGTTTCTTATCGTGCTTAGACTGTGATTGAGATACACCATATCTTATACTTGTCCTCCGTTCGGAGTTGATCATGATGAGTACATTATATACTGCATGAGTTGATGGTTAGTTAGAGACTTAGAACAGCGTTCTACTGTCGACACTGCGGCGTAGGCTGGGCGCTGTTACGTACTCGTACCCTCACAGTGGGTGCGGGTCGTGACAAGCTATACGGATGATAGCAAAGTTAACGACACGGGGCATCTTCAACTCCGTCGTTACAGTCAACAATCAAAAGACATCGTCCGAAAGATGGGTGACGACTTCAAGAGTGGCCTCAACTACGGTAAAGGTAGAAAGACTCCTCTTCGTACGGCTGTTCCAAAAGGAAAGTCAGATATGTACTACAGCAGGACCAAAAGAGGTCTCGGATATGCTTTTCCTCCGATGTTATCCCCAGCAGGCTCTGAATCGGATAGCGAGGAACGTTCTAACTCTT
Organism: Iris pallida; assembly: GCA_029216955.1. Classification (NCBI taxonomy): domain Eukaryota; kingdom Viridiplantae; phylum Streptophyta; class Magnoliopsida; order Asparagales; family Iridaceae; genus Iris; species Iris pallida. The sequence continues at coordinate 9,276,024 of JANAVB010009994.1, forward strand.
CTGATTCCAGATCGTGGGATTCTGACACCAGCATCGGTCAAGTTCATCGGCTGACTGTATCTTCTAACATGGTCTCCGTTGAGCTTCCAGAAGGTTATGATGAGGATGTTGAAGAAAGTTCTGAAAATATCCTTGGGCTCAACGAATGGATACCCAATGGGAACTCCGATTTGAACAAAGAGAACCTCCTACCGAAGATCAATTAGTTCAAATTGATGTAGGAGAGAGCGGGTCACCTCGTCCAATATTCATCAGCAAGAACCTTCCAGAGGCAGACAAGCAAGAACTAATTCTTTTGATTAAAGAATACATTGATGTCTTTGCCTGGAGTTATGAAGACATGCCAGGACTAGATCCCAAAATTGTCACAAGCTGAATATTCTGCCGAATGCAAAACCGATCAAACAACAACAACGACGTTTCAAACCAAAAATGATGGATGCAATCGACGATGAAGTCAAGAAGCTCATCGCTTGTAGCTTTATTCGAGAAGAACAGCATCCTGATTGGGTAGCTAATGTTGTCCCAGTTCTAAAGAAAATCGACAAAGTTCGAGTCTGCAACGACTTTCGGGATCTTAATGAAGCATGTCCAAAAGACAAATTTCCTCTTCCTATTACGGACGTCATGATCGACAATACCAGTGGGTTCGAAAGAATATCTTTTATGGACGGATTCTCCGGATACAATCAGATTCGGATGTATCCTGAAGATGAAAAGCATACTTCTTTCCGTACTCCTCGTGGAGTCTATTGCTATACTGTAATGCCGTTTGGTCTCAAGAACGCTGGTGCAACATACCAACGAGCAATGAGTACCATCTTTTGAGACCATCTGCGTAAGACTGTCGAATGTTATGTTGACGATATTGCTGTCAAGAGTCGTCTGAAAGAAGATCACATCCAAGACCTGAGAACTATCTTCAATCTCATGCGCCAGCATCAACTCAAAATGAATCCCACCAAGTCATTCTTGGGTATCTCTAGTGGCAAATTTCTCGGCTTCGTTATTACCTCTAAGGGTATACACGTGGATCCCGAGAAGATCAAAGCCATACAAGAGATGCATCCTCCACGCAACCTAAAAGAGCTACGAGGATTCCAAGGTCGACTTGCGTACATCAGGAGATTTATTTCAAATCTGTCTAGACGCTGCAGACCATTCACTCAACTCATGAAGAAGGGTGTATCTTTCGTTTGGACTGAAGAATGTCAACGAGCATTCGACGACATCAAGTGGTATCTCATGAATCCACCAGTCCTGGTACCACCGATCTCGGGCATACCATTCTTAATGTATGTCCGTGCTATAGACCATTCATTGGGTGCTTTACTTGCCCAAAAGAATAAAGAAGGCCACGAACAAGCCATCTACTATCTCAGTCGTACTATGATTGGTGCTGAACACCATTATAGTCCGGTTGAAAAAGAATGCCTAGCTCTCATGTTTGCTGTTCAAAAGACTCGGCATTATATTATTGGTCAAACCATTCATGTCATATCACGAGTTAATCCTCTTCGGGTACTCATGAAAAAGTCCAGCACACTCAACTCTCGGCTGGCTACATGGGTCATTCTGCTAGCCCAATATGACATGGTATATGTTCCGCAAAAGTCTATCAAAGGTCAAGCCCTGGCGGATTTCTTAGCAGCTCATCCTGTACCAGAAATATCTAAACTATATGATGAAATTCCAGATGAGACTTTGGAATCTAATGCAGTCTCCGAAGAATTTCTTACTTGGCGTCTATTCTTTGACGGTGCATCCAGGATGGGACCCAATGGTGCCATCGTCGCAGGAGTTAGAGTTGTCCTTGTTTCTCCAGACGGGTCAGTTATTCAAAGAGTCTACTCTCTAGATGAGCCTTTCTCCAACAACGTGGCAGAGTATAATGCTCTACTCATCGGCCTTCAGCTAGCCAAACAACTTAACATCGAGTATCTCGAAGTCTACGGTGACTCTAAGTTGGTTGTTAATCAAGTTAGAGGAACCTATGAAGTTCGCCATCAAGATCTAATGCCTTACTTTGAAGCGGCAATCAACATGGCTACATCATTCAAAGCCTTCTTTATTGAATATGTACGCCGAGCTTGTAATACTGAGACAGATGTTATGGCCAATCTTGCAACAGTCCTAGCCATTCCTATCAGAAGACAACAGGTGGTGGTCATCTCTAATTGAGAATTATTTTGTGTCGAAAACAATCGTAATATTGAATTCAGTAATCTTACTGAAGTCAATGTTATCAGTAAAGATTGGAGAACTTCCTTCATCGACTTCGTAGTTCATGACATACTCCCTGAAGATCCCAAGGAGGCTACGAGTATTCGTCGGCGGTCTCTCCGATTCTATTACAATCAGACCACCAAGACTCTTTATCGGCGAACTTATGACGGCCTACTCTTACGCTGTCCAGCTGGTGACGAAGCAAAACAAGTACTACGTAAAGCTCACGATGGTGGCTGTGGAGCACATCAACCCGGTCCTAAGCTACAGGACCGCATCCGACGCATGGGTTACTACTGGCCTTCTATGGTTTCTGATGCCGTCGATTATGCAAGGAAATGTCGAGCTTGTCAAATCCATGCAGATTTTATTCATCAACCATCTGAATTTTTGCATCCGACGGCTGCTTCATGGCCTTTTGAAGCTTGGGGTATGGACATTATCGGTCCTATCAATCCTCCTTCTTCTAGAGGACATCGGTTCATACTAGCAATAACCGATTACTTTTCCAAATGGGCTGAAGCTATACCTTTGGCTGAAGTCAAGACCAGCAGTGTTATCAACTTCGTCAAACACCATATCATTTATCGATTTGGTGTACCTCGACGAATCATCCATGACAACGGGCCACAATTCATCAGCCAGAAGTTTACAAGATTCTGCGATGATCATAGGATTGACAACGTCGCTTTGACATCCTACAATCCTGCTGCTAATGGATTAGCTGAAGCTTTCAACAAAACCATCATCAAGCTCCTCAAAAAGTTTGTATCTACTAACAAACGAAATTGGAGTGAAAAGCTTGGTGAATGTCTTTGGGCCTATCGAACTACGGTCCGCAATTCCACAGGCTTTACGCCTTTCTCTTTGGGGTATGGTTGTGAAGCAGTTCTTCCTCTGGAACTTCAAATTCCTTCTTTAAGGATTGCCATTGCTAATGAACTCACTACAGAGAACAATGATCTTCTCCGACTTCAAGAATTAGAAGCACTCGATGAGAAGCGGCTATTGGCTCAACAGCATATTGAGTTATATCAAGCTCGCATCTCGAAGACTTTCAACCGCAAAGTTAAAGTCAGAGCCTTTCATCAAGGAGAACTTGTTCTAACAGTAAGACGTCCTATGACAATGACTCACTCGAGCAAAGGCAAGTTCGATGCGAAGTGGGAAGGACCTTATGTTGTCAGTAAAGTCTTTTCAAACGGAGCTTATCAACTTTCAGAGTTAGATGGTCGAGTTGCAATGATGCATATCAATGGCAAATTCCTCAAAAAATACTATATATAAATGTAACAAAAATTTATGTAAATATGATCAGACAATTCATAAATAAAGTTTGATTTTTATTTTATCATAAATGATGTTACATGATATCAAGGAAGGTCGCTATCATCCTTCTCAACATTAGGACGTGGACCACTGCCGTCCTTATCAAAGACATAATTAGCAAAAGAGTCGAGGACATCCTTGCTCGAGCCTACCAGGAATTTACAGACAGCCATCCTTATGGCCTCTTCCTCTTCTGTCTTTCCTGGTTCAAGCAGAAAGTCTAAGATATCCCGCGGTGGTTTAGGTGCAGACGAACCTTCGCCTGCTTCCGTCTGCTTTGGTTGAACTGGCTCGGCAAGACTTCCTTCAATGCCCACTTCAACCTTTGGGGTGGTTTCAGCCTTCTTGGATGCATCTCCAGACGACATCTTTATGTTGAAAAGTGGAAATGATCATTCCTTTCAGATTTCTGTTCTATTTATAGACAGAGATTCTCAAAATAATGAAATGTCACATTCATTTGACGGTTCGTCCGTTCATTCATCATCACCTGACGGTTCACCCATTCATTTATTATCACTGACGGTTCATCCGTTCATATTCATCTGACGGTTCGTCCGTTCATTCATCATCACCTGACGGTTCACCCGTTCATTTATTATCACCTGACGGTTCATCCGTTCATATTCATCTGACGGTTCGTCCATTCATTTATCATCACCTGACGGTTCATCCGTTCATTTATTATCACCTGACGGTTCATCCGTTCATTAATATCAGACGGTTCATTCGTTCATTCACGGTTCATCCGTTCATTAATATCAGACGGTTCATTCGTTCATTCACGGTTCATCCGTTCATTAATATCATACGGTTCATCCGTTCATTCACGGTCCATCCGTTCATCCCGACGATTCATTTCGTTCATTTATTTCATTCACACATTTTGACGATTTATTTTCGACAAATTATATTTTGCCACGTCCACATTACCTCTGAGCAGATATAATGAATATGATTATTTTCTAAAATCAAGAAATATATTATGTCATGTACCTCTGAATATATTTTCTATCGCTATTATTTATATCTGAATAAGATATGCAAGAAATAATAGAGTCACAACAAAAATGTCTTTTATTGATCAAAATTTCAGACATTACATGCATAGCATAAAGAAAGACAAAAAGATACAAAATGATCTTTCTACTAAGACGGAGGCTTTATCAGATTAGCAATTTGCTGCTTCAGAATCTGCAGCCGTTCTTCGCGAGAAGCTATTACTTTCCTCCTGGCCTCTTCCATCCCAGATTCTTCATTAAAAACGGGCATGGAGACCATTCGGCGAGTGATTTCTGCATCATGTGCTGCTACATACTCGTTTCTTTCCTGAGTAAGAGCATCAATTTGTTGGACTGCTGTTTGATGCTCTATAACTTCATTTTCTAGTTCCTCTTCGAGACGAGCAATCTCCACTCTCAGATCGGCAATCCTTCTCTCTCTCCTCTCAGCAGTTGAGATCACCGATTCTAACTTGGAATTATATTCAGCAGCTTTTGTAGTATAAGCATCCAAGAAATTCTGGAGATTCACTCTTTCAATTGCAGCTGCCTGAGCCATTTGTTCGAACTCTGCCTGCACCAAAGGTTCCACTTCCCCTTTGTTGAGATCTTTATAGTTCTTCATAGAGATTTCCAGCTCATTCAATATATGGTCAAGGAAAGTGGCCTGAGCCTCATCACCTTGCTCTCGGATGGCTTTCACCAAGAAAGAGGTCGGACCTCTAACCATGAAGAAATTAGCATCTTCTTTGTCCATCATTCTATTAATCAGAGGTCCCAAGGACTCGAAGAAGCATTTGGTGAATGATTGGATGACAAGCTGATTAGTCACCAGAGCACCAGGAGTTGCAGCTACTCCTGTTGATGATGAAGCTGTAAGACGCTCGATTTCTTGTATCTGAACAGCAGGCTCTTTGAATAGGGAAACCAAAGTGGAGCTAGTTGCTCCTCCTGGTTGTTTCTCTACAAAATCAAATACTGTCACTTTACCTGTCATTAGCTATTGATAAAGAAAATCAGAAGTGAAAACAGTCTTACCATGAGTGGATCCAGTAATAAGCCTATCATCTGCAGGCACAGACTTTAGTTGAGCAGAAGTAGCTTCAGACGCTACGGCCTGGCTGCTTCCTGCTTCAGAGCCACAAGATAAATGGCGGCTACTACTGGCAATTGTCGTTGCCAGTACTATATCCATACATGTTGGAGGAGCAGAAGATGATCCGGGTTCTGTAAGAATAAAAGTAACGATGTTAGCTATCAAACTACTTATTAAAAAAGATCGCTAATTTCATTACAATACCTTCGGGAGCAGCAACTGGAGTTTTCTCCACATCCACCTCTTCATCAGCAATCTTCTCAGGAGATCCCGGCACATCAACCTCCTTTTCAGAAATCAGAGTGTCTTGAGGGGATCTCTGGATCTCAACATTCTCTTCTGGATTTTGTGTTTCATCAGCAGTTTCTGATGAAATGCTCTCTTCGTTCTCGCTGTCCTCGGAAGCTTCTTCACTAGCAGCATCAGCGGCCTGATCAGCTTCTTCCTGATAACCGAAGTCATAGCCATATAAAGCTTCGATCATCAAACGATCTTCTTCAGCAAGGGTTGCTCCAGGTGTAAGAGGAAGTTGAGTAGTCTCCGCAGCAGTTAAAGGAGATCGTACGGCATTATGCTCTTCTTCTACAATGTTATTCCTGGGCTCTTCAGCCTCATTTCTCTGGTTCAGCTCTTCCCTCTGCTCAATATCCTCCATCTGTTCCGGACTAGGAGTCTTATGTCCAGTCTCAGAAACAGGAGTGGAAGAGGGTATGGTGAGTCCCGCTGCAGCGTCTATCACGATCGAAGATGAAACTTATCTTCTGCGAACCAATCTTTTCCTTCTATGCAGAGGTCTCTCAGGACTCTCTGCGTCTATTGTCTCGACTTGTTTTTGAACAGAGGTCGGTGTGGCAGCTTCTTCCTGCTGAATTGTCTCGGCCAGCTGCCGAGATTGAGATCTGGTTGTAACCTTTTCCGAAGAATGATCCAAGATCAGTTTCTTCTTTGCAGTTAGGACGGAAGGTTCCTCTCTCTTTCTCTTTTTGGCTGGAGATTTAGCAACCTTCAAAGAAACACGCAGTGGCGCGTTAACCTCTTCAGGGAACATAGCATCCCTCGAAACTTCTAAGGGTGCATCCACTGGCTCATGCACCTCATCATTGCCTGGAAGGGACAGGATGACTCCTCCCTTCCTCAATCTCGTTGCAGGCGCGAAGCTATCCGCAAGATTGAAGTTCTCTGCAAAAGTGTTTGCTGATGTATAGAACACCGAATAGGTGAACAGCATACGAGGGCCATGACTACTATTCACCGGCATCGAGAATGTTGCTTTCGTATCTCGAGCGTTGTAATAAGCCCAAGCTCGGGCTCCATCTATCAAAAAACCTTTTCCTTGTAGGCATGTGATAGCATTACCTACGTGGAATTGGTCATACCCAAACTGCCGAGCAAATCGGCTGGGAAGATATGGCTCCAAGAAGCATTCTTCTTCAAATCGATACACCAAATGGGATGGACGAATTGTCTTCAACCAATTAAAAGCTGTACGGCTCAAAGGTTGCATCTTTGAGTCAACCATGTTGGTTGGCATTTGTTCATATCCGGCAGGAGGATAAGTGCAATAGAAGTTCCACCCTTTTCCCATGTTCAAAGCATATCTGCAATCTCTCAAAGAAGTGTATTTTCACTTACCTTGAGAGTATCTTCGTAAAAAGCTGCTACCGACTGGTCCCATGTTGGGGTCCATCAAAGTAGGATGGTGTAGAAGCAACCACCCGAACAGATAAGTATACGGCAATTCTAGCCGAGGAAACTCTTTCTCGCCCTTAGCTTTCAGCATCAAATTGACGTATAGGCGGAGACCGGCATTCAATCTACAAGTCATTGCCGATAAGAGATCTATCTTGTAGCCGAAGACTAGTCGAACGGCGACAAAAAGAACACCGCGATGGAAGCGGTCTACGGCACTTGATCCGGGAACGACGAACCGACGGAGCCAGTACGTCAGAAATCCTGCTAATTGGGCTTCTTTTGACATGAATCGATATCCCACTCTCATATAACTCTCGAGAGTGTCTCCTTTCTTTAGAGGAGGACATTGATGATCGTCCTTGATCTTTTCATCCAAATCCCCACTTACCTCCATCAACTTCACCACTTCAGTGCTGCTCAGTGGTTTAAAGAAGTCGGGATAGCAGTTATCATGTTCCTTGGTCTTCTTTTCTTTAATATAGTTGAGGAACAGATAAGGCAACCATTTGGACGAATAGCAGGTATTAGATGTACCACTTTCGTAAAACAGAGAACAGATTTTATAATGACATAGCAGTTCTTCGAAGACTGCTACCATGTCTGCGTTCTCTTTTCAAAGTTTGTCCAATTCATCATTAGTTGGGACAAATTCCTCATACGGGGCATCCCCCATCGGCAAGTAAGAGATGTACTGCATCTCGTGAAGAGCAAACCCGATCTCTCCGCAGGGAGTCATAGACGTCACTGTCCTGTAATTATATCTCTCTGCTAGAGCCAGGAATAGATGCGGATTGGGAGCAAAACCGTAAACAGTGGCATGCACTGCTTGATACAGGTTAATCTGCTGGAGTTTGTCTTCAAACTTAGTCAAAATCCAGTTTGCTATACAATTCCATCTCTTAAAGTCTGGATTCACCAGTCCAGTCAATCTGAGGTCTTGAACTGGATACCTCCCTTCAACCTTCGCGAACTCATTCGCGAATATTGGAACTCTCACGGGCATTAACAAAGAAGAATTTTTCGGCAGAATACAACCGGGCTTTAAACCTCTGAGCAAGACACTATATCGTTCCGAAGAACTATAGAACATGTCTTTCTTATCAGATCCCTTCTTCACATAAATCTTTCCTGGACGGTCATCCTGAAAAGGTGTGAGATTCTATTCCATTTTCCTCGGATAGCTTGCATGAGCATATCGAGATAAGGGGAGGCAGCGGGAGACATCTGGTATCGAGATTGTCCTGTCTTTTTGATGGACAATCCGTTCTTCCATCCGTGACCATGGCTGAGAGCTCTTCTCAAAAGCCTCGCCAAACAGAAATAGGGGCTTCTTGTGAATGATGGCATCTACCGACTCCAAAGGTTGCCCATTTATCAGACATAACAGAGTTTCGTTATCTTGGGCTACCAAGATAGCTTGGCGGGAAGCTGGCAGATCATACTGCGGATAGTACACATGGGATAGGTCCTCTTTGTATTCTGATTCTGAAAGAGTCCCTACAAAGTTCTCATACCCCGGATCTTCTCTGGTATTAACTGCATCAAACAAAGAAAACAAAAATTCAGCACAAGGAAAAATCAAGGATGCAACCATTAAACTGCACAACCATTAAATTACGCAACATCAGATTGCGCAATCGTCAGACTGTGCAGCAATCAGACTGCGCAACAAACAGTCATCAGATTGCGCTGGCAGTTTCGCGCAAAACAGCAAATTACGCTGACTTTTGCCAGCGCAGTTCAACCGATTGCGCAAGAAATTATTCTTCATAAAAATGAAGAATAAATGGTTTTATGCAACCAAAACCCTAAAAAGGGTGGTGCAGTATGATCACATCTCTAAAAAGAGATGGATTCTGAAGAACAGTGAAATCAAAAACCCTAAAAAGAGTTTTTGATTGGGTCATCTACCTTGCAACGCGGGATGCGCAGTCTCGTGGCGAGAAGGACGTCGCGCAACCCTAGTCGAAGACTCGGCGGGGGCCTTGCCCTTGGCAGCGGCGGAGGATCGCTTGGGAGCCATGTAGATTCGGTGGAGAAGGAAGGAAGGAATAGCTCGAAACTTCTCTCTCAAATCATAAAAGCAAAGTAAAGAATGAAATGAATATCGAAGAGAACTATTTGTAGCTTTTCGAAGAGTAACGGCTGCCTCAGACTGCGCCGAAGAAGTCGGACTGATCCATCCGATTGCGCAGACAGCTCAGTACATGCGCAATTTGATTGAAATTTCAAAATTTAAAGTATTTCGAAATTTTGAATAAGTTCAACTTTCGAAAACTTTGAAGGGGGTCTTGTAGGTCCTAAAAAATCAAGTTGCACACATCAACAAAGTCATGAAGATCGAGAAATGAATCTTTCAAATGAACTGCGCAGACATCAGATCGCGCAGCATACAGATTGTGCACACTAGACTGCGCACACTCTCAAGCGCGCAGGCTGACGTGGCAAATTATCATCATTACCTGACACAATCAAATCTTCTGACAGCTGACAGCACGGAGAACGAGGCGACTGTTTGTTTAATCGTACAGCACGGCGCTCGAGGACAGCTGGCAGCGCAATCAGTCAGCCTATCGGATGCGCAATCCATATTGGCGCAATCCATGCCTGCACAGTCCATTCCTGCGCAATCCAAAGCCAACACAATTCAGGTTGCGCACTCTATCAACACAACTGACAATATATACGTGGCATTCATGCCATCAATTGCTCATTACGTGGCAACCGTCTATGTACGATCATGCGCATTTCAATCAAATGATGCCATGTGTCCAAGACAGTTGGCCCATGATCAGACAACTGCATGCGCAGTCTACAGTTGCGCAATTCAATGCATGCGCAATCCATCATGCGCAGTCTAGAATAACTAAAAGTTAGTTATTTTCAGAACTCTATAAATAGAGTTTTAAGTCTCCATTCAAGGGGATCACACAGAGATCAGAGATCATCACCAGAGATCAGGAGTTCTTGCCCAAGTGCTGCTGCATTCTTCCGAGGCTTTTGCCTTCAAATTTCCGAGGCTTTTGCCTTCAACTTCAGAGGCTACCGTCTTCAAAGTTCACATCGTCCAAGGGATAAAGCAATCGTCTTCTAGATTGGATTCCTACAGTTGTACCTTTCCCAGAATTCTTGTAATCTTTACAAAGTTTGTATCAATAAAGTTTTATACTTTTGTTTTTGCAAACAAAGGCTGCATATCGATCGTCCAAGGAGTAAGGCAGAGCTGCCGTAGCTTTCTCGAGCCTCTATCGTCACCCCCCAGACTCTAAAATAAACAATTGTACTTAGACTACTGTACCTAGATTTTCGTCCCTAGGCTTTCTTTGTACAAGCGAGTTTGTATTGTGAAGTAAAAGTCCAGTCCTCCGATAATTGTTCTGCTCTTTTATATTTCATGGCAAACACGATGGCGACTCTGCTGGGGATCAACTTCTCCACGGCTGAGGAGTTGGTGACGCAGTCGGATGCAGCCAAGCTTGGCTCCACGCAACAGAAGATGGTCGTCCATTTTGACCAACAGGCGTTCGAAGAAATGCTCTCTGAAGGAAGTGTCGGCCCAATCCAGAAGCGAACCCGCACAAAGAAAGCTCGCTGCGAGTGGAGGCCAAAATCGTTTGCTCCTTCACAAGCTCTGGAGGGGATACTCTCTGCCACCCAAGACGGCGAAGGCGACTCTCATACGGCTCCACTTCGAGCCGTAGAGCACTCTGCTGTCCCCAAGTCCGGCAGAGGAAAGCACTACGATGCTGGACTTGCAGGGACAAAGAGCGACTCTATGCGCCCCAAGAAGAAGCCGAGCACTCCTGTGGCCAAATCTGCCAACCACATGCAGGAGGCTCATGCGGGTGAATCTACCAGCCGCATGAAGAAAGTCTATGCGGCCAGATCATCCAGCCGCATGAAGAAAACTCATGCGGCTGAGACTCCCAGCCGCATGAAGAACGTCTATGCGGCTACATCTGCCAACTGCATGAAGATTATCGATGACAGCCGCATGATACCCACTCCACGTGGCTCGGTCTTCGACCGCCTATCTTATGGTCCTGATCTCTTGTGCTCCCAAGAAGAAATGTCTGACTCTCTCCAGCATCACCTAGACTCTTCCTACTATGTGCCTTTACGCACTAGAGCAAAGAAGTATAGGGCAGCGCGAGCCTGCCAAGCTTGGTCCGTTGATTCGATCTCTGACCATCCGAGCGTCCCGCATACCGTTATGCGGGCCTCAGATGGGAGGTTGTACAGAACCACTCGAGTCCAGCCCCCGGCGGCAAAAGGACAGAGAGGTTCGTAAAAGTCTCCCAAAATCCAGGGAGCAAACATGGTCGATCCAGACCCATCTGACTTGCGTGAGGCCATCCTCCACAAACGTAAGGAAAGAGAAGATGCATCGGGATGCAAAGAGTCCTCCCACGGACGTCATTGCACCCAGGTCATCGTCATCTGCTGCTGCAATAATACGACGGTACGAGAAGACCGGCAGTCCGTCTTTTAAAGACTGCAACAGCCATCTTCAGAAGACGAGGCACTTCCCGTCGTCTCCTGTAACTCTGCTCAGAAAGTCCCCGCTGATGGAAGAGGGAAGAAGACAAATGTTCCCAGCCCGAAGATTTCAACCACTTCGACTAAAAGACTGTCGTCTAAGCGGGTACCCACCACCGGAGTTTTCCAAGGTACTCGCTCTAAGACGAAGTCTGCTACAGTGGGAGATTCGTCGTCCACAACACAAGGGTTGCTGGGACTGGGGGTAGCACTCCTTCGAACCTCCACAATAATCCGATGTTCCAAGAAGACGAGTCAGAGGAGGCAACTCTCCCATCAGATGCAGCAAACCCCGACGTCCCCGAGGACGTCCACAACTCCCAAGACGAGGCAAACTCGGAGACTGGGGGTACTGTTCCTTCCGAGTCTGAACCAGAAGAGAACATACCCACATACCCCGATGACTTCTCACTACAGGGGTATGATTCGGAGGGCGCTTCCTCCGCCGCTCCGTCCATCTCTCCTCATATAAAGACGGTATTTATGACAGACAACAGCCAAGGCGGTTCCAGCGATCGCCAACGCATCGACACGCTCGAAGCCATATTGCTTGCCTTGGTCAAGTCTGTGGATGAGATCAAAGCGGCCGTTCCAACTCTACAAGGAGGGACGCCTGGCCAAACAAGCGTGGGTCCTGCGGTCAATGCGGACTCGAATTCGGCGGCACCTAACCCGGGCAACGATCCTCCTGAAACAATAGCCCCCACCACCGTGGACGAAGCCCGCGAAGCGAAAAGAGAGGTCCAAGAGCTCCGAGCCATGTTTCACGCTCGAGCGGTTTCGCCAAACCGCAATGAAGCTGCCGTCTGGAAATCCGAATTCCTCCTTGATTGAAATTTGCCAAAAGAGATTGTTCCCGACAATCAGTCTCTGGATGGGCGAAAGTTAATTCAAGGACTGGAAGACGTTCATCATCAGTGCCACCAGCACCGAAGAACGATTGAAGAAGGCTCGCCAATTGGGATTGCATATCTCGGACGGAGAGAACAAGGGCAAGCGTCCTAACACCAATAACGAACATGGGGGTAGCCCCTCCAACAATCGAGACAGCAGGGATAAGCAGGCTATGGTGGCCGATACAGCACAGAAACCTGAGCCAAAGCCGGCAGACAAACAATGGCCGCAAATCACTTACTCCTTCGAAGACGGTCACGTCAAGCCCATCTTGGACATGCTCATACAAGGAGATAGAATTCAGCTTCCTCCACCAAGACGGGAACCTCGGCCGGCAGACATGGAGAACCCAAAGTACTGCCATTACCACCGCTACGTCCACCATGCCACACACGACTGTTACCAACTAAAACGGTACATCCAAAACCTCATCGATTCGAACGCTCTGGCCATCGATTTCGAAGAGGTAACAGTCGCAGCCAATATGGTGTCAGTACAATTCGGTAGCTTCCCTCCGAACGAAAACTTAAGACGGTGTGGTCCCCATCCCTCTGGCAACAATAGAGGTTGCTAATCTTCCACCTTCCCGAGATCAGGCTGCTGGACTAGTACCTCTCACCACATCACGAGGGGAGGTCATGTGGGTCTATCCAGACTTGGTATCAGAAGTGACTCAGTCCACAACATCTTTCATTTGCAAGAAGAAGAGTAGAAAAGTCAGGTTCTGCCGCACAATCTCGGCAGATATCGAAGAAGCTACAGCCGTAGTCACGCGGTCTGGGGCACAATCCCAACCTGTGGCTGACAATCCGACTGAAGATCATCTGCCCGCTACAACTGAAGCTCCGGGACCGGCTCAGCCTCCGACGACCGACAAGCCTAGGCCGAGGGAGACTCGCTTTGACAAATCCCTCCGAAAAGAGGCATCACAAGGGCTGGAGAAGCCCTACAGATTCGACATCTTAGCGCAATTGGCCAACATACCGGCCAAGTTGTCATTATACGAGCTTCTGAGACTCTCCAAGGATGTTCGTGCGGCGTTGAGCGATGCACTCCAAAATACTGACGCATATCTGGCGCAAGTCAACCTCACGGAAGAAAACCCGCCTGCAGATCTCCAAGACAGTGCCTGCACGGGAGAGATGCCCAATATTGTCTTCACTCCGCAGGACATGCTCATCAAAACCAACCTGCATGATCGCCCGCTATACTATACTGGATACATCGGCGACGTAAAGGTGGATCGGATGCACATTGATCCTGGCTCCTCCATAAGCATTATCCCGAAGGGTCTGCTACATCATCTCCGCATCCCAATGCATCACCTAACGCCTACAAGCACCGCCATCAGCAGTTTCAATTCGGACGTGAGCTACCCAATTGGAAAAATTCGTCTGAAGTGTCAAATTGGCGATCTCCAATCTGAAGTCACCTGCTACGTCATAGATGCAGACACTTCTTACAACATCCTCTTGGGGCGCCCGTGGATACACGATTATATGATCGTGTCTTCCACGCTGCACCAGTGCTTCAAATATGTCGACAAACACGGCTTCGTGAGGACAGAATTTGCTGATATCGATCCCTTCAAAGGGGTCGAATCCTACTACTCAGATTCCTGCCTGTACGAAAGGTCGAAAAAGCACCTTGATGAAGGAGATGTGCAAGCTCGTACCGAGACAGCCATAGGATCAGAAGAACCTCTGACGATCTACCTCCAAGCTCGTAAACCTGGCAAGTCCGTACCCCTTACAGCCACTCTGCGTAAGGACGCAATCAGCCTCTCGGCACAAGAAGAGCAGATGATAATCCGGCTGCCAAGGTCTGGCCAAGTGCCAAGACCCTCATCGGAGCCACTGATAATCAGGATGCCGAGAGCCGGCCAGCCGCAGACAAAGAAGCTCAATCCTTCCGACAAGCCAATGACGATACGCCTTCCTAAGAAGGGTCGTCACCCCGATGCAAGGTCTGGAACTTCTAGCGAACCAACCACTCCCCGCCCAGCATCAAGTACCAAGCTGGGGGTCGCTAGTCTGCCAACAACTCTGCGCTCTGCTCCACCAGTTGAACCTCTGACGATCAAGCTGCCCAGGTCGTCCTCTCAGTTTTTATTTACACAGGGGGTAGCCGAAGAGGAACCGGAGCTAGCCAAGTATGTGGCTGCCCACACTGATGTTTTCTCCGCAGATGATGTAATCCCCTAGAAAAGATACCTTACTTCATCAATAAAGGGCTATCTTTGAACTACCTCGAGCTTAATAAGCTTTGTATAATGTATGCTATGGAACACGGTATAGGCACTCACCTACACACACAGGTGACAAATGTGTACACCGCGATCCACCTTACTCCAGTAGAAGACGCTTACCGCATAATCGAGGGAGGGGACCATCCAATCATCTTCGGCCGGAAGGACGATCCGTACCCCTTCACCATAGAAGAAGTCGACCTTGGATCAGATGCCGGAAGACTGCCTCTGTATCTTTATAGTCCCCAATCCAAATATCTCATGCAGAAATAGGGGTATGATCTGGAGACGATGCCAGGCTTGAACTATGGCACTGGACGACGATTACCTTTGAAGCCACCAGTCCCGGCAGGCAAACTACGGGACTACTATAGCAAGACTCGATGTGGATTAGGGCATGTAACACCCACGACGACCCCCAAAAGTTCAGATAAATAATGCGACTGGCATTCACATTCGACCAGGTCACCAACTTCTGACTCTGATACCAGCATCGGAGATATATTCAGACAAGTCCTGTCAGTCAACATGGCATTCGCCGACGCTTATGAAAAAGACGAAGACATCCCTGAAATCCTCGAGCTAGAGCCGTGGGCCCAACAGTTGGATGTACAATGGAAAAAGCTGTTCGAACAGAGGAAACCCCCTACTAAAGATGAGGTTATACAGGTCGACCTCGGCAGCGAATCTTCTCCAAAACTAATCTTCGTCAGTAAAAGCCTAACAAACGAAGAGCGAGAATCGCTGCTGGAACTTGTCAAAGAATATATTGATGTGTTCGCCTGGAGCTATGATGACATGCCGGGGTTAAATCCTGATATTGCTCTTCATAAACTCAACATTCGGCCGGACGCAAAACCAGTCAAGCAACAACAGCGATGCTTCCGCCCGGGCATCATGGACGCGATCGAAGCCGAAGTCAACAAACTGATAGCCAGCGACTTCATTCGTGAGGAGCAACATCCCGACTGGGTCGCCAATATAGTACCCATCCTCAAGAAGAATGGGAAGATTCGAATCTGCATCAACTTCCGCAATCTGAACGAGGCATGCCCCAAAGATGAATTCTCCCTCCCTATTACAGACATCATGATTGACAACACATGCGGCTTCGAACGTATGTCATTCATGGATGGCTTCTCGGGGTACAACCAAATCAAGATATCTCCTGACGACAAAAAGCATACATCATTTCGAACACCAATTGGCACATACTTCTACACAGTTATGCCGTTTGGTTTGAAGAATGCCGGTACCACATATCAAAGAGCCATGAGCATCATCTTCAGAGACCACTTACGCAAGACGGTAGAGTGCTATGTTGATGACATCGCCATCAAGAGTCGCTGCGAGGGAGACCATCTGCAGGATCTGAGGACGGTATTCGACCTGATACGAGCACACAATTTGAAAATGAACCCCACAAAATCCTTCCTGGGCGTATCCAGCGGGAAGTTCTTGGGCTTCATCATTACCGCCCAGGGTATCCATGTAGACCCTGAGAAGACAAAGGCAATCATGGAGATGGGTCCCCCGAGAAATCTTCGCGAACTCAGAGGCCTTCAAGGGAGGCTAGCTTACATCAGGAGGTTCATTTCTAACCTCTCCGGGCGATGTCGACCATTCACCCACCTCATGAAGAAAGGCGTCTCATTCGTATCGGACGAAGAATGTTAGCGGGCCTTCGACAGCATCAAGGAATATTTGTCGAACCCTCCAGTCCTAGTGGCCCCGGTTGCCAGAAAACTATTTCTGCTCTACGTACGAGCAATAGAACATTCCTTCGGGGCTCTGCTGGCACAAAACAACGATGCAGGCCATGAGCAAGTCATATATTACCTCAGTCGAATGATGATTGGGCCATAGCACCGATACACCGCTGTGGAGAAGGAATGCCTCGCCCTAGTGTTCGCCATTCAGAAAATGCGGCACTATGTCACGGGACAAACCATACATGTGATCTCATGAGTCAACCCTCTCAGGGCCCTCATGACTAAACCAGGGGCACTCAGCTCTCGTCTCGCTACATAGGAAATATTGCTGTCCTCTTATCATATGATATTCGTCCCATAAAAGGCTGTCAAAGGTCAAGCCCTGGCAGACTTTTTGGCAGCCCACCCGGGCTCGGAGTCGTCCAGAATATATGAAGAAATCCTAGATGAGGTCGCCGACTCGCATGCAACCGCCCACGATGATATATGGCGAATGTTCTTCGACGGTGCTTCGAGAACCGAACCCAAAGGCAACATCGTCGTCGAAGTCGGGGTGGTGCTGGTTTCTCCTTTCGGACTGGTGATCAATCGCGCTTACTCTCTTACAGAGCCCTGCTCTAACAATGTGGCCGAGTACAACGCTTTGGTCATCGGCCTCCAACTTGCAAGAGAGCTGGGGGTAGAATATCTTGAAGCATACGACGATTCACAGTTAATCGTCAATCAGATCCGGGGCTCGTACGAAGTCCGCCACGAAGACATGGTCCCCTATCACCAAATAGCGATCGACATCATCTCATCGTTCGAGGGGTTCTTCATCGAGCATGTTCCCAGACTCCGAAATATCGAAGCCGATGCCTTGGCAGTTCTGGCCGCTTCCCTAGCAGTGCCAAATCATACTCAACAATCGGTAGATGTGATAGGCCACAAACTGGTCTGCCCCAAGAACAACGTTCAATTTATGGCGAGTTATTCCGTCCAGACGATCGACGATGTCCCAGATTGGAGATAACCATTCATTGACTTTGTCGTCTACGACATCCTGCCCGAGAACCCAAAAGAAGCTACCTCCATCAGACGGCATTCTCTCAGATTCTTCTATGATACAGAGACAAAAATGCTGTATCGGCGATCCTATGATGGATTATTGCTTCGGTATCTGTCGAACACAGAATCCAAAGAAGCCGTACGAGAAGCTCATGACGGTGTCTGCGGGGCCCATCAGCCTGGCCCTAAATTGCAAGACCGTCTTCGCCGAATGGGCTACTACTGGCCCACGATGGTTGCGGATGCGATAGACTATGCTAGAAAGTGCAAAGCCTGCCAAGTCCACGCGGACTTCATCCACCAACCATCCGAATTTCTACATCCAACAGTGGCGTCCTGGCCGTTCGAAGCATGGGGGATGGATATCATTGGTCCAATCACCCCACCTTCCTCCCGAGGACATCGCTTCATACTCGCAATCACAGACTACTTCTCCAAATGGGCGAAAGCTGTCCCGCTTACAGAAGTCAAAACTTCGAACGTGATCAGCTTCCTTAAGCATCACGTCATCTATCGCTTTGGACTGCCCCGGAGGATCATCCACGATAATGGTCCACAGTTTGCAAGCCATGCCTTCTATCGATTCTGCGACAAGCACCGCATCCAGAATATTGCTTCGACGCCATACAACCCAGCAGCGAATGGGTTAGCAGAAGCATTCAACAAAACCATCATCAAGTTACTCAAGAAGTTCGTATCGTCCAACAAACGCGACTGGAACGAGAAGCTTGGTGAATGTTTATGGGCGTACCGTACCACTGTTCGAACAGCACAGGGAATACACCATTCTTCCTGGTGTACGTAAGTGAGGCAGTTCTCCCATTAGAGACTCAAATACCCTTACTCTGCGTCGCCCTCACTTATCAATTGACGACGGATGATAACTACCGACGCTGACTACAAGAGTTAGAGGCCTTAGACGAAAAGCGCCTCCTGGCTCAGCAAAGAATCGAGCTATACCAAGCTCGCATCTCCGGAGCCTTCAACAAGAAGGTTAAAATCAGAACATTCCAAGTAGGCGATCTCATTCCGGCAGTCCGGAGGCCAATGGTCATGACTCACAAGACCGTCGGCAAGTTCCAGCCAAAATGGGAAGGTCCATTTATCATCGAGGCTGTATTCTCCAACGGTGCTTACCGCCTCGCCAAGCAAAACGGAGACTTGCTCATGTTGCCCGTCAACGGCAAGTTCCTGAAGAAATATTATGTCTAAACGACACATTCCAGATTATCGAGTCATGTACCCGCTGGTGCCGCTGAACTCACATCCACAATATTCCAGATTATCGAGTCATGTACCCGCTAGTACCGCTGAACGCACGTCTCAACATCCCAGATTATCGAGTCACGTACCCGTTGGTGCCTCTAAACTCACATTTTGGTCACTCTCTCAGATAGCAAGTCATGTATGATCATACCCCTGAACTTTCTGCCTGGAAGAGATCCTCCCCCATGATCCACTACCCGCACTCCCAATGCACAAAAAGGGTAACCGATCCACAAATTTCCAAAACGGCCATGTCCTCATTACCTCTGAGTCGTTTCACTTCTGCCAAAAATAAATCACCCCTTTACATAGAACTTCCATGTCCTCATTACCTCTGAGTCGTTCTATGTACCCTCCTTCATTGAGCCCACTTCTGCCATATCCTCATTACCTCTGAGTGGGAAGGCTCCGTCGAAGAAACCTTCATGCTTGCCATGTCCTTAGTACCTCTGAGTAAGTATGTTGGTTCCGTTTTAACTTGTTGTCCGTATCCAAAACCAGGGTACATTAGGGGCAATGGGTCCATGCAAGATGTCTCAATAAGATGACTAGTACAAAGCAAAAGAGAGAAGCAAATATATTCTATTCATTCAGAAATCGGTTACATCCACACGACTACAAGCAAGTCAAAGAGGTTCTTCATACAAACAAGAAGAAAAGCGAAACAAAACAAAAACTACAGACAAAAGATAGACATCTACGAGAAGCCCCTTAATCCTAGTTGCAGAAGCGCGTATAACATTCCCTCAACCACCTCACATATGAAGGATGCAATTGAGGAAGATCCTCGTCCAGAATAGGAGAATCAGAATTCCCAGCGCTACCACCTTCGGCAGTTTCGATACTTGGAGGGCTGCCATCCCCCTTAGGCGCCGGTTCTTCTTTCATCACCTCCTCCTTAACAGAGGAAGACCCCTGGTTGATGATAGGAGACTGCGGCTCCTCTGACACTGCAATATCAGCATTCGGTAGAGATACTGCAAGAACCAAAGACGAAGAAAATAAAAACAGTCAGAAGACATTCAGAAAGGTCCATGCGGCTCTTTTAAAGCAACTCTTATACGGCTCGGACATGGGGTATACCCCCATGCGGTTAAGTTATGAGACGTGTATACGGACCATGTAGTTTGAGGAGTTTGCGTCAAAGGCTTGTGCTCGAAGCAAGCAGCAAAGCAGGCACTGTTAGGGTTTCAAAGTACTCAATCATCTACGTAATCCTTACATTCGATGGAAATATGAACGTCAAGATGAACGGGGGGCGCGACAGTCGAGGACGAAGCCGATTTCTTACTCTTCGCCACAGCTTTCTTTACAGCCTTAGAAGCCCTGGGTGCCATCGTTGTCTGATGATCAGAGGAAGAAAACAAGACAAGAATCTGAGCCAAGAAGAATTTAAGAGAGAAGACCGTCCAAATACCCTTCTATTTATAATAAGGAGGACCACGGACCGACGCTTCGTACAACGTGATCGACTCTTCGGCTATCGAGCCAAACTTGCCAATTAAAGACTAATATCTTGGGATCCTGTCCCAAAAAGATCTGTACGCATGGCATAATGATGTGGCAAAGAGCCTATGCGGATTCAGATGGCTATACGGCTGAAACAGCTATGCGACTCAGATGGTCATACGGCCGGATTTCCCATGCGGCCAAAGATATCTATGCGGCTAGGACCTCATATGCGGCTAGAAAGAGCTTGCATATGGCCATGCTTCTTATTCAAAGTATTTCAATTTTGTAAATTGAAAACTTTGAAGGGGGTCTTGTAGAAGCATGAAAAATAATAAAGAAAGAGCCATGCGGCCAGGAAACCCTATGCAGATCGGAAAGCCCATACGGCTCAGAAGACCCATGCGGCTCAATGCGTCTATGCGGCTCTGTAATCTCCATACGGCTCAGAGAGGTGCCACGTAGCATACAAGTAACTCTTTCCTTACTGTATTAGTGGCCTTGACGGCTGGCAGCTCTGACAAGACGACAGCCCTGACACAAAGATGTAATTATGACTCTGTCATAATGACAGACTCCTAGGAAAATGAAGAAGATCTCTGACATAATCCCCCGAGACCCAGAAAATGCCATGCAGCCTAGGCACGTGGACAGTCATATGCGGCTCGAGCGAAGACTCCCCATGCGGCTCAGGTCGAAGTTGCCCTATGCGGCTCAGATCGAAGTTGCCCTATGCGGCTCAGGTCGAAGTTGTCCTATGCGGTCCAGATCGAAACAGCCCTATGCGGCTCAAGCAGACGCTCCCCCATGCGTCTCACGAGGACCATCTCCATGCGGCTCACAAAGGGGTTACCCGTTATGCGGCCACCTACGTCCATGCGGTCCAGAGTATCATGTGATTCGAAGGTTAGGGGGCCACTCCCCAACATCCTTGACATGTGGCCGGGCTTATGCGGCTCAATCCTCATGCGGCTCAGATCCCCTCAGCGGCTCCCAGGACACGTGTCATAGAGCTAATCAATTTCCCAGATTTACTGCAATCAAAGATTGGGTCAAATCCCAATAATCTGGGACACGTGGCAGAAGAATGAATCAAACTTATTCATTCAGATTCGTAGACATCAGCAGATCATCATAAGGGAGATTTATTCCAATCAACATTAATTACTGAAAGGATTTGGCACAATCTACATTAATGGCCCAGATTCGTTACACTCAAAACTAATGGCCCAGATTGATCAATCCACAGGCCGCCGCCACTTTAAGGGACAATCATTGTAAACCCGAATGATAGCATTCCCTTCTTATAAATAGCAAGGCGCCATTCCCTTGCGAAGAGGACCCTTTTTCGAGATCAGAGAGCACCAGAATACTTGGAGAGAAAAAGCAGAGAGAGAGAGAGAGCAAAGAGAGCATTTCTTCAACGCCAAGTAATCTTCTGGAGTCAAGGCTGCATACCGATCGTCCAAGGAGTAAGGCAGAGCTGCCGTAGCTTTTCCGAGCCTCTATCGTCACCCCCCAGACTCTAAAATAAACAATTATACTTAGACTGCTGTACCTAGGTTTTCGTTCCTAGGCTTTCTTTGTACAAGCGAGTTTGTATTGTGAAGTAAAAGTCCAGTCCTCCGATAATTGTTCTGCACTTTTATATTTTATGGCAAACAATATTTTTTCCTTGTCTTTCCGAGCAGTCCGTTCTTGAGCAGATCAACAGAGCATTCCAGAGTTCTTTTGAACTTGCTGGTTCCTGGAAGCTGACCGTGAGGGCGGATCTAGCTTTGAGCACTGGTGTTCTTGACACCCCAGCAGGCCATCTTCCATCTATCGCCAGTCATCTTTGCTGTTGTTCTTAGCAATTCGCTTAGTATCTTCTTTTTAGAAGTACTACTGTCGTTTGCTACGTTTACGAAATCTCTTTAGTTTTCAAAAGGACACGGTGTCAGGCCTTGTCTCCAACAAATATACATCTCGGATTCATAGGTTGTTGAGTTTTCAAAAGGCTTATACTTAGTATAACATCTGATGATCGAATACTTAGTATATTAGCTACGGTCAAGACAAGCAGCGTGTGTCACGACCCGCTCCCGAATAATCGAATACGAGTCGGACACGCCCAGCCTTCGTCGATGGACACGACGAAGTAAGCTGTACACTACTAAGGAAAACTCCAAGATACAAGAAATATAAACCACCACAGCTGCTATACAAGTTCCCAGAATCACCACAATCCATAAGTTAATTATACAATATCATCCAGAGACAAATCCGGTAACATGAATAAAAATTATACATTCATGAAATCCTCAATACAATACATGATGAAATCCTCTAAAAATAAATCTAAGAAAAGACCTAACTATAACTCTAAAATTCTAAGTCCATCCTGAGGTACAACTCTATCCTGGCTTCGGGCTCTGGCCCATGAAGAAGATACAACATCCCCAAGTAAACCTGTAACGATCCTGTCAGGAAAAGAGCAAAGTACAATCCCGACAAGAAGCTCTAAACAATGTAAACTGAAGTACATAAAAAAGAATCACAGGATGAACCATGGTACCAGACAGGAATATGAAACTGTGGTACAGAAATAACAATAAACTATGGTACCGGATCCAGAAACAATAAACTATACTATCAGTGTAACATGCATTTGAAATAACTAACAGAGTATGTGACCGGCTGGGTAAACAGTGAACAGTGAACAGTGAACAATGAACAATGGTACGGCTTAGAGTCTCACGTGCACGGTGTGAGACCTAAGCTATTAGTCAATGCCTAGCTAAAATAGGATTGGTCAAATATCTGTAGTATTTCCCCACCCCAATGTACAAGTAAAAACAATGAACTATGAACAATGAACAGTAAATAATGAACAATGAACGATGAACAGTCGTGTGTACAACGTGTCAATATGAGAACATGAAGCAAGACAGAAATACAGAGTAAAGGAATCGAGTCGGTGTACTTGCCTGATGTTGTTGTAGATGTCAAGTCCAAAGTCTAGAGAAAAATCTGTGATGAGAAGACACAATATTTCTAAGAATATTATTCTAAAACTAAAACAAACCAAAATGCTTAATTTGTGATCTATGTCTAAAGGTCTAATAGCCAATTCTAGTTACTACCCATAACCCCTTTTGTTTTAGCCCAACTCATTATTCCTAGCTACTAAAATAATCATGTGTAACTATACTTGTAAATAATAGTTTTAGCAAAATACCACATGCTTTTAGTTAGAAATATTTGGTAGTTAGGATAAAATTAAAATACATTAACCAATATATATATATACAACCAGCTAAAAAAATTAACTAACTAATTACTATATTTTAAATAGAAATGGCTTAACAAATCTTTATAGAAAATACGCTATCAAAATATTGTTACTAAATAGATATATCTACTTAGCCATTTATTTATATTAATATTAATATGGAAAAATAGGAACTAAAATGTAGCCATCAAATAATTGCTAGTAAAAAGGACAGTTATAATATGTAATTTGAAAATTTTACTAAAAGTCACTAAGAAGGAATATTATGCTAATAATACAAAATAAGAGTTCTTGGATTAACAGGCCGGCCCAACTTATGCCAATAAGCAAGACTCCTCAAAGTACTCAATTATATACATATACCCACTTAACCTATCATAAACGGAACGTCAGTCAACCCAACAGCTTAACTTAGTAAGGCATACACTAAAACCCGACTTCATTAATCTACAGACATCTCATTAGAAACGATCAACAATTTAAATTCATCCCTATACAGTACAATCCTGATGCCGATACTCTCTTCGATACTCGACTGCTACAAACTCCTGTCGAATACTGCAATGTACTCACACCAAAACATAGCTCGAATTTAGCGAAAACACATGCAAGCCCAAACTAGCCAACTCACATATCAGACCCAAAATTCTGGCAACACAGTGCAACTAGAAACCCTGCAACATATACACAGATTTCCTCCATATACATAGAATCAACCCAGCCTTCGCCATTCTACTGCACTCAACTTCCCAACTAGCACCACCAGAGCTAAACGCACTCAGCAAAGGTACGTACATGAACTAATAAAAATAGAGTCCAGTACTATTTGGGAACCACACTAGCAGCACCTCCTTTCTCAAACATAATAACACATTAAACTAGACTCACACAACTCCACCATCAAATATATATATACAACTCCAAACCGACCAAAAGTCTACAGAACCCCCAGCCCTTGATAATTGAATTTAACGACTACTATTCTCGAATTGAAGTTTAGAGGAAAATTTATAGAACCGATATAAAAAATATATACGACCAATTCGAAACTCAGAATAGGAAGAAATATACAACTAGCTGTTACAAAATCAAAATAGAAATCCAAACCAATTTTAAAATTACATAGAAAATCTCGCCTCTGGCTATTCCATTCACGCAGTTGCAAAGTACCCGACACGATGGTGGAAACAAACAAACTGGATACGAACCTAACACTGGTACACATTCAAAGATTTGGACATGAACCCGGCTTCCGACACAAGCGACCCGACTCCTTGTATCCCGACACTATCCCTGGCCAAATATTCTAATAAATTCAAGCAATGAATCAATCAACAATTTTACGAAGAGTAATACCTGTAAAACCGACTCAATGAAGTCGAGACGACGGAATCTGACTCAAAACTCCTCGTCCACAGATACGAGCGACCCGATCTGGACATTCAATCAACAAGCAGAATGCATCCCAAACAAAATTATTTTAGAATTATTCTTGAAATTGAAATAGAAATCCAAACCAAATCAAGGAGTCCAGATCTAAAACACTTACAAAGGTTTCAAACTTAGTTCCTCTGAAATTTCTCGGATCAACAGTTGCTCTCTCTCGATCCGTCACCCGAAAATTTCTAAACCAGGAACAAACTCAACACTAAATGACTCATCAAAATTTCAACAACTACCTCTAGTTCAAGGAAAATCTAGATCTACACTCACCTCGTCGTCGGAAAGAAGGATCGTCACAGACGTCGCTCGCCAGAGTATCCGCTCGCCTGCCATCGCTGTGCCGGAGAAGAAGTCGGTTCTCTCTGTCGTGGACGATAATTAAGAAGAAATCGCTACTGCGAAAAGGTTAATGGAAGCCAACGCGTGTCGAGAAACAGTCGACGTTAGCTAGGAGGTGCCTCGCCGTCGGCGGAGGGAAGAGCGGAGCTCAGATGTCGAAGTGGCCCGTCGATCCGTCGCTGGGATGAACAGAGCGCCGTCGTCGCTCGGAGAAGAGTCGCCCGTCGAGATCTGCCCGTCGCCGGACTTGGAATCCGCGCCGTCGAGGTGGTGCTCGTGTCGGCCGAACTGGAGAGAAAGAGCTCGAAAAGGAAAAAAAGAAAGGATGAGTGAGTTGTTTGACACTCTCTCTCCATCTGCTGATTAATAAAAGATGGAACTTTTGCAAATAACCCCCCCCCCCCCCCCCGCCAAAGATATTTCCAGCGGGGTCCCTCTGCCCAATGAAAAGTACAGATAGACCCTCTTCTTTTTCACTATTTATAGATATTAATAAAAATTAGTTAGAAAATTAAAGAAACTAAATGGGGACCACAAAGTTAGTTATAACAAACTTGAAAATTCAAAATTTAAAAGTTTAGAGGGAAAATAAAATAGAATTTAAAATTATAACCAACATTCCTATAACAAGCCCAAGTGAATTAGGCCCATCATCAACCCCATTAATTATTTAACTTAGAATTCCAAAAATTTAAAATACCCAAAAAATAGTATTAATAATAAATTTTGAAAAAGCGGAGTTACAAATCTTCCCCCCTTAGAAAAATTTCGTCCTCGAAATTTCAAAAATGGCACGATGTGGCAAGCAGATATAAAATTGAAATTGGCATAATTTAATGTGGAATAAAATGTTAGTTACAGAAATCATGATCACGGGATAATAGTCTCAATAGCATCCGATGATCTTGCATATCTGGGTCACTTCTCCTACAGTTCCTGCCCCGCTAATATGCATCTGGCTGCAGTGGACCTTGGTTCCATTTTTCTGATAATACTAGATTACCACAATACTTTTATCAACTTTATCCGACAATAGAGAAATTTAGGACTTAGCTTCAATAATATCTGAGAACCTGTGAATACCCGTAATTACTTTGACTTAGAACCCTTGTCTCGCCAGTGTACAGCTAGCTGCAATGGACTC